>JAWZYV010017438.1:0-552188 GCA_038373885.1 Cheiracanthium punctorium | reverse complement strand
GTCTTATTTGTGACGGCTTTTTTTATATATATTATTAATATTAAAGCCCACAATTTATAAATAATTCATTATTAGGTCAACTGGGAGCTAAAAAGAGGCAGTTGATCATCATTAAAAAATCTTTTTAGCACTTTTTTTCTTTTTGTTTTATTTGTTTACTTTTCGTTTTACTTGATCAAAGTATAAAATTATAAATGAATTGATATTTGATGATAATGATGTGGGAAATTCTTTCTATTACAGTGCTCATAAATCAGTATTTCGTTACTGGTACAATTTTCATACTTTATATTCATCTCGTTTAAAAAGTGTTGCACTTTTTAGATTAGAAAAAGTACATAACATGTGTTTTTCCCTGATACGAGAGGAAATAATTATATTTATGCGAGTGCAATGCGCATTAGCTTGATGAAATATTATTTTTAAAACATTAAAAGTCTGTAACAGTAGTTGGCATGAGTACCGGTACATAGTTTCTGTCAGTTGTGTTGGTTTTAAAACAATTAAGATTAAATACTTTAACACTTTGAGTTCATGCGTTATGTTCTGTTGTGGGATTACGGCCTATTAGGTACACGTGGGCTCTAGGCCAAGGGGTGAGGTGCCCTCCGTGAGGGTCTTTCTGTCTTAATCCCTATTTAAGCTAAGATTCGGAGGAAACAATGGAAAACTCCGAACGGTTAGGTCAGCGTACGTGACCCAGTTTTGAACCAGGGACCATCTGCCTTTCAGTCCAGAGCGCTTTGCGCTGGGTCACTGGTAGGGTTTGAGGTCTGGGCTGGGAGGCAGTTTTAGTTCTTTTCATGAATTTTTTTAAAAAGATTTTCTAGATAAATATTTTGATATCTTTTTTAATTATAACTTCCAGCTGCTCTTATCTATTACGAAAAAAACTATTTAAACGTTCTGAGAATTAATATTGACTAAGAAATTATTTAATAAAGCATGTTTGAATGTTTAAAAAAAAGTTCCAAGTCAGAATATTTTTAACATAAAATTTTACAGATTTGCCTAATAAAGTTGCCATAGTGTTGTAAAAATACTCAAAAGTAGCTTTTATTTTCAAATAAGCATTATTTAGAAAAATTTGTTAAAGCACAGCAAATCTGACCACGGAATTCTAAATACTGACTAAATCTAGCTAATTAATATCACCAAATATTGTTTCTTGTTGATATTTGTAAGTGTATATATATATTTAAACTGAACATTTCGTATATAATTTTTGGAAAGAGGACGAACGTATACAGAGTCGGTACTTTTATAGCTCAGATATGTAAAAGAGGAACCCGAAAGATAATCGGGCTCAAAGTGTTCATTACTACGCACACTAAATATAAAGAGTATGATTTTTAAAACGAAAGATATTTCTATATTTTGTCATTATGTAAGAAATTCTATTTACAAGGGCTAAATCAGTTTTTTTTTAAATATCACCGCTTTCAGGGTGTACGTCATACACTTTAAAAAAATCATGTTGACTTGTTGGCTGCCGCTGAAAAATAAGGAAATTATTCGAGCAGCCGGGACTTTCTTTTCCCTTTTCAATTTCCGGTTTAGCTGCAGAATATGACCACCACAAGGGCCGACTATGTTGGCCGTTTCATTCTGGAGGCGCCTGGTCATTATTGTTATGCTAATTGTGAGCGGATTTCATATGAGAGACTTTGCACCTGGAATGGCCCCCTCCGCAAGTATCTTTCCAACAAGGAGGACATTGAAACCACGATACACATTACTCGCTCAAACTACCTTCAGCATGCACGATCCCACAAAAGTCCAGTCGAGAGAGGTAGTCACCCTCCCAAGTACTGACCGTCGGCGCTGCTTCACTTTCGGTGTTCTTTATGGGAACCGAGTTTAAAATACCGGGCCGCTGCCAGACGAGCCGCCTGGAGAGAAACTATAACAAATGCATAAAAAATCGATTTGTAAAGATATACTGTCAACAAAAAAGTTGGATTTTCTGCGATATGCTCACGGTTTTTGTAAAATGTTGTTTCACTCGGGTGTCATGAGTACTACTAGGAACTGCATAATAGTAAATGCATACAAAGGAATATTACATGATTTTTGAGAAAACAATACAATTTCTGCCTATTTATGGAACTTTAAATACACTTAATATACATTTATACTTATGGAACTTTTAATATACATTTATACATTTTCTTATACAATGATCTTTTCTTATATACCAGCCCCCCCCCCCCCACTTATCTCTTTAATAGAGAGTTTCCTTTTTCTTTCTTTTTTTAAATAGGTTTTTTTTTTCTTTTTTCTTTTTTTTTTGGTTATAATTTTTTCTTTCTTTTTTTTATATAGTTTTTTTTCTTTCTTTTTCATATAGTTCTTTTTTTTCTGTTTTATATAGTTCTTTTTCTTTCTTTTTTTTATATAGTTTCTTTCTTTTATATATAGTATTTTTTTTTTTTTTTATATAGCATTTATATATATATATATAGATATAGATATATATATATTTCTTTTTATTAATAGATTTTTTTCTTTATTTTTTTTTTGGGGGGGGGGTCTACAGCTTTTTTTCAAGCAATGCTTTTTTTGTTTATTACTTTTATGGACAAAGTAAAACACATACAAATGAGTATTGAACACTTTTCTACAGAACACATTGAATATAAAAATGTCATAGCATACAGATATTTTAGCTCTCTTCAAGAGGCTAGTTACAGGGACAAGCAACAAGGTTCAGTCACTCATGACGCCCACGTGAAATTGCACTGAATGCTCCCGGCAGCCAACAGGTAGATGTGACTGTTGCTTAATTTAAGAGGTAGAAAGCCTTCTTTGTAGCAAAATCTGAACTGTATAAATTACGAAAAACATAAACCTAAATGTTCTGTACAATTAAAAAAAAGGTAACAAAAGATTACATTTCTATTTATTTATTTCTGCCAATTGCTCCGATATGTAAAAGACGAACCCGAAAGATTATCGGGCGCAAAGTGTTAAATACTATGCAAAACTATAAATAAAGGGCATCATTTTTAAAATAAAAGATATTTCCACATACGTCATTACTTTTGAAACTTGATTTACAAGGCCTAAATCTGTTTTTTTTTAAATATCGCTGCTTTCAGGGTGTGCGTCATACACTTTAAAAAAATCATGTTAACATGTTGGCTGCCGATGGAAAAAAAGGGTAATTATTCCAACAGCAGGAACTTTTTTCCCTTTCCAATTTCCGGTTCAACTGCAGAATATAAGTTTGACCACTAATGTTTACCGGAGATGTTTACCGTTTCATTCTGGAGATGCCTAATCATCATTGGTTTGCTCATTTTGAGCTCATTTCAGAAGAGAGACTTAGGACCTGGACCGGCCCCCTCACAGGTATCGTTCCAACAGAGAGGACATTGGAGCAACGACAGCTTTTACTCGCTCAAACTCCCTTCAGCGTGCACGGTCCCACAGCAGTCCAGTCGAGAGAGGTGGTCACCCTCCCAAGCACTGACCTAGGTCGGTGCTACTTCACTTTCGGTGTTCTTAGTGGGAACCGAGTTTAAAGGACCGGACCGCTGCAGAACGAGCCGCCAGTGGAGAAACTATAATAACAGATGTATGATAAATTGATTTGTATTGATCTGCACTATATTAACAATATTTTGTAAAAAAAAAAAATTGAAATCACCGGCGATGTGCTCATGATTTTCATATAGTGTTTCACTTGTATGCCATGAGTATTACTAGTAACTAATTAAAAATAATTTTACAAGCTTTACAAGAAAATGATATAATTTTTGCTTATTTACAGACCTTTAAATACAAATGTATATTTTTATACAATGCCTTTTTTTTAATACTTTTTAAAAATAATACTCTTTTTTTTTTGCTTAAAGCATTTTTTAAAGCAACGGTTTTTAAATTAATTTTTTAGCAATGACTTTTTTTGTACAATTCTTTTTTTTTTCAAGCAATGGTTTTATTTCTTCTTATTATTTTTATGGGTAAAATAAAATGCATATAAAAGAATATTCAACACTTTTTCAACAAAACTCCCTGAATACAAAAATCTCACTAGATGGAAATATTTCACCTCTATAGGACACTATAGGAATAAGCAACACGATTCAGTCACTCATGGCACCCAGGTGAGCTCGAATGCTCCCGGCAGCCAACGTGCAAAAGTAATTGTATTTGTTTTTTTAATTTAAGAAGTTTGATCGTTTTTTCTTTAAACGTTGAATATTCTTATGTTGTTTATTTATTCGCACTGTACTTCACCGGTACAGTGCGACTTCAATTTTGATGGACATACAGACACTAAAAATACATGATTTTTAATAAATAAATCTTCTTAAGTATAGTGCATAGTCCAATTAAGTGACATATCAACAAATGAAAAAAGAATGGTTGAAATTCAGTAGCAATTATCTCACATTTGAAATGAATTTTTCCGAGAGAAAAAACATCAAAATAAACGTTTTTACTGATTTACAACGAACATTCAGTGATGTTTAGTATTTAAAATTACACAGTGATATAAAATATATTCAGACAAATTTTGTCGATGTCTTTAAATCTTTACATAAAGCAGCAAACGTAAAAAGCATTACGATAGATCTACTGCAATAAGAAAAAGAAACGCTTTTATTCCCATGGGGAGCTTACAGTATATATAAACAAGACCCAAAATCATATATAAATTTAAAACGAAAGCAATAAAGATATTTTTACAATGATCACAAATGTTTGCTACATTTTACATTTTATGACACATCTACACGTAGAAATATAATCAAAACAGCTGACTGTTCAATACTGGCAACAAAAGTTTAATAGTGGTCACAAAACATTTGAAATAAAATTAGCAGGAAGAAAAAGTGCCAGGATAAGTTTTCATTGACTTTCAACTAAAATTCACAATAATAGTTTCAAAGTTAACTAAAATATATGTTGAAAGCTTTGTTTGAAGCAAACAGAAGCCAAGCTTGGAAACAAAATATGCATCTGAATGTTCTCCAACACAATTACAAAAAGTAACAACGCTTACATTTCTACAAATTTATTTTTTTCAGGTGTTAATGTACGTGTGAAACAGACAACAAAATATGTCAATGAATAAATTTAAAATTGAATCCAGCGAGATTTTACATGATAGCAAGAAATGTTTTCTTACTAGTATAGTCTTTCCTGAAAAAACAATGTTTTTGTTACCCAGGCATATGATATCTTAAGAATTCTGAATGTATAAAAAATCCTACAAAATATAACCACCACATTCAGTGGTGTTTAGTATTTAAAATTACACAGTGATATAAAATATATTCAGACAAATTTTGTCGATGTCTTTAAAACTTTACATAAAGTAGCAAACATAAAAAACATTACCATAGATCTACTGTTTTTCCATGCAATAAGAAACAGAAACGTTTTATTCCCATGGGGAGGTTACAGTATATATAAACAAGACCCAAAATAATACATAAATTTCAAACGAAAGCAATAAAGATATTTTTACAATGATCACAAATGTTTGCTACATTTTACATTAAATGACACATTTGCACGTAGAAATATAATCAAAACAGCTGATTGTTTAATACTGGCAACAAAAGTTTAATAGTGGTCACAAAACATTTGAAATAAAATTAGCAGGAAGAAAGAGTATCAGGATAAGTTTTTACTGACTTTCAACAAAAATTCACAACAACAGTTTCAAAGTTCGCTAAAATATAAGTTGAAAGCTTGGTTTGAAGCAAACAGAAGCTAAGCTTGAAAACAAAATAAGCATCTGAATGTTCTCCAACACAATTACAAAAAGTAATAATGCTTACATTTCTACAAATTTGTTTTTTCCAGGTGTTAATGTACGTGTGAAACAGACAGCAAAATATCTCAATGAATAAATTTAAAATTGAATCCAGCGAGATTTTACATGATAGCAAGAAATTTTTTTTTACTATTATAGTCTTTCATGAAAAAACAATATTTTTGTTACGCAGGCACATGATATCTTATCAATTCTGCATATATGAAAAATCCTACAAAATAAAATACACCCAATTTTATTTGTTAAAAGTTGTGAAATTTGCAGTTACTTTCTTTCTATACAGAATTTGAAAAGAATAATTATCTTGGAAGACTTTTTATAGTTTTTGTTATAGTCACTAAACCAAAAGTAAATTGACTCCAATACCTATACGAAAACAAAAATGCCTATATTTTATATTTGCAAGTCTGTACAGAAACACAATCTGCAAAATATTACATATCTGAAATTTACTACCCAGCTAACACACACAGGTTCTCTGATCGTCTATTAACGTTCAGAAAACGTCTTCTGAACGGTAATAGACGTTCAGAGAACCTGTGTGCGTTTGCTGGGTAGTTTAAAATGTGTATTGTTTATTTCCTCAAACTTCGACTGAAAGATTAGTTTTTAGAAAATTTGTACATTACATTTTTGAAAGTAAAAATTCAATTCAAAAGTTGCCAACAACTTTTTAAAATTTCAATTTTATTTTACTACTCTGAAATGATTGTTTATTTTTCTTCTCTTTCTTTCCAATTTAAAGTGAAACGAAATGGTAAACATGCCTACAGATTTTAACTGTTTTTTTAAGTTTAATTGCTATACATTCGTATTAAGATGGTATTCTTAACAAAAGCTTCTAAACCAATTATATTAGAGGGTTGTTGGGGGGGAAATCAAATCATCACCAATCGAGCTTCCGATTACGGTACAACTCTTGCTTGAAGTGCAGAAAAAAAAATTTCATTTTGAAAATTTGGAATTGGTTTTCGGAAAACGTAGTTTTTATAGCCATTCAATATGCACACTTTGTTTATTTTCACTATATTTTTTTCGCGATTAAACCTAAAACATCTTTTAAAATCAGTAGACTGGTATATTTTAATGTTAATTGTTGCACACAAAATGTTGCATGCTCTTGATAAATGAACCGTGAAGACATAACATGCAAGCGTGGTCCTTAGGCGCCATTATTCTGCGAACGCTTCGTCTCATGATGTTGCTCAAACCTTAAACGAGGGCGCGACGGTCGGTCAAGCCAACTACCTGCAAGGAATTCGAAGATCCTAAACAAAAGCCCAATGCTCCTGTTATCCAGCTTTAGAAATTAAAATGATTAGCCAGTGGTACGAAGGACCGATAACTTCCTGACTTCATTGGTCGGTACACACGTTTTAAAAAACTTATAAAATAAATAAATAAATAACAAAATAACAAAACCAAAATCTGGAACACTTTTATATTTTAAATATTCACTAAAGTTCTATATATTAAAAGCGTATCGTAATCCATGCGTCTTCCCTATTTTTCTCTCTTATTTCATTAAGTTGGGAAGTGTATCATTATTCATGCGTGTGCCGACACTTCAGAACTGAAATCTATATTAAAATCACCTACCAAAACTGTTTAGCAGTCTTCCTCAGGCATATTCTAACTATACTTCACTTTTATAAATACTGTTTGGAAAGTGTATCATAATCTATGAGTGTGCCATATTTTTCTTCCCTGTACCATAATACACTTCTTGGGAATTGAAATCTATATTAAAATCGCCTACTAAAACAGTTTTACAATATTCGCCAAGCATATTTTAACTGCATCTCATTTTTTTTTTTTTTTGGAGCCAAACTTCGCGATAAATCAACAAAAACTGCAAACCTTGGCGACATTTCAACATTTTATTTTCTCCCCCCCCCGCAATGCACAATTCCGACACATTTGAAAAGTGCCTCGCCGTGACAAATCGTGTAGACAAGTTATGTCGATGCTAAAAACCTGATTGATTTTAAAAGCTCTCAAGTGCTAACAAAAGAAATTGAATGAGCAGTACGTATATATTGATTTCGATTAATAGCTGAACTGAAACAAGATGGACGGCTATTACAAAAATATTAAACCGAATAATAATGTATTGGTAAAATGACATGTATTGTGGAACTACTAAATGAGGGAAGTTTGCAAAACTCACACAGCGGAATATTTTTGATTTCACTGGCCATCTTCTACAGCGGCGTGCGAATAACCAAAGTTCCAATAGGGACAGCCATACAGCCGAAAAAAACAAAATATTTGTACATGCGGTATGAATATGAATACAAGTACTAGCTGTACAATAAATTCAGAATAAAACTTTACTTATTGTGTATTTTACTTTCCTGCAGTAATATAAGATGCAGTATTTTAATTTAAGCTTTTCTTTTTATTGTTTGTTATTACGAAAATGTGCGTGCTTCTGAAAATTTCGTTTACAGGTTTTTCTCATTTTACGCTTTAGGGCGTCGTGTCTCACTAGATATTTAGAATTGAAAGTAGCTACAAGTTTGAAAAAGGTTACTTATTATACTAAAGGTTACCCTTAGTCCCTTGAAAAAACGTACAAAGGGTGCTTCACTGTACTTCAATGCATCTAATGAACAAAACTGAAAATTTGAGTTGGTGACCAGCCTCCTGTGGCCCACCCCTGGCTACGTCCCTGGTGTAAACCTAGTCGGTGATTTATGAACCCAAACATGTTCAGCATGATTCACGTTTGAATTCATTGTTATTGGATGTGCTAATATTTTTCTAAACAGAAGCCACGGATATTCACAAAATCTGGTTGTCTGACTCTGAACCTTCCCTCGCGCTCGGCACAACGCAGTCCAGTTAGCCAGCCGTACGTTGCCACATTAAGCGGCCGCGCGGATTCACTTACCTCCTTTGAGTGCAGGACCTCGGCGGTCACGTGATATTCCAAGCACACGCATCGAGATGGGTGCCCACACGCACTTCGACGGTGATTCATTCACTCACACAAGCACACATTCACATTCACACTAATCCATTCCTGTACAAGCAAGCACACACACACACACACACACACACACACATGGACACATTCACTCATACAAACACACATTCACATGCACACTAATCCATTCAAGTATGAGAAAGTACACTCACACACACATGGACACGCTCATTCACAAACACACATGCATACATACACTGATACACTCAAAACACTCGCATACACATGGTCCTATTCCTGCAAAAACACACACGTACATATACATTTACACACTCAACACATACACGCATGGACACACTCATGCACAATCACCTGCGTGCAAACATACACACTCAAAAACACGCCGGCATACATATACACATAAACGCAGTTATGTATACACCAAATGCAATCGCACGTGTACATACATACTTTAAACTCAAAAACAAAACACATGGACACAGTACTCGTGCACAAACACGTATAGGCATACATACTTACATACTCAAACACACACCTGCATGCATACACATAAACTGATTCAGGTACCCTCCAAACACAATCACTCATGAATACATGCTTATAGACACACATTTTAGGTAAAATATCGCTCAATTTGGAGCCAAAGATGTCACCAAATCGAGCTCAGCTTAACGATATCATCAATAGATGGTGTGAAAACCGCCAACCCTAATGCTGCCCAATCGGCAAGTGAAAGATCGCAGATCCCCACTAAAAATTTAATTATTTGACGCGCAGAACAAGAATTTTAGACTTAATCCGAACTCAGAGTAGCAGATCACCACTAAAAATTTAATTATTTGACGCGCAGAACAAGAATTTTAGACTTAATCCGAACTCAGAGTAGCAGATCACCACTAAAAATTTAATTCTTTGACGCGCAGAACAATAATTTTAGACTTAATCCGAACTCAGAGTAGCAGATCACCACTAAATATTTGTAACCGAACTTTAGTTAGAGATAAGAATAAAAAATGCATAACCATTACCTTTTTAGTATATGGAAACATTTTAGTGATACGATATTACCCCAGAGGATAAGGCCTCCAACAACAGAGGGCCAGAAGGTAAAAACCAAAATCCCCGAATTGCAGAAAATTTCCATGCTTGGAAAATCGACGAGACCCAGTCAGAAATCAGACCCTTTCCTCGCCGTAAGCCTATCTCTGCAGCAGGAAAAATGATTCCACTCGTAAAAAAGCCACTAAAATCGAATAAAAATTGCCCGTTTTTCATTGTAATTTTTAAAAATCAACCAACGTAGATATAATAATGTAACATGGAACCAAAACGTCAACCCTACCACTGGACATTTTTCACTCGAAACGCGTATACTGACGAAAAGCCCATCTTTATAGTTGCGCGTTATTTTGCATTTTACATATATTGTTGCGTGTTATTTTGCAAAGTTTTAGTTATTTCACCTGCAATTATGCAGTAAATAAAATATTAAAACGTAATTAAAAAAAATATTAACATAAAAGAGAACGAAACTAAAAATCTAATAGTTAAAAATGAAAAAGACACGTAAATATTACTGCATTCATTTAACAAAATAATGTAAACCCCTCTTGCCTTTTAGGCCACGTGAGCTCCTTATCCCGAAGGAAGGCTATCACAACTTGAACTGCGCACATAATTTATGAACGATAACAGTTGTGAGAACCTTCCTCCTTATACCTCTTCCTCCTCCTTCCTCCTGGAGCAACGAGAGGGTCGGACTTACCAGGTGCAGTCTTCTAAATGTTCGTCCATTCGACATTCATCCTGAAAACATAAAACTATTTTTAGCCCTTTTTTTCTCCGAGGTATAACTGCAATTAGACAGGGTATCCCAGCAAGTACTGGATGAGCTCTGGACAACCAGATTCTTCTCATGGAGAGCAAAAATATGCCTTAACCCATTTATGCCTAGTGTCAATTTTTTAGGACGGCATTTTCGCTATTAGTCGAAAACGTTATTTATTTTTCCTAGCCTTTGTTCATCAGTATTGAGCCTAAACGCTACAAAATATTTTAACATGAGCAAGTAGGATGTTGATATTTCTATTTTTATGCATAATGATTTTAAAAGAAACCATCCCTTGTTTAAGTAGTTGACATCAGAAATTTATCTGTTATTTCTGTTATCAGTAAAAATCAAAGAAAGTCGCAAAAATATCCAGGCACAAATGGGTTAAGCACTGTACCCAAAGCACTGTTAGAATTTTTTCTTAAGTGGTCGTCTGAAAGAGCTCGTCGACTCAGACCTGGTGACTGTAAAAAAAAAAATAATAATAATAAGTGAGTACTCCCTTTCATGCTTTTGTGGACACCAGGTTGATCCAACGTCAGCAATGAGCATCGTTAAGGCCTTATTACACGAAGGAATTTTCGTGCGATTTGGTTGCTGCAACCAGTTGCAGAAACCTCTTTCCTGTAAATTTCCCTCGGCTACCTAGGGAACAGTCAACTCCAACTTTTTCGTTCAGAGACGAAAAAATTGCAGGTTGCTGGAAATCCAGCCAATCGTAGTGCTTCTTATTTCTACGTTACAACAACACAAGATGGCGGAAGAGTCAGCGTCAGCCATACCGGATGTAGTGAAAGGGATGAGCGTGTGCGAAAACAAAATGTCCGTGAAATGGAATATCGAGATGGAATTGATTTGATTGAAGAAAAGAAAAATAAATATCAATCCGATCCGAAGATACACGAGGTATAAGCAACCAACGATATGCTATTTATAATTACATGCTCTAGCAACCGCCAATTCGGTGAATCTCTGACGTTTGTGAACACAGCAGGGTTTGTTTACTATGGCAACCCTGCGTGCTCATCTGGGCTCCCTGACTTGCGGGAATGAATTGCAGCAACTGGTTTCTGCCACCAAAATTGCTCTAAATTTTGTCCGTGTAATAACGCCTTTAGGGCTCACGCATGCACACCACGATAGGTATTCGTGAATATTTTGAAAATCGTTTCATATAAACCTATGCAAATACTTACGCTCAGTTCATACTTGCGTGTGAATATTTTTTTCGTACACCGTATGGGGCATTCTCCTTTTTTCTCTTATTTATTTTTTTTTTTTTTTTTCGAAAATGATGAGTCGTAGTGCTAGGGTTCTTTGGACATTTTTTATGTACTCCAAGAGAAGAACCTGGCTGTGCAGAGTTTATGGGACTTGTTGGATACAGTGTATGCAGACAGGGGTCCCAAAATCCCTGACCTATAAGCTTTCCTTCCTTAAATGTTGATCATAGATATATACAATAAACTACAAAGTTACGTAAAAAAAAGCTGCAAAATTGTACTGAGTCTATTAACATTTTCAGGCGATTCAGTCTAAATAAATACAAAATTTAAATTTTTATGCGGCGCCCATCCAAAAAAAGTCCCTATTAGTAAAATGCGCTCGATACATTTAATTAGTTGACGTATAAAATTTCAGCCTTTCATCAGAAATAAGCTCAGAGATATGTTTTTGGGATACCCTGTATATATCTATATATATAATCTGCATTTTAAACTTATTTTTAATTTTTTCGCTACTCGTTTTAACCCTTTGAGGCGCAACCCTTTCCCAATGCTTAAAAAAGGGCAGCCGTTGCCATCGCTCGACTTAACTACCAGCAAGATGGCAGACGATCGAAGCGTTCATCGCGTGCCCCAGATCTAGAGACCCTTTTTTGACGACAGCTGGCTCTGCGGCACAGCCAGCTGCGTCAAAAAAAGGGTCTCTAGATCTGTGGCACGCAATGAACGTTTCGATCGTCCACCATCTTGCTGGTAGTTAAGTCGAGGATGGCAACGGCTGCCCTTTTTTCAGCATTGGGCAATCTGTGCAGCTGTTCTCGCATTCTTCCATTTTTCAGCAGATGTCAGTGCTATTAAAAATCATCGTGACAATTTTTTTTACGGGATAGGACGTGCTAAAAAGTAAAGGATTCACGTGGAGCTATGTCACCCGCAACTATTTTCATAGAAATATTATTCTTCGTGACTGGCAACAGTCAAAACGAGTTTGGTGTTCCCAGAGCGGGAACACTGCGCGTTAAAGGGTTAAGCACAGTGTGAAACAGCAAAGAAGGAATAAAAATGCAATCTTGCAAAGACAAGAAGGCAGCGGTTTGTCCGTCGTTGCATCCAGGATATCTGTGGTTCCACCCAGAAAACCCGTGTCCGGAAGCAACGATGGATAGAGAAAGGAGATCTGTGGCTTCGGATGCGAAAAGATGGCACCCAAAGTACTACTTCTTTGGAATGTAGGGTCTCGGAATATTACAGAATACGAATAATGTTTTTTTTTTCCTTCGTTGGTCGAGCTATACATGATACGTGAACCGTTTTCTGCAGTGATAAACATCGCCAACACGTAATAAAGTGAAACTACGCATAACGGAAGTGTAGGGACCTCTATAAAGTATGGCTGTAGACAGATCGAGCTTTTGCAAATCATTTGGCATCAAAGATGTTTTCTGATTATGAAAATAATGATAAATTTTATTTACCCAGCACAAATAACACTTCAGTCACCCATGTGTATTAGAGATGAGACGGGCTCAGCCCGAGCCCGAAAGCCCGAGCCCGAGCCCGTGCCCGACTCGGGCTCTGTAATTCACGACTGCGTTCGGGCTCGGGCGGGCTCGGGCTCGTGAAAAATTTCTCCTTTGTTGAACATACTCCTTGAAACAGATTTTAAAAAGTGATTCATGGGATAAATAGACGCACTTATTTAAAAAAAATAGCGGCACGGGAGACTAGAAGGTGTGTAAAGCTCCAAAATTTATTGTATCCTATTAATGAAGTAGTTAATTTTATTTGTCTTTAGCTGAAATTTCGGGCTCGGGCTCCAACTTTAATAATATTGCTCGGGCTCGGGGCGGACTCGGATTAAAAGTCTTCGGGCTCGGGCTTCAAAAAATGAGCCCGAACTCATCTCTAATGTGTATAGCTTGTAAAATGAATTTGAAGAAGTTCGGTAGATAAATCTATTGTATAGAAGTGAAGCTCACTTCCTAATACGTAAAGTATTAACCCTTTGAGTCCGCAACCCTTTCCCAATGCTAGAAAAAGGGCATTCGTTGCCATCGCTCGACTTAACTACCAGCAAGATGGCGGACGATCGAAGCGTTCATCGCGTGCCACAGATCTAGAGACCTTTTTTTGACGACAGCTGGCTGTGCTGCACAGCCAGCTGTCGTCAAAAAAGGGTCTCCAGATCTGTGGCACGCGATGAACGCTTCGATCGTCCGCCATCTTGCTGCCCTTTTTTCACCATTGGGCAATCTATCCAGCTGTTCTCGCATTCTTCCATTTTTCAGCAGATGTCAGTGCTGTTAAAAATAATCGTGACAATTTTGTCTACGGGAAATGACGTGCTAAAAAGTAAAGGATTCTCGTGTAGCTATGTCACCCGCAACTATTTTTATAGAAATCAAATCTATTCTTCGTGACTGCCAACAGTCAAACCGTCAGAGTTTGGTGTTCCCAGAGCGGGAACACTCCGCGTTAAAGGGTTAAGTGGGCTCAGGGAGCGCTCCTCCACGGCAAGGGCACCGTTAAGCAGACAAACTCGAACCATAAACATCTTTAACAATAGAGTGTTTAAAAATCACGAAGCACCGACGCTAAATATAACATTAATTCTATTAAGTGTACGGAAAAGTGAAGTTTGTTCCCTCAAAAAAAAAGAAAAAAAGCATGAAATTCAAAGAAATAAATTTTCAATAAGTTTTAAATAACAAAGCAGTTCTGCCTGAACAATGGATTCCGACTGGTTACGTTTCAAAGAAAAGTATCGTCGAAAAGTCCTTTAAACTTTTTTATATTTTAAACCCTGTATCCCTTCCTTAGCGTTTTTGCAACGATGGAATCGAAAAGTTAACTATTTGCTGCGTGGAAAGAGGTAAAGATTGTGTTGGAAAGTGTTTTTTTAGTGCATGCTTTTTACATGATTTATTTATTATATTATATTACCATCAATATATTTTACTTATTAGTTAATTGTTAGCACAAAAACGTGTTTGAACGTCAATTATATTCTGTCTTAAACTATTTTATTTATTTTGGGGGCTTTTCAAACTAAGGCCCTGGAGGGCATGGGAAAGCTAGTCTGAGTGATTTTCCTGCAATAACTGATTTCAGACTTCAATTTTTAATTTTCTTACTATGTTATTTTCACACATTTCTAGAAATCTAAAACATCCATTCTTCGATTTTTTAAACCATTTACCAATTCCAGAAATTACAAATACGCATTACCACCATCCAAATTTCAGACTGGATGCAAATGAAATTTTTTCGTGTTTCATATCGCATGGAACAAAGCTTTACAAACTCCAATGAAAGTTCTGCTCATTTTGTATAAAGTTATTTCTAACATGAACACAGAAAAGATTTAAAAAATAATATACTGTTTATATAAAAAAATTGTGAAAACAAAGGATTGCAAACACATAAAAATTTACTTTTATCAATAATCAAGTTAGTAATACTTTCAAATGTACTTTAAAAGGAATATTAAGGCAGAATGTTAACTAGCTAAACAAATCTTTGGCATCTGCAACTATTGCAGAATATTATTGTCTCAATCATGTTATCGGGTAATCCTAGGACAACATACCATCCTTTACAGCTCTTTCATACCATGAAAACATTCAGTACACACAAAGAATTAAGTACAACAGCGTTTCTCAACCTGTGGGGCGCGACCCCCAAGGGGGGCGCAGAGCGTTTGCAGGGGGTTTGGGGGAGAAAAAGCAAAGAGCAAGTAGTGATGCATGTTTTTAAAAAATCATCTTATTTATTCTCATTTTTACTCAAAAAGATATCCATTTTCGCATAAAATGTTCATTAAAACTTTACGGATAACATTATTTTGTAGAAAATTCGACTAAATGTTCATTGATAAAGATTAAAAAACTGAATGTATGCTGAAAAATGTGAGGGGGGGCGCTACCTTTGTTGGGGGGGGGCGACGTTAAAAGGTTGAGAAAGTTGCATTCCCCCTCCCCATCCCCTTCACATACAAATGTATTCTCATTCGTCGGATGTCTAAATTAACGTGAAAGAAAATCTTTACAATAGAAAACTAAAATAATGCATGAAACCACAACTGAAAGTTTCAGATGTTTATTTAACTTAACCCGAAACAAGATGGCTGCTAGAAAGTGGATACGTGGAATCCGATCATCCCACATCCGAAAAGTACTCTACTCGGTGGTTTTTGTTGATCAATAGCAAATGACACAGTGTCGAATTGAAAAGCGAAATCATAAGATCTCACATACCCTTTCTCGGCGAAGTCGCTTGATCTTGTCTTCTTAAACTTCTTTATGTTGGGTCGAAAGTATTTCGTGTTTGTTTGCTGTCTTTGTTTTCTCTGTCATCGTTACTGTGTCCTTTAAACACGTATTTCAGTATCGTGGGATTGATCTCGAAGGCCCATCTGTTGAAATCCTTCTGAGCAAGAGTCTGTAGCAAGGGAAAGGAACGCCTGAATACTGGAATCCCTCAGAATTCTCTACCTACTGGTATTTCAGTAGCAGTAAAACCATGAGATCTTACCTACCATTTCTCGGCGATGGTGGTGGATGACAGTCTTTCCTCAAACATTCCCATTAAAGTATTTAGCCCTATTTAAAATTTTGCTTTGATTGTTGTATTTGGACTTGATTGACTTTCGGATTCGTTTGAATGGTTCCAAGCATCCGCTTATAGGTCCCCGTCGAATAAAATAGACCGCACAAAGACAGCACAAGAAAAGGAAATTATACAATTCATAAAATCAAACACAAACAACCAGGGGAGAAGTGGGAATCAAACACAGGACCGTACGTTTAACCCTTTAACGCGCAGTGTTCCCGCTCTGGGAACACCAAACTCTGACGTTTCGACTGTTGCATGTCACGAAGAATAGATTTGATTTCTATAAAAATAGTTGCGGGTGACACAGCTCCACGAAAATCCTTTACTTTTTAGCACCTCATTTCCCGTGAAAAAATTGTCGCGATTTTTTTAACAGCACTGACATCTGCTGAAAAATGGACGAATGCGAGAACAGCTGTATAGATTGCCCAATGCTGGAAAAAGGGCAGCCGTTGCCATCGCTCGACTTAACTACCAGCAAGATGGCGTACGATCGAAACGTTCATCGCGTGCCACAGATCTAGAGACCTTTTTTTGCCCCTGTGCCGGCACAGCCAGCTGTCGTCAAAAAAAGGTCTCTAGATCTGTGGCACGCGATGAACGTTTCGATCGTACGCCATCTTGCTGGTAGTTCAGTTGAGCGATGGCAACGGCTGGCATTTTTCCAGCATTGGGAAAGAGTTGAGCCTCAAAGTGTTAACGGAGAGGAGGACAGGCCCTTAACTTTTCAGGCACCGAATCCCCTCGTTCACAGTTTTCTTGTTGGCATCGCTATTTTTTTTTTCTTATGGATCCGAGACTTGGACTTTGACTAAAGCACAGGCTAAACAGCTGGCCATCTTTGAACGAAAGGTTCTTAGAAAAATATTGAGTGCTGCGAACGATGGACTGTGGTGACGAAGACATAACTTGGAACTCTATAGAGCTGTTTCACCTACGTCATTATCACTACGTCACTTCTTAGCAACCAACCTTTTTTAGTCAAACATTCTTTCATTTGAGAATGGTCATTGGCAGAAAACGTGGTTTTGTATCCCTAAATATCGGAGTTGACCGAAAAAAAATTTCAGTGACGTCAAATGAAAATACTCCATGTGTTATTCAAGGGCCTCACCATGGCACAATGGTTATGTCACTGGAAATAGAAGACGGGCGAAGTGTGAAAGTCCCGGGTTCGCGCATGTCCCATCGAGCGTCCGTCGACTTAACCGTACGGCTTAACCGTACCGTTAACCGTACGACTTAACCGTACCGTTAGGAACCCTTAGAAAGACCCCTCCCATCTCTGGTAGTTAACCCATTTATGCCTAGCGTCCCTTTTTTGGGACGGCAATATCGCTATCAGTCGAAAACGTTATTTATTTTTCCTAGCCTTTATTCGCGAGTATTGAACCTCAATTCCACAAAATATTTTAATATGGCAAGTTGGATGTTGACATATCAATTTTTATACATAACGATTTTAACCCATTTATGCCTAGCGTCCCTTTTTTGGGACGGCATTTTCGCTATCAGTCGAAAATATTATATATGTTTCCTAGCCTTTATTCGCGAGTATTGAACTTCAATTCCACAAAATATTTTAATATGGCCAAGTAGGATGTTGACATTTTAATTTTCATACATAATGATTTTAAATGAAATCATTCCTTGCTCAAGAAGTTGACATCAGAAATTTATCAATTACTGCTGATGTTAGCAAAAATCGAAGAAAGTCGCAAAAATATCCAGGCACGAATGGGTTAAGTCCTCTCCCATCTTGAAATTTTAAATTTAGGACTGTTCTATGATCTAGTTGTGCATTTCCCCTTTTGGTCTCAATCGACTGGATAGTTTATATACAGGACAGCCCAAAAGACTCGAAATACACATTACGCTCTATGGGCCGAAATTCATTAAACTCGCATATCTCAAAAACAAGTAGGCGTAGAATGTTGAAACTTTATATTTAGGATTGTTGTAACATCTACTTGTGCAGCTCCTCTTTCGGTTCCATTCGGCTGCATAGTTTATCTACAAGGCCTCCCAAAGGATTCTAAATACATTACGCTCTATGGGCCGAAATTCATTAAAGCGTAATTTAGAGGTATTGGGCTGTTTCAAACGACTCAGAAGTGATATATGCTGTTAAGAGTTACAAAATAAATTTCTCCATAAAAATAAGTGTCTTTATCAATTTTAGTTCTGTTACAGGAACACACAAAAGATTTCTAATACATTACGGTCAATGGCAATTTTAGAGGCATTCATCCATTTCAAGCACAATACCGTCCTACCATGTGAGTTAGGTAATGGTCCGACCACGGTCACGTGCCTCACTCAAGAACTACGCCAAAAGTCGCCAAGCATGGCGACTTTTGGCGCCATGACTTTAAATACAAATGACTTTAAATACATTAATGTGTATGGATGCATTCAATTCATTGAAAGTCTGTGGTCAATGACTACTTTGGCTATTCCCAAAATCTCGCAAACTATCTCAAGCTTGTCGTCTTTTGGTGAAATATCGCACATAAGGTGTTAGAAGGAAATCTTTGAAACTGAACTCAGCTTGGCAATATCGAAATATTAGGCTAGAAATCGCTAAACTTTACTATTACTGAAATATTTTTGATTTAATAGACGTGCAAAGAAGTCATATGTGTTGTCCACATCAGATTTATCTATATAAATAATTTATTAACTTAAAAATTTTTTGGAGTATTTTATAAATGGAGGGAAAATACCATAATCTATATAAATAAAATTAGACTTTTGTCTGTACACTTCTTGGAATTCAAAAATTTTGAGATTTCTATCCGTTTCAAGCACCCGGGAATCCGGTTCAACCCTCAAAAAAAAGTTTGTCTGTCTGTCGTTCTGTCATTCTGTCCGTGACGCTTTTTTTGTTCAAGCATCACGTAAAAACGACTGTTGCGAATGATATGAAATTTGGTGTCATGATAGGTGGTCACTCAACTTAAAACATGGGTGTCGAATTTTTAAAAAATCTTAATTGGATTTTGAGATTTTGCGAAAATACTTTCAAACTGCGTAAATTTGTGTTCGAGCATCAGGTATAAACGACTGGAACAATTGAAATGAAATTGGGTATCATGATTGGTGGTCACTCAACTTAAAACATAGGCGCCGATTTAAAGAAAAAATCTTGATTAGATTTTAAGATTTTGCGAAAATCGTTTTAAGCTGCGTAAATTCGTGTTCGAGCATCACGTAAAAACGACTGAAGCGATTGAAATGAAATTTGGTATCATGATTGGTGGTCACTCAACTTAAAACATAGGCGTCAAATTAAAAAAAAATCTAGATTAGATTTTGAAATTTTTCGAAAATCATTTCAAACTGTGTAAATTTGTGTTCGAACATCAAGTGAAAACGATTGAAGCGATTGAAATGAAATTTGGTATCATGATAGGTGGTAATTCAACTTGAAACATTGGTGTCGAATTTTTAAAAAATCTTCATTAGACTTTGAGATTTTACGAAAATCGTTTCAAACTGTGCAAATTTGTGTTCGCACATCACGTAATAATTGCAAAGGTAAAAAAATGATATTTGGTGAAATTATAGGTGGTCACTCACTTTAAACTATAAGCATCTAATTAAAAATATCGATCAGATTTCGAGATTTTGCGAAAATCGTTTAAAACTGAGTGAATCTTTGTTCACGCATTACGTAATAACTACTAAAGCGAATGATATGAAATTTGGTCACATAATAGATGGTTGCTCAATATAAACTATAGGTGTCCAATTTTGTAAACATTTTTATTAGATTTTGAGATTTTGTGAAAATTCTCTCAAAATACGCTTATATTTCTGCAAGCATCACGTAATAACGACAAATACGAATGATACGAAATTTGGTGATATGATAGGTAGTTGCTAATCTTAATTTATAGGCGTTGAATTTTTAAAATATTTTGATTACATTTTGAGATTTTGTGAAAATCGTTTTAAAATGCTGAAATTTTGTTCCAGCATCACGAAATAAAGACTGCAGGGAATGAAACAAAATTGGGTGACATGATAGGTTGTCGCTCAACTTAAATTCTAGGCTTCCAATTTTTCAAAAATATTGATTAGATTTTCAGATTTTGCGAAAATTATTTCAATATGCGTAAATATTCGTTCATGCATAACATAATAACGAATAAAGGGAATGAAATGACATTACTTAGTGACTCTCTAACCTGTAATATTTTAAAAATACATAAAAATTATAATTTCGCTTTCTTTACTTTGGCAACATACTACATCCATTCTGTGTACTCCTACAATGCTGACGCAAGTTCTTGCTTTTTGGAAATTTGCATTCAGTACTAACCCGTCAACGACGGGTACTTCAGCTAGTATATATATATATATGTCAGAGGTGAGTGTCTGTCATTTTTGGAAAAAAAAAATTAATTTAAATCAAATATGGCCTGTTAAAGAGGAGATCCGGTTAAGTGCGGTTTAAGATCCCGAAAATTTTCGGGGCAAAAATTTCGACGAAAAAACCGATTTTGACTACCTCTAAATTTAATTTTAAGAAATTTTTCGATGTATCTCATCGCACGCTAGCATGCACGCTCATATAAATACGTCTGCAACGCATTTTGACCAACGGCGAGCCTATTTTGACAAGTTTTCCCATGCCGCCTGTACATACGTACGTACGTACGAATGTATGTATGTATGTACCATATCTCAAAAAGTATTGGTCGTATAATGTTGAAATTTTATAATTAGGATTGTGTCAACATCTGATTGTGCAACTTCCCTTTGTGGTCCCTTGTCTTCTTTTCCCCTCTTCTTGTTGTTTCCCCCTTGTCTTCGGTCTATTTGCGCATCCAAAAGCTAAGCACGCAGGCATATTTGTTAGTCTATGTCATACCTTTAAAGAAAAACCTTAAAACTTGATATTAGTGGTCAAAAACTCTAAATACATATAGCATGTTTTACTATAGGAAGCAATGGTAGAACGCAATATTTGGGTAGCTAAGGCGGGGCAGCGTTGCCAACGGATGGCTTCAAAACTTTTCGGATAGGTCGTCTCCCGTTAGTTCAATCCTCCTTGTTGTGTACCTGCTCACATTAGATTACACGGTCCCACAGCAGCCCAGCCGAGGGAGGCTTTCATCCTCAAAAGCATTGGCCAAGCCGGTGCTGTTTCACTTTTCGTGTTCAAATGGGAACGGAACTCAGCGGTTAAGCTACTGCGGAACCATTTGTAATGTTACAAATTCCATACAGTTGTGATGATCTGTGAAAAAGAAATCTGAAACACTTTTATAATTTAAATACGCTCTAAAGTGGTATGTATCAAGCGTATCATAACCCATGCGTCGGCACTTTAGTCTTTCTTGTTTCATTATGTTTAAAAAGGTATCATAATCCACGTGTCGGCTCTATTTGTCTTCCTTGTAGCATGACGTTTGGAATATCATTCTAATGCATAAGTGTGCCGTATAAAACATTTCTAGTTCCATAAAACATTTCTTTGGAATGGAAATCTAAACTAAAATTCTGACTAAAACTCTTTCATAATCTTCGTCAGGCATATTTAAGGTGACCAAAGTCCCCATTTTCCAGGGACAGTCCCCAATTTCAGGACGTTTTTCAAATTGTCCCCAAAAGGTAAACCAGGAATTGGGGACAATTTTTAATTATTTCCATTGTTTTTTATTATATTACTGTTAATTATCCCATTAATTATAAATGTCCCCAGTTTTGTTTCAAAATCGGGGACATGTCCCCGATTCTGTGTTAAAAAATTTGGTCACCTTAGGCATATTTTAACTATATTTTACCTTTATTTCCACCAGTATTTCACGCCTTTTATAGACATTAATAGAATATGGTTATTTTACAAAGTTTTTAGATGGATTAATATTGAAACTTGCGAGGACGCCTAAATTATTTTTTCTTATATAGGACCGTAATGGTGGGACGTAATCCTACGTAAAAAGTAAATAAACGTTTATTATTTCAAAAAGGAACTGCCCCAACTGTCAATATATTTATCCCACGACGAGACAAAACGTTCAAGGCCTTCATGGAAAATGTTTGCGGTTGCCTGCGGAACCACGATTGAATCCAGGAGTTCACCTCTTCGTCCGAAGCTATGGACTTTATCGTTGTGACGTCATTTTTCAACAGACACATGACCTTCAACCAATCAACTGCAGTAGTACAGTTTGTTCTCACTCAACCCTTCAATCTGATTGGTCCAAATTTATATTTTCCACCGACACGTGACTGAAACAGCCTCCTATCGATATCGGCCATTCGACCGCCGTGAATGTCTTTCTTCTGGGCTCCAGAAATACAGAAATCGCATAGAAACGATCTGGATTGTACGGAGGATCCGTAAGGGCTTCCAAGTGAAACTTCTGCAGCGTAGTCTAAACAACCTTGTCAAGGACACCATACCTTCCCGAAATCGTTTATTCCACTTAATACACCGTTTACGTTCAGCCATTCCCACTGCTCTTCTCTCTGCCGCTTTTTTTTCCCTAGAAAATACTTGTGCAACAGCTCCGAAAACAGTTAGGATATTACAGTCTGCTATACTTTTCTTCTGCTGTACTTCCCTTCTCACTGCCTTCAAAATCCCTTTAGGAGGGAGCGCTGGCGTCAGGAAGGGCAGCAAGAAAGGCCATAGCATGAGCAGGACGAGTGAGGTGTTTATTATCCAGGTACTTCCATTTCTCCTGCTCAAGTGGGCTGACTGTGTGTAAACAAGGCATTACGGAGACGGTATCTGTGGTTAATTCGATTGACTCTGTTAAAATCTGTGTTTTACATAATTTTGTATTACTTATAACTGCAATTTTTATTCTGTTTTTGCGTATACATAGAAAAGTGCAAAGAATCAGGTGATACAATCTTAAGTGTGTCAAAAATCGATAACATTTAATATTTCAATAAAATACGAAATTCGTCCGCTAGATGGCAGCTCTTCGCCAAATATATTTTATCGAAATATTAAATGTTACATATGTTTGTTACATTTACTATTGCGTCATCTAAATCTTTCATACTTTTTCTACCTATATACAAAAACAGAATGAAAGCCACTGGGATCGTTTAAAGCTCCTGTCTCCTTTAAATACACACACACCTGACATACTTTTATTTATCTGGTTAAAATAAGTAGTTAAGAAAGAGAAAATCATACGTCAACGTAACGCCGACTGCGGACAGAATAATGCTTCTTGAAATGTGAAACATGTCAGAAGCGGACACATAAAAGTACCTTCTCCTTTGCAATACTTTTTAAATAGAACAACAATATCTGGCGCGAAACCAATGGCCTGGCTCCACACCGAACTATAACATCTCTGGCCGCTGTTTTAATATCATCCAACTTTTCTGGAATCTTCTAGCAGCTAATTGAGTACGAGGCTAAAATCAGCATAGTAGCGTAAGGTGACCAAACGTCCCCATTTTCAGGACGTTTTTCAAATTGTCCCCAGAATGTAAAAATGGAACTGGGGACAATTTTGAATTATTGCATTGTTTTTCAATTAAATTACTGTTAATTATTGCATTAATTATAAATGTCTCCAGTTTTGTTGTCAGAATCGGGGTCATGTCCCCGATTCTGACTACAAAAATCTGATCACCTTATAGTAGCGGCTAGATTTAATAGTTTTTCCGTCGCAAAGAAAACCCCCATGCCTTCGTTCTGCAGCAATTCTGAAAATATTATTAAGACGCTTATTAGAGAGTAAAGAATAATTAGAGTGGATATGTTTTTGAGGGTCCGATTTAGGGCGAGATTCAAGTGAAACGCGCGATCGAGATCGAATCGAACGTTTTTCAGTCCCCAGTTCCCAGTTCAGTCCCCAGAATGCTTCCAATGAACAAACCTACCGCGCAGTCCCGTGATCAAAACACGATTGTTTTGTTGCAGTTGAATAAGAAACATTGATATACTATTTCGAAGTTTCCCCTGTTCGACATGGAAAACGTTCGAATTGTGTTTCACTTGAATCTCGCCCTTAGTGTCCTTAAAATAGCAAGGATGTTTAAAAACTTGATTTCGACTCAAAACTTGATGTCACTCTTGATTTCGACTTTGACTAGATGAATCAGACTTTTACCTTTCAGTCAGTATAAACAATATGGCACTATTATAAATCACGAAATGTATCGAGACTTGTGCGCTAATTTGTTCGAGTCTTTTAGACGTTCGAAGACTTTGAAAATATGGTAGCAGCCGTTGAACGTTTAAATTATAGCGCACAATTCACAAGTTTCCAAAGCATTTTACGACCGATAAAATGGAAGAAATGGAATTTTGTTTGGAATAATAAACGGATCTCAAGGTTATATGTTTCTGTGTCAACCTTAAAGGAGCTTTGCGAAATCCCAATTTGGACTCACTGGATGAACTTGATGCAAACTCTTCCTTTCAGTCAATAAAAACCATACACCATTATTTTGCTTAACTTTTAAATTTCACGCAAAAGCATACACCAGCCTTGCCTCAATCTCCCTTGAAACAAATGAGAAAGCCACAAATATTGACTTTAATCAAGTTTTTGTCGCCCTGCTCAGCTGAAAAAAATTGAAAAATCAAGTTGAATCAGCAGGCCTCTCAATTGGTCCTCTTTCTTTAAAATTCCTACCTCTAAAATTCCTACCTCTAAATAATAGAGTAAAATGTTCTGCTTCTTCAATAGTTGTTAAATGTTCTTTTAGATGTTAAGGTTTCGTGTACCAAATCATTAAAATACTAGGCTATATAAATAAAACTTTGATGAAGGTAGGAATTTTAAAAAAAGAGGACCAATTGAGAGGCCTGAATCAGTCACTGATCCTACAATCATGTAAATTCCTTGCCGTCCGGGAAAAGGAGCTGCGTTTGCAAGATTGAAATTTTCTGAGTCAACCTCAACTGCTTAACATCCAGGATGTACGATGCGTACGTCCTGATGTTATTATAGCCGCCTACCAGACATACAGAGCATGAGATCCTATTTTATTCATACCTGAGATCTCGTTTTTCTTTTTCTGGTAAGGTTCTCCCTTCTCCTGGTTTTGTTAGACTTTTCACTCACTAAATTTTGATTTGCCTACAGGCGCTCACCATTTTGAAACTAATTCCACAAAACCCTGGTGTTAACGTGCGAACAAGCGGTGTGTGTGTCAAAGGGTTAAGGAGAGCTTGGTAACTGTGAATTCAACAGTTTGATTTCGACTTGATTGGTCAGTCAGACTTGATGCAATTTTCCCTTTCAGTCAATATAAACCATGCAGCATTATTATGCAGCACTGTGAGGATATCGAGACTTGTTCACTAACTTGAAGGCGATAAAAAGGCTGCCACAGCCAATTCGTTGAACGTCTATATTACAATTGACAATGCACAAGTTTCCAAGTCATTTTATGTGCGTACTTACGACAAATAAATGACTCAAGTGATCGTGTCATAAATTTGGAAAATAGTGAACACCTCTGCAGATCTTGTAAGCCATAACTGTGGGCCATCGCACAGGGGATTTATTTGCAAGACCATTTGACCGTTAGACACCAGGTATATTTATGTAGGCAAATACTTTATTCCAATAACATCGATAATTTATTTCCTTGCCATTTCTTCTAAATACGCAAAACAATTTTACCAAAATTTATTCCATTGAAAAAGATGAGTCGGGATTTTGAAATTAAAAATCCCCCAAAAAACACGCCTTGGCATACATGAAAATTTTTACCTAATTCACGTTAATTAGTTTTTGTTTCTCATTCGATAAACGAATATCGCACGAATTTACAAGAATAGATACTTTGATGTAGTGAAAAAGACAGCAACCGAGAGAAGTGTAAAACATCATTTTGATAGGAATCAATTATTATAAAACCTTGGTAAGCAATTCATAACTAGCCGTAAAACATTCAAGACACTTTAAATTATATAGTAATGTATTCTACCGTACTGATAGTTGAAAATGGAATCCTATTATTTTATGGATTTCTCTATGGTATTCTATTATAGGATCGTTAGAATCAATCTATTGATCCTATCGATCTTTGAAGTTTTTTTGTTGTTTTTTTTCGAAGAAATTAGCTAAAAACTCTCTTTCATTTTTCAAAGTTCACATTCATGTGTTTACAGAAAAAAAAAAGTGTGTGCGTGTAATCTTTACGCGCGATTGAAGTAAAACTTCTTTGACGTTTACGACACATATCAGAGAAATGATTAAATTTAAAATAAATATCATATTATAATTTAATTATATTTATTATTCATGTACTTTACAAAGATTATATAAATGTTATATTCATATTATTCATTTGAATAGGTACTTGAATGTCATTATAATTTTTATGTATGAAATTATAAGTTTGTGGTAACTATAATGTGAAACATAAATTTTACTCTCTAAATTTGCTAATTTTCTTGAAACTACAGCATCTGTCGTTGTATCGAAACGCGTTGTAGATTGAAGTCGAGAAGTATTCATAGTTAGATCAATTTTTTCTTTAAAAAAAACAACTAACAGCTGAGATTCTTGAGAGCGAAAATTAACATTAAAATCTCCAGTAAGAATCATCGGTAATTCATGATAATTACTTAGAATCCAGGAAGTGTCGATGTTGTAGTATTATTCTTTAACTGTTTTCTTATACAATTGTTCCGTCTGGAGGTTGGGTTTGAATGGAGCGAATGTCCATACTCTAGTGTTATATTTTAACTGTGTTCTTTAACTGGTGTTTTCCTCTGTTTGTTGGGTTCGAATGCAGGTAGTGTACATTTTTTTTTCGTGTTTTTCTATCACAGCGTTCTTAAGCGTTGATTTCGTCTGCTGGTAGGTTTCGAATTATTATTCTGTATCCGTGTTTTTAAACTGCAGGTTTTGTCGATTGTTTGGGATTGATTGCAGCCAGGGTTCGTTTCTTTGTGGTGGTCTCTCCCCGTGTTAAACCGTTGCTCCGTCTTGAGGTTGGGTTAGAATCCACGGAGTGTCTATTTATTATTCTTTTATTTTGTTCTTAAACCCTTTTGCAGCCAGTGTTTGTTTCTTTGTGGTGTTACATACCTGTGTTCTTAAACCGTTGTTCCGTCTGGATATCGGGTTAGCATCCAGGATGTGTCCGTGAACTATTATTCTTTCACTGTTTTCTTAAAACGTTTTCCCGTAGGGTTTGAATCGAGAGAATGTTGTGGCATTTTCCTTTAACTGTGTTCCTAAAATGGTGTTTTCTTCTGTCGGTTAGTATCGAATGCACGTAGGGTCTATTATTGCGTTTTTCTATGGCAGTGTTCTTAAACCTTTGTTTTCCTCTGCTGGTTTTGTTCGAAGTATTACTCTGTTTAAAAATTTACATTTGGCTGACTATTATAAATAACTCAAAAACACATGAGCAATATTAAAAGCAAGATTATATACTATTTAAGTACAGACAAACAATATTTATGTATCATGGTAACCAATCATGTCAAGTTTTAACTCGTAATTCCATTAAATATTGTAATAATGCCATTGAAAGCATGTGAGTAAAGCAACGGAGCTTGGACCACGGAATGCACCATTATGCCACTTTCTGTGTTCGGTGCGTAGGCTTTTTTTTATCGGAGGTGACGGGTTGGGTCGCCGCCTGTAACAACAGTGAGAGACAGTCAGCAGGATCGCCGCCTGTTCAGCCAAAGGCTTCCCACAGTGGCTCTGACAAGAGCCGGTCCACTTATCCACTGAACAGAGTCATCAGACAAGATCTTGCTTCAAAACATGTAGGGAGTAAGTCGACGCGTAGGGAGCACAGTCGACGTTCGCAGGAACGAACGCCCGAGAGCTGCTCCGCAAATGAAGGTAGCAAGGGGGAAAAAGATACGTCACTTCCTTTACTGGGCGTTACTTCCGTTAGAAAAAAATCTGAGTTACTCCCTAGTTGCGCCTATAGAAGTTTTACTTTAAAAAAAAAAAAAAAAACATTCATTAAACGTGCCATTTTGTTTGCACCAATTTGGAGTAGCATTCTTAACTATACAAGATGCCCCAAAAATACCGAACCAGGCCTTTATTCCTTAAATATTGATCATAGACATATATAAAATAAATTACAAAGATATCTAAAAAAGATACAGCACTTTTGATTAAAAATTTTCAGGATATTAAATTTTATATAAAATTAAAATTTTTATACGGCCCCCGTTAAATTTCCCTTCCCGATTTGTAAAATGTGCCCCATACATTAATGAAGTGATAGATAAAATTTCAGTCTTTCATCGTAAAAAGGCTCCGAGATATCCCCAAACAAAGCTGGTAAAACTCTTTGCAATACCAATAAAAGCAAAATATGTATGTATGCAATCATTAATATCTTTCATAATTAGTATAAAGCCCCCCCCGAAACGCAACTGTCCGATGTGATTTTTACTCCTCGATAGCCACTAAAATGTGGTTACGTCAACATATATTTATTTTCATATTTTTCAACCTTTTTATGGTGAACGGCTGATATTTTTTCCATCATCTAATTAATATATGGGCACACTTTACTAACTGGGATTTTTCTTTCTTTTTTAGATTATCTTCGAAATCTCCCCAGATTTAAAAACAATAGATCGCCTAATTTGGCGCAAAAATATTGTTGTGCTGAAAAGCGTTTTATAACCGATGTGTTTGGCATGATTTATCTTTGTTGTGTTTTACTATAAACTATCGTACTGCGTTTACGATTTCGGTTTGTCTGTCTGTCCGTCCACTCTCACTGTAAAAAAATTCAGAAACGTTACATACTTATAGCAGAAAGGTTTCCGAAAGTATAGCGTAACCTACCTATGCTCTACTCGAACTCACGATTTCGGAAACATAATTCACATTTCGGCGTAAAATATTTACGGGGAAAGGAAATCTTCATTTGGGACTTCGCGCGCATGCGCCAAGTGCCAAGAGACAGAGGGAAAAGAGTGAACGCGTTTTCCCTAATAGTACAGATGGTCATAAAACAGTCGCTGTGACGTCACAGAGGCTCACAATTGTCACAGGTTTGTCACATACTAGTCACATTGTGACTTGTGAGTGATGTGACTCCACTGTGTGGTCACTGTGAAGTTTATTTGTGACCAGTCCCCAGGTGACGTGCCGGATGAATACTTAAATAAAACAGCACATTATCTCCTGAAAATAATTTATGTGGAGAAAAAAAGATTTAAGATTTTTAATTTATATTTATTAACTAGCTGAAGTACCCGTCCTCGACGGGTTAGTGAATGCAAATTTCCAAAAAGCAAGAACTTTCGTCAGCATTATAGGAGTACACAGAATGGATGTAGTATGTTGCCAAAGTAAAGAAAGCGAAGTTATCATTTTTATGTATTGTTAAAATATTACAGGTTAGAGAGTCACTAAGTAATATCATTTCATTCGCTTTAGTCGTAACTATGTGATGCGCGAACGAATATTTACGCATACTGAAATAATTTTAGCAAAATCTCAAAATTTAATCAACATTTTTGAAAAATTGGAAGCCTAGAATTCAAGTTGAATGACAACCTATTATGTCACCCAATTTTGTTTCATTCCCTGCTGTATTTATTTCGTGATGCTGGAAAAAAATTTCAGCATTTTGAAACGATTTTCGCAAAATCTCAAAATGTAATCAAAATATTTTAAAAATTCAACGCCTATAAATTAAGATTAGCAGCTACCTATCATATCACTAAATTTCGTATCATTCGTATTAGTCGTTATTACGTGATGTTCGAAGAAATATAAACGTACTTTGAGAGAATTTTCACAAAATCTCAAAATCTAATAAAAATGTTTAAAAAATTGGACACCTATAGTTTATGTTGAGCAACCATCTATCATGTGACCAAATTTCATGTCATTCGCTTTAGTCGTTATTACGTAATGCGAGAACAAAGATTCACTCAGTTTTAAACGATTTTCACAAAATCTCGAAATCTGATCGTTTTTTTTTAATTAGATGCTTATAGTTTAAGGTGAGTGACCACATATCATTTCACCAAATATTATTTTTTCACCTTCGCAGTTATTACTTATGTGCGAACACAAATTTACGCAGTTTGAAATGATTTTCGCAAAATCTCAAAATCTAATCAAGATTTTTTTTTAATTCGACGCCCATGTTTTAAGTTGAGTGAGCACCTATCATGACACTCAATTTCATACAATTCGCTTCAGTCGTTTTTACGTGATGCTTGAACACAAATTTACGCAGTTTGAAAGGATTTTCGCAAACTCTCAAAATCCAATCAAGATTTTTTAAAAATTCGACGCCTATATTTTAAGTTGAGTGACTACCTATCATGACACTCAATTTCATATCATTCGCTTCAGTCGTTTTTACGTGATACTTGAACACAAATTTACACAGTTTGAAAGGATTTTCGCAAAATCTCAAAATCCAATCAAGATTTTTTAAAAATTCGACGCCTGTGTTTTAAGTTGAGTGACCACCTATCATGACACCCAAATTCATATCATTCGCTTCAGTCGTTTTTACGTGATGCTTGAATAAAAAAAGCGTCACGGATAGAAGGACAGAACGACAGACAGACAAACTTTTTTTTGAGGGTTGAACCGGATTCCCGGGTGCTTGAAACGGATAGAAATCGCAAAATTTTTAAATTCCAAGAAATGTACAGACAAAAGTCTAATTTTATTTATATAGATTATGGTATTTTCCTTCCATTTATAAAATACTCCAAAAAAATTTTAAGTTTCCAAAATGAGGCATGCCAAAACTAACTTTTGCAGCAGTTAGTTTACTTTTAATGTAATAAAAGCAAGACGATCACAGCGCTGAGGTAATGTGCTGGCCTATGAAGGAGTGAGTCGAAGGTTCGATATTGAGCGCTCCTTCCGTGGGAGTTTGGCGCTGCCATCTCGTGCATGTTACTCGGAACGCTACATCTAGCGCATGTTACTCGTTCTGAAAAACACAGAAAGGTTACTTGTTAATTCGGAAACTTTTGTGAAATAAATAGAAAAGGTTATTCAATATTTTACCAAAATATACAGAAACGTTACATATCTTTTCCAGAAACCTTACCTAAAAAGCAGGAAAATCTGTAAATATTTTTCCGAAATATGCATAAATGTTCCTAAATACTTTACCCGCATGATTCGGAAAAGTTTCTGCAATTTTAAACTACAAGAGCTGTCGCATATTTTGGGGTAACGTTTACGAATTTTTTTTTACCGTGTAACTGGCTTAAATATGCATCGATTACTTCGAAATTTATCTACGTTATTCGTATGTACTTCGTTATGCACCCCATCGACAAGTGTGTATGTAGCCATTTATAGTTCTTTTACAGGAGCATTCAAAAGCATCCCAATCTGTGGACAGTCATTGTTTAAAGTGTATTTTAGCGATATTCATCTATTTCAAAGAAAATAAAAATTATGTATATACTAGCTGAAGTACCCGTTCTTCGCACGGGAATGAATGGACTTTTTGATATTACGATTTGTGGTGATTACTATTCATTGTAATAAAGAGATATAGCAAAATGGATATCGCTTTATATTGTGTTCAATAACCTTGCATACCGAATTTCAAGGCAATAGTTTGTACGGCGCAGAAGGCCATGCGGCGTACCGCAATCTAGTGGCGAGTTTTAGCAAAACGGATACGGCGAAAATATTCTTGGCCCTGACAGCCCTGAAGTTCGTGTGTTGACGCGACATCTAACGCGAAACTCTTCCCCGTGTTCAAATATCTATGTATACCTATTTTCATAGCGATCGGTTGCATAGTCAAGAAGTGATACACTGCAGCGCCATCTAGTGGTTAATTAAAGTAATGATTTGCTACAGTGCGAGCTATAGCAAAATGGCGAGTTATAGCAAATGGCGAATTATAGCAAAATGGATAACGCCAAAATATTCTCATTGTTCAAATAGCTATGTATACTGATTTTCATAGCGACCGTTTGAATGGTCAAGAATTTGGCCTGCTGCAGCGTCATCTAGTGGCGAGTTAAAATAATAATGCATTGCAGTGCCATCTAGTGGTGAGTAACATCAAAAGGAACACAGTTAGAATATATTCTTCGTGCTGAAATGTGTAAGTATAAGAAATTTTATGCCGATCGGTCAAACGGTGTAGAAGTTAATGCGTTGCAGCACCATTTAGCGGCAAGTTATAGCAAAATGGATACTGAAAAATATTCTCCGTGTTCTAATATCCGCGTGTACCAAATTTCATCGAAATCAGTTGGACGGTATTCGCATAGTAAACGGCTAAACGGAAAAGAATTTGACATTCTGCTGCGCTACCTGGTGGCAAGTTAGAGGGAAACGGATAGCATAAAAAGCTTCTCCATGATAAAAGACTTAGGTGAACCAAATTTCATGGGGGTACAGTGCTCAACGGTGCTGGAGTTTTTCAACCTCATACAAACATACCAACATTCATTTTTATCTATAACCAGTGTCATTATATATCCCAGTCTCAAATAAAATCCAGTCTCAAATAAAATCCAGTTTCAAATCTAAGCCTCGCCAAAGTGCCAACATACGCCAATTTGCAAGCGTTTTTTCAGGAAATCATTCGAAGCATTGACTTAGCAGCAATCAATATGGGAAATGGTTCGACCGCGAAAAAGTAAAGCAAGCCATTATTTGAAAAGTGGAATCCCTTAATACAGCCGAATTTTTTTAAATTATCAACTATAATGTGTTTTATTCATCGTTACTCCGATGTACTAAATGAGAAGATTTCAATTTTCTGAAATTTCGCGGAATTCCCCCATTTTAAATTAAGGTACTCATTTGGCGAGAATTCTGGAGATAGATCGCTTGAAATCCCTTAACAACTACATTATTTCTTCACGGATCATTAAAATTTAATGCTGTATTCTAATAAAACCTTTGCACTTAATTTCAAAAATCTATTTCCTTAAGCTCTCAATAAATTGCGCCAAGCCGAAATCTGTGCAAACTGCTAGAACTCACTTTCTCAAAATCGGCATTTGAGCCATTTTATTTTTTCGCCAAACTAAAAAAAATTACCTATTAGCCTCGGAAATCTTCAATTCTTATTGTTTTGCGTATAAAACATTTCATTTCTGCTCCGATTTCCCATGCACACGATATTATAATTTAAAAAAAAATAACCTTACGAATATAAACTAACAAAAAAAAAATCATTATTATTCTTTTATTTTTACTTTGAGAATTTAAAACATTTTATTCGGCAAAATCGCCACACATGGCAACCACGATCCTTTTTTCACACTTTTTTCACTACAGGGGTTACAATTACGGAAAGCTTTTTGCGTGGAGAGCATAAAAAATCTCTTAAATTCCGGGAACGGGCGGACTTTCAAAGTTTTAAAGTGGACTACGATTTATTCTATATTGTGTTACATATCTGTGCTAAATTTCAGGCCGATAGGTCCATTTTTGTGGATTTGTATTCGAATCAAATCTACAAACAGAATTTCATTTTTATTTATAAGATATATATATTGTTGAGGATTACAAAACAATAATGTTAATCGAAAGCAGGGTTGGTAGCACATACAGGGACACTTAAAACAGCTTTAGCACATTACTTCCTATGGCAGTTTAGTACCATTTGTCCATTTCAAGCACAACGCAAGATGTTCACAGACCCTAATAGCACAGATGGTCACAAAAGAGTCGCTGTGACGTCACAGATGGTCACAATTGTCACAGGACTGTCACATACTAGTCATATTGTGACTTGTGAGTGATGTGACTCTACTGCGTGGTTGGTCACTGCGAAGTTTATTTGTGACCAGTCACGAGGTGACGTCGCCGTGAAGTCACCATGTGACTAGTATGTGATCGGTCGCTCAGTGACTCCACTGTGAAGCCACCAAGTGACTAGTATGCGATTGGTCGCTCGGTGACTCCACTGTTAAGTCACTGTGTGACTATTTTGTGACTACTGATTTTTTTTACTTCAAAATGACGTCACACTGGCTGCTTTTGGGACTTTGGAAACAGACTCATTTTTTCTAATATTTTGTGGCAATTTCTTTCGTGAAACATTTAATAAATAAACCCGGAAATAGTAATTCAATAAAATCTCGCAGTTAAATAGTAATGGAATTTAGTTTAATTTATTAATTTTTAAATTATTTCGTTTAAACAAGACAATATTATTTATAAAAAAATATTATTCTTAAAAATATTAGAGTTGAGAGTTCTAATCACAATGGTGAAAACTAAGTATCTGTGAGTAAAATTAACAATTTCTTTCATATCCCCATGGAATATATGTTTCGATAGGGTATGTAGGTTTAAATTTCGGATGGGGGGGGGACTATCCGGTATTTTCACCCTTATTGTTACTAGAGTAAATACAAATGTCTCAAAATTGCTGTTTTTTAATAATTGCTTTAAGTTTTCAGATCCCCCCCCACCTTTAAATACCTCCCTGGTATGTTTGAAAGTTCCACTAGGAAAAATTCGAGGTAAAACTATGGACCTAAGTCAAAAATACTTTATTTATTTTATCTAATGCATGTTTTTCCAATTAATTTTATTTATTTTCATATGAAATCCCTTTTAGGCAAAATATAGCAAAAATATAAATATCATCCCTCATACCTTAATATATATGTGGGATCAGGTTAGTCACTGACTCCAATAAACTCACTGGTTTTATTTAAAACGAGACATTTCATGAGCTTAAAGAGCATAGCAAAAAGTTGCACGCACAAAATTTATTAACTACGTGAAAATATAAAGACTGGGTTGTTCTATAGATTTTGAGTGTGTGTATAGCATAAGTGCTGTTTAGCCAAAAGGGCTTGTTTGATAACTAAAAAGTATTTTTTTATTAGTTTGTTTATTTATTTAACTGTAATCAGCCTTCAGCTTCCTACAAATGGGGGCTCGGCCGGGATTGATTTACGGACTAACGTTGAGTAATGTTATTGCAGCATTTCAACCATTGAATAATCCAAGGAACTGTGAGTAGAAATTTTATTATATCTTAAAAGAAGAAGTTTATTAAGAAAATATGTCTTTCTTAACGAAAGCCAAGAAATGTGATTTGTTATCATTATGCGAAGAGTTAGGTATGAATGTTCTGCCAAATGCAAAAGTACCTGCGCTTTTAAAGTTAATTAGAGACTCTGAGGATTTTGATGAAGATTTTGTCAAATCTCGCCTTGATGTCATAAGAGAAGAAAGAGAAATGGCAATCGCAAGAGAGAGGGAAGAAAGAGAAATAGCAATCGCAAGGGAAGAAAGAGAATTTGAGTTACGAAATTATTTGTAGACGAGAAACCACAATAGAAAATCCGCTTGAGTCTAATAATGAGAATAGAAAACAAACTCCGCAAAATATTATGACGCGATTCGACGGATCCGGAGATATTAGTATTTATCTAGCACTATTCGAAAAACAAATCGGCCGATTAGACATACCTAAAAATAATTGGGTAATGCATTTATTAAGTTTGTTACCATTAGAATTCGTAAATATAATATCGAGAGAATCGGATCCCTTAGCAGATGATTACGATCACGTGAAAAATCTTATTTTAAAGCGTTTTAAGTTAACGGCAGAAGAATTTCGGCAGAAGTTTATCTCTCACAAGAAACAGCAGTCCGCCAATTGGCGAGATTCTGCTTTCGAGCTTCGTAACTATTTCGATGAGTGGATTCACGGTATGGAGGTTGGCGATTTTGAAAATTTGAAGGAATTAATTATAACGGATCGTATAAAACAGAGTTTGCCTTATGACATTCAAGAACATTTCATTGATGACCTCCCAATTATTAAAAAGTTGATGTGTTAGTAAACAAGCTAGATGATTATGAAGCCGCAAGGCGTAGTTTCAAGAAGGGTATTAATCGAAGTACAAATAATTTTGAAATGACTAATAAAAGATCCTACATGAAGGAATCGGATAATGAAAAGTATTTTAATCGCGTCCAAAATAATAATAAATCCAGGTATTCAAATGGCGCGAATAATTCAAATGTTGACTGTGCGATAAAAAATAGGGACAGATCAAAAATTAAGTGCTTCGCCTGTAATCTCTACGGCCATGTTGCTTCTCAATGTTTAAATAGAAAAAATGATTGCCAAATTTCCCGCCATGATTCTCGACAAAATAAAAATTTCAACCAAGTATCCACTTCACATACCAAAAGGGAAGCTAACTTCTATAACTCTATGTCAAATTCCAATAGGATGGAAAAAGATATTCAAATTAACGGCAAGAATGCAAGATGTTTGATCGATACTGGAAGCGAATTGAACCTTGTGAATTACGAAACTTATATAAAAATTGGCTCTCCAAAACTATTTTCTGATGATGTAAAAATATCAGGTATCGCCAACGAAGTAGTACAACCATTAGATTGTTTTCCAACGGAATTGTGTATCGATAATATTACAATTTCTGCTAATGCTTACCTTATGAAAGATCTCGCGCATGAAATTGTTTTAGGAGTCGACGTAATCAACAAACTAAATTTATCTATCGATGAAAATGGATTAAAGGTATTAAGCAAGCGCGAAAATGTTTGGATTGGCTACATTAAAGTAGTAAAAGAATTTGTAACTGGATATAAGGAATCGCCTAGAATTCAGAGTATTGAAAATAAAAACACTTTTCAAATAAATGAACTGTTGACGCATCAATATTTGCCTAATGAAACGGAGTCAAGCGAAAATACTTGTATAAAAAAATCTTATATAAATCACGAGAGTAGTGTAAACAAGGTCTTAAATGAGAATCAAGTTTTCCTTGAGAGCAAGGGGAAAGAATTTGAAAATGAAGGGTTACCAGAAAATAATTTTTTGATTAATCTATGCGAAGCTGTAAGCTCTGAAGAAATAGATTTGAGTCATTTGATTAAGTTAGATTGTAAAGAAGAAATCAGGAAGTTGATTGCAGATTACAAACCAAGAAAAACGAAGACTGCTGAACTGAAGATGAGCATAATTTTAACTGACGATATACCTGTGAGCGAGCGTCCACGAAGATTTCCTTTGAAAGAACAGAAAATAATAGATCAAACTCATAAATGGTTAATGGATGGGATAATTAGACCTAGTTATTCTGATTATGCTGCACCAGTGGTGTTATGTAAAAAAAAAAGATAACTCGTATAGGTTGTGTGTAGATTATCGAAAATTAAATCGGAAGATCGTTAAAGACCGTTTCCCTTTACCATTAATTGAAGACGTATTAGATCACTTGGAGAAGGCGAAAGTTTTTACAACTTTAGATCTGAAGAACGGATTTTTTCACGTCGAAATAGATGAGAAGAGCAGAAAATATACTGCATTTGTTACACATAATGGGGAATATGAATTTTTAAAATGTCCTTTCGGGTTAAGCACATCACCAAGTCAATTTCAAGGATTCATAAATAGAGTTTTCAGGGAGTTGCTGCGTGATAATACTATTGTTATTTACATGGATGATATAATCATTCCTTCCAAAGATGAAGAGGAAGAAATTGAAAAGTTAAAGACAGTGCAGACTGTTGCCTCTGAATACGGGTTGGACATCAATTTTAAAAAGTGTCAGTTTTTGAAAAGAAAAGTTGAATTTCTCGGTTATGTCGTGGAAGACGGAACGATACAACCTTCACCCAATAAGTCATTAGCCGTTCAAAGGTTTCCTCAACCTAAATCCATTAAGCAAGTTCAGTCATTTCTAGGGTTACGTGGATATTTTCGCAAGTTTATACCCAAGTATGTCCAGATAGCCAGACCATTGAGTGATCTACTACGAAAAGGCTCCACATTTAAGTTTGGTCCTGAACAAGAAGAAGCATTTAACAAATTAAAAGAAATGTCCCAAAAGCCAGTATTACATTTGTTCAAACAAGGATCTCCATTAGAATTGCACACTGACTCAAGCAGCCATGGTTTTGGTGCCGTATTACTACAGAAAGGAGATGATGAAAAATTTCATCCTGTACAATATATGAGTAAGAAGACAACTCCTCAACAAGAAAAGTATTGCAGTTATGAATCAGAGGTTCTCGCAATAATCGAAGCCCTAAAAAAATTCAGAAACTATCTGTTAGGTTCAAAATTCAAGATCATTACTGATTGTCAGGCATTTCAGAAAACGTTGAACAAAAAGGAATTAGCGGCAAGAGTTGCCAGATGGGTTTTATTCCTAGAAGACTTTGATTATGAAATCGAACATCGAACAGCAGATCGAATGAAACATGTGGATGCACTGAGTCGAAACACTGTTCTAATCATCACTAGATCTTTAGATGGGGTAACTGCCCGAATTATCACTTCACAAGAGCAGGATGAACATATAAAAACAATAAAAACCTTAGTTGACAAGGGAGAAGAAAACGGTTACTTCCTTAAGAATAATGCTTTATACAAGTGGGAAAATGGAAGAGAGTTGCAACTAGTACCTGAAGAAATGCAAAATGAAATCATTAAAAATATGCATAACAGAGGTCACTTTGCTGTCTCCAAAACAGAAGAACAAGTAAAGCAAAAGTTCTATATTCCAAAATTGAGAAAACAAGTCGAGACGGTAATAGCAAACTGTATTGACTGCATTTTACACAACAGAAAACGCGGTAAAGCCGAAGGATTTTTGTATCCAATTCCAAAAGAAAACTTGCCCTTAAGGACCTACCATATTGATCACATTGGCCCATTGCCATCTACTGACAAAAGATATCAGTATATTTTCACAGTAACAGATGCTTTCACGAAGTTTACGTGGTTTTATCCTGTTAAGTCTACATCAGCCAAAGAAGTCACAGACAAACTGAAACTACAACAAGTAGTGTTCGGCAATCCTTCAAGAATAATATCAGACAGGGGGTCTGCATTCACATTTAAAGAATTTGAAGAATATTGTGCAGAGCAAAGTATCGAACACATAAAGATAACGAGCGGATTGCCTAGAGGGAACGGACAGGTCGAAAGAACGCATGCCATCTTGATTCCTGTCCTGTCAAAACTTTCTAAAGAAGACAGTTCAAAGTGGTACAAGTACGTAGCCGACGTACAGAGAATTATCAATAGTTTTACCACAAGAAGTACGAAATTCACTCCTTTTGAATTATTGATAGGAATTAAAATGAAAGATAAGAATGACTTGAGAATTAAGGAGATATTAGAAGATGAATATATGAACTACATGATGAAAGAACGAGAAGATATGAGAGAAGAAGCGAGGAAAAACATCATGAAAATTCAAGAAGAAAATAAGAGACAATTTAATAAGTGCAGAAAGGAATCAAAGAAGTATAAAGTTGGTGATATAGTGGCAATCAAAAGAACCCAATTCGGTTCAGGCTTAAAGCTGGAAGAAAATTATCACGGACCTTATAGAGTATCGGTTGTAAAGCCAAACGATCGCTACGAAGTAGAAAAGGTGGGAAATCACGGAGGTCCAAATAAAACATCCAGTGCCGCCGAGTATATGAAGCCTTGGGGAAAATGACTTAAGTTTCAGTCGAGGACGACAGAACTGTCAGGACAGCCGATCTGTGGGATCAGGTTAGTCACTGACTCCAATAAACTCACTGGTTTTATTTAAAACGAGACATTTCGTGATCTTAAAGTGCATAGCAAAAAGTTGCACGCACAAAATTTATTAACTACGTGAAAATATAAAGATTGGGTTGTTCTATAGATTTTGAGTGTGTGTATAGCATAAGTGTTGTTTAGCCAAAAGGCTTGTTTGATAACTATAAAGTATTTTTTTTTATTAGTTTGTTTATTTATTTAACTGTAATCAGCCTTCAGCTTCCTACATATATCAAACCCTACATGTCGCACATTACAAATTTATTTCATAACCGAATAAAAAAATTTCAATAATCATTAGTTTTTTCGGATGAATACTTAAATAAAACAGCACATTATCTCCTGAGAATAATTTATGTGGAAAAAGAAAGAATTCCAAGATTTTTAATTTATATTTATTAATTTGTATTTCCCTTCCATTTATAAAATACTCAGAGAAAAATTTTAAATTTCCAAAAGAAGCCATGCCAGAACTAGCTTTTCCAGCAATCAGTTTACTTTTAAAGTATCTCGAGCAAAGTAATCACAGCCTTCAGGTAAGATGCTGGCCTTCTAACCATTGGCTCGAGAGTTCGATTCCGGACCTGAACTTTTTCTTGCCTGAGAGTTTGGTGCTGCCATCTAGTGTATGTTGCCGGTAACTCTTTTCCCCGATTTTTTTTGCTGTCGCAAAACTGTCCCAAAGTGACTTCTCTGAACAGTCGCAATGTGAATACACAGCGAGAGGACATAGGGACTCTGGCGTGACTTTGCTGAGGAGTCGCGGCGACTGTTTGTAACTCTACTGTGACAGTATTGTGTGGTCGCATTTCAGTCACAGGGGAGTGTTGTGCTATTAGGGGACGTTCATAACAACTTGTTTTACTTTTTAAGGGTGAAAGCAACATTTAAAGCACTTTCACAGGATCTCGCAAAATTAAATTAATAATTATATATAGCTCTTTTTGGAATTATACCCCAAAATCTCACGAAGTTTAACGACAATACATTGTTGCTAAAAATAGTGTTATCTTGCAAAGTTTTTATAATAGATGCGTTTAACATATTTTTTATTTTGTTTCTTATTTTTTTCATGGCGGGTGGGGGGGGAGACATATACTAGCCTGTGTTTGCACATTATCTACGATTGGAAATAATTTAATCGAAATTAATTTTTCCTTAATCAGTTATTATCTTTTCTTTGTCTTAAAAGTTATTATTATGCTCCGCCATTTCATACATTTAAGTGCTTGAAGCGACTGCTGAGATAATCATGTTTACTTTATCGGTTGACATGTTTCAGTTACTATGAGAAAAAAAGTGACGAAACAGATAATGAACATTATTATTTGAGTGTTACATTTTAAATAGCTGGGCAGCTGAATCGCATTGAAAAGGTCAATTCCAACGAAATGAGATCAAATCGATTGACATGCTGTTTATCCTCAAATTTAACACGTTCGACAAATGATTTTGACTGCCTATGAAACAAATTAATATTTATAAAGGTTTCTATGTAGTTATTTTCATTAAAATAACATTGATTAAAAGCTAATTTTTATATTGTTGCCAGAAAAACTATGTCTCCTTATCACTTATTTCAAACACTGCAATCCCTTGTTTGTTTTTAAAATTCATTGTCCTTAATAGAATATTTAGTACAGGGCCAGAACAAGTTAAACGGTTTCCGTTCGAGAGATCTGCTCTAGCAGTATCATCGTATGTTTGCATTTTTTTTAGACATATCTGGTACACAGAGATATACAATTTTCATCTGTTGTGACAGGTACTTTGATGGGATGATGCAATAATCTAGATAGCAGTTGGCGGTTTAATAACCTGGTTGTTCCCTTCAACTGTCATCCTAAAAAAACAATTGATTTTGTTTCGTCACAACATTGTCATTTTAACGACGAAATTGCTTATTTTAACATGAAATGAGATATGTATTAAAGGCTTAAGATGGCAACAAAAATCTGATCCTAAGGTCCAAGAAAGTGTGTGTATTAAGAGTTCAAGTCTTTGATCAACCATTCCACGGACATCATGTTGACAACAGGCACACAATCTTTCATTAATCTCATACATCTTTGCAGACATCGATCTCTTATTACAACCAGAATTATTTTGCGGGATGATTTCAAAGACTGGGTAAACGAAATGTTGAATCTAACTCTCGGAAGAGTATCTTAAAATTGCCCTGTGAATCTAACCCTCAGTGTTCATGGACAACAGTTATATAACAGACATTTAGCAAGCTTATCACTTTGTTAAACGCCAAATAAATAGAATATATTTAAGGATGTTGTTCCCGACAGCAGGAGATCTATACCCATTTCAAAGACCATCGTGTTAGAGGTCTATCAGAAAAGATTTTCACTAAATTGAATCTAGAGACCGTTTTCCATGTTTTAGGTCTGCAGAGCCAGCCGCCTCATATTCAGCACGTGTTTGAGAAAACAATTCCTGTGAATTGAAGGCAGTTGCATTTTTTAAATCAATTCAAAGTACAACTGACTTTCACGAAAATGGTTTTAAAGGACAGGTTTTCATGGATCATTATTGCGATGTTGTGAATTCACGTAAATCGATGCGAGAGTCTTCGTTTTTGAAATGTTCGACATTGTTTCGAGACGCTCCAAAGCACTTCGTTGTTCCTCATCGTGTACAGTTTGGAGAGCCTCTTCACCATACTGTACGACGTATTCTATCGCGTCAAGCGCTGCTCCGTCGGATTTTCGTTCTGGCTCGAACAGATCCTGTACCTCATTTGGTCGATGCTTCTTCTCTCCTTGTACGCCGTTTGCTGCTCGGGGATCTCCGACAAGCTCAGCAACATCAAAGCGACCGCTCGAACAGTGAGGAGGAAGTGCGTGAGAAACGGATTCATTTCGTACACCAACCTGTTCCACTTGGAAGAAATTGAAAGAGAGGACATTCTTCACGTATCTGCTTGAGGATTGTTCTATTTCTCGAAGAACCTCATCCTGTCTACACTTGGCGTTACCCTAACTTACGATTTGCTCATAATCAACTACGTGTCCATGGATCTACTCAAAGAGACCAAGTAACATCAGCCCCCGTACATATGGGCAGGGAGGGGCCAGTCCCCCTCCCCCAGCTCCCCTAGTACAGTCAGGCCCGTCGCTGATTGGTGTTCCCAGAGCGGGAACACTGCGCGTTAAAGGGTTAAACTAATCGCTGAAAGAGTCTCTTATCAGTGACATTCCCCTAAAGAGTAAACGAGTACTCAGTCACCATTAAGGATCACTGCTACCAGGGAGTAGCAATCACTCTATTCTCTAATATCCGAAAATCACCATTAGACCATCCCTATTTCCAGACGTGGAAAGACCTTTCGTTGATCTATACTGAAATTTTCAAAAAAATCCCGACCAGATAGTCGGGGTTCTTGAATTAGTTCCAGTTTTCAAGTCGAGAGGCAGACTTAGATAACTAGTAATACGTTACGAGATTTTCTATTTTACTTTTGTGGTTGTCATTTAATATTTAAATATTTCTTTTAAGTAATTATAGTACAAAATCAAAGATTGTGCGTTTAACGCATCCGCTAAAAATACACATCTACATACGGAGTGTTTGTACTAACTAGATTACGCCTTCTCATAATTGATCATAATTTATTTGGCATCCCCCTCTTCAAGGCGACAGCGGCACGTACCCTGCTTGCACTCCCCTAGTTGGAGCCTTAAAAATACACTCATCACCAGTCGAGTCTTGATTTATTTTGAGGGACATTTTAATAAATTTGGTCTCTTTAAATGAACTTAACAACTGTAAGTTCAATTTCGAAATCCAGTCAAAATCGAGTGCAATTTATATTTTTTTTATTTTTTAAGTGCTTGCTAATATTTCTGCTGTATAATGATACGAATACTGGTTACAGTATATCTTAAATTTAGTTTTTTGTTTATCTATTTATTTTTTGAGAAAGCTTATCATTATAATAAATTTCTGTGTAAACAGCAAGTGACACTTTGCTCCAATTCATTTCGTATAAAATATGAACTAATTAATAGTAAAATTTTTCAATAAACGATTTTTTGAACGTTATTGTTTATTTATTTAAAAAAATCCCCATCAGAATTTTTAATTTACAGTATTCGTTCGTACTTTAAACAAGGAGGGCGTATCTGGAGGCGGGGAATATCCCAAATGGGTCCCTCCCTCAAAGCCCAGTACATGAATTAAAATGAAATACGGAATTTAAGGAAGCGGGCACCCTACAGTTTACCTTATATCATTATTGTATTGTAAGTATAGCAACTTTAGAGTAAAAAATATAATATTGAGCATTCTAATAAATGTTTTTTTAAACTATTAATCACTAAATCTAACAATAGAATAAATACAATACAAATGCAAATAAGACATTTTATTTCTTTAAATATTTTTTTAATGTAAAGATGTTAGAAATTGTCTTAGATTTAGAGGTTCAGTTACACGCACCCCCAATATTTATCGGTTTATCTAAAATGTAGAATTTTGAAATTCATGAAGAGATTCATTCACTTTAAGCTGACTTTCAGCTCATAAATAGTGGGAGGCCGAAACGATCCTAGACCGTCAGCTGCCCACGAGCAAATTAAATTTTGCTATTCTTTTTACAAACCTTAAGGGTTCTTTTTCTTTTCTGCGTGTGTGTGTGTACAGCCCTTAAATTTGGCCCTTAACGTGTTGTGCACTATTTCCCCCCCCCCACACACCACCACCACACACACACAACTCGGGCTAGAATCGGACACTGCTCGGAAGGGCCAGGGAACGTATTCCGGGGGCGGGGAAAGAGAAAGCTTTTACTTTTGGGATACGCCTCTAACCATTGGATAAATCTTAATATCAATAAAATGTATATATATATATATATATATATAACGCGCAATCCTTATATTTTAAATTGGAAATGACTTACAGCACTATGAGTTTCGGACCGATTGACGGTGATGGATTTAGATTTGTAATTTTTTTCGTCGAGGTAACATATATACATTTGTTTAAACGGAATGTTCGATACAGTAAATTATTATTTCGTTTACTCTAAAGCATAGGTTCCCAACCTTTTTTCAACTGATGCCCCCTTCTCTGGTGAATATTTCAATACCACCCCCCACTCCAGAGAAACAAGAGCGTGCATAATGCATGGAGAAAACAAGAATGAAATGTTTAAAAAATTACTAATAGATAGAATAGTTTTGGAATTGAAACTCTACTGAATTTCTTCTTCATTTAAAAAAGAAGAATAAAAGTTTTAGCTTACCTGTTATAAGGACAGACAGGCGTTTTGATGATACGAAGTAATAGATAATAAATTATTGCTTTCTAAATAAATAAATTGGCAGTTTCAGAGAACAATCAAAACACATATTTAATTATATAAAAAAGAATTTTATTAAAATTTATTTTATTAAAATATTATCAGTGTAATTTTTAAGTATTTTTTAGACTATATTTGGTTAATACGCCCCTCCTATAAGCCCCTCCGTGCCATATCAACGCCCCCTAATTTTCTCTCGGTCTTTTACCGCCGCCCTGAAAGCCTCAAACGCCCACAAGGGGGCGTTATCGCCCACGTTGGGAACCTATGCTCTGAAGCAGTGTTTCTCAACCTTTAATGGCTGACGGCACACAGAAAATATCCAGAATTATTTCCGGCACGCCTGAACATAAAAATTGCAAAGGTTGTGTGATGCAAAAAATTGATGAATACAAATAACTTTAAACAATTGTTTATTTACCAAAAAAATAATAATACATTCAATGAAAGGGCTAAGCCTGTTTTTGCAATGGTCTTGCTGCAAACAGCTGTTTCAAAAATTGGCAGAACGGTTTTCCATGCTATGAAATAAAAGCTCTTCTTGGTGTATAGCTTACTTAAAGTGAACAAGACAGGACATGATAAATAGAAAATGTCAAATCGCTGATATGACACCACGCAGTTTTAATAATTTTTCAAAAGCCCTGGAGGCACATTAGACTATATCTCACGGCACATCAGTGTGCCGCGGCACACAGGTTGAGAAACACTGCTCTAAAGTGATGTCTTGCCCTTTCTCTAGAACCGTTGCTGTAGGTGCATGCAATAAAAATGGCTTTTAGTTTTTTCTGAATTTGATACGAAATATGGAAGCAGAAAATTTAATCGTCAGCTGCATCCGTAGATTTAGAACTGTTAATCTTAATAATAAAACGATGATTTAATACTTCAAAAATTGGGTACAAGTTTCGTAAAAATAGTTTTCTTTAGATGTTAAAAGTAAAATTAAACGAAATTTTTAAGGGGGGAAAATGGAAGAAATTATAGTATAGGAAAAGAAGCAACAGCATAATTCTGAGATCTTAAGACAGCTCGGCCCCTCTAGCAAATGTTACCAAGGGGTCCTATGCGTTCGTTAAGAGATAATAGTCATTTAATGGGGAAAAAAATTGTATCAACTATTTTCACTGTGTTCCCAATTGGAACATCGGTCATTTTTGACTATATTTTTAAGGTCTTTTTTTTTTAGCATACTTGTATGTCTAGTTTAAATAATATGTGAAATATTAAGAATAAACGAAATATGTACTTTTAAATTTAAGTAAAGATATGAATTTAGCAGTGGCGTGGGAACTTTGTAAAAGAAGAGCGAGCTAGGGCGCACATTGTAGGATTATAAATTTTCTTATAATTATTGTATCTTTAATAGACAAATTAATAGACGCATTATTGAACCATTTTAATAGACAAATGACCGTTTCTCAAAAATTCGAAACACGACTTTAGAAACTATTTAATAAAAAAAAATAAACAAATAAAGTTTTGATTCCAATTATATAATAGAAGCATATCGAAAGATCATTAGCTCTTTCATAGATTTATAATTACTTTTTTAAACACATATACTTAATACAGAACTTCAGCCCTAACATGGCTGAGTAGTTAAAACACTCAAACTAGTAGACTGCAGAAATGTGAAGGCCTTGTGTTCGGGCTCCCTCGTGCAGCTATCGAGATCTAACGATCTGGAGTTTTGGTCTGTTTTCTCCAGATGAAACGTGAATACACATTAGAACTCCACAGAAAGTCTTCTGACCAAGGCACACTCCATTCTAAGCAGATCGAACTTGCATAATGCTGCCGTAATAATCAACACACGTAATATAATTTGGTTAGTGTTTACCCTGTAGTAATTGGAGCATCGAATAATCCTAAAAAGGCAATCCCTCTAGGCAATCGTTTTTACGGTGCAGAATGCGATGCGGCGTAGCGCAATCTAGTGGCGAGTTTTAGCAAAACGGATACGGCGAAAATATTCTTCGCATTCAGATATCGATGTATACGAATTTTCATGACGATCGGCTGAATAGTCCTGATGTTCATGTGTTGACGCGACATCTAGTGTCAAGTTATAAGAAAATGGATCATGCCAAACTCTTCCCCGAGTTCAAATATCTATGTATAAATATTTTCATAGCGATCACTCGCACAGTCAAGAAGTGATACACTGCAGGGCCATCTAGTGGTTAATTAAAGTAATGATTTGCTACAGCACCGCCATGTGGCGAGTTATAGCAAAATGGATAACGCCAAAATATTCTCATTGTTCAAATAGCTATGTGTACTGATTTTCATAGCCACCGTTTGAATGGTCAAAAATTTGGCCTGTTGCACCGTCATCTAGTGGCGAGTTAAAATAATAATGCATTGCAGTGCCATCTAGTGGTGAGTAACATCAAAAGTAACACAGTTAGAATATATTCTTCGTGCTCAAATGTGTAAGTATAAAAAATTTTATGCCGATCGGTCGAACGGTATAGAAGTTGATGCGTTGCAGCGCTATTTAGCGGAATGTTACAGCAAATGGATAGTGAAAAATATTCTCCGTGTTCTAATATCCGCGTGTACCAAATTTCATCGAAATTGGTTGGACGATATTCGCATAGCAAACGGCTAAACGGAATAGAATTCGACGTTCTGCTGCGCCACCTAGTGGCAAGTTAGAGGAAAACGAATAGCATAAAAACCTTCTCCATGATAAAAGACTTAGGTGAACCAAATTTCATGGTGATCGGTGAAACGGTGCTGGAGTTTTTCAACCTCCTACACACATACCAACATTCATTTTTATCTATAACCAGTCTTATTATATATACCAGTCTCAAGTAAAATCCAGTTTCAAATCTGAGCCTCGCGAAAGTGCCAGTATACGCCATTTTGCAATAGTTTTTTTCAGGGAATCATTCGAAGCATTGACTTAGCAGCAATCAAAATGGGAAATGGTTCGACCGCCAGGCATTTATTTGAAAAGTGGAATTCCTTAATACAGCCTCATTTTTTAAATTATCAACTATAACATGTTTTATTCATCGTTACCTCGATGTACTAAATGCGAAGATTTCAATTTTCTGGAATTTGGCGGATTTCCCCCAAGTTAAATCAATGTACTCAATTGGCGAGAATTCTGAAGCTACATCGCTTGAAATGCCCTAATAACTGCATTATTTCTGCACGGATAGTTAAAATTTAATGCTGTATTCTAAGAAAACCTATACACTTGTTTTCAAAAATGCTATTCCCTTAAGCTCTCAGTAAATTGCGCCTAAAGCCAAAATAAAAAGCCTAAAAATAAAAGCCTAAAATGGTGGAAACCGCTAGAACTCACTTTCTAAAAATCGGCCTATCAGCCATTTTATTTTTCGCCAAACTAAAAAAAATTACATATCAGTCTCGGAAATCTTCGATCCTCATTGTTTTGCGTATAAAACATTTCATTCCTGCTCTCATTTCTTATGCGCACACGATATTATAATTTAAAAAATAACCTTCCAAATATAAACTAAATAAAAGAATATAAAATAAATAGAATATAAAAGAATAATAATAGTAAAAATAAAGAATAATAATTTTCAAAATCATTATTATTCTTTTATTTTTACTTTAAGAATTTAAAACATTTTATTCGGCAAAATCGCCACACATGGCAACTAAGATGCTTATTTCACACACTTTTTTCACTACAGGGGTTACAATTACGTTAAGCTTTCTGCGTGGAGATCATAAAAAATCTCTTAAATTCCGGGAACGGGTGGACTTTCAAAGTTTTAAAGAGGACTATCATTTATTCTATATTATTTTACATATCTGTGTAAAATTTCAGGCTGACAGGTCCATTTTTGTGGAATTGTATACTACCCAAATCAACAAATTGACAAACAGAATTTCATTTTTATTTATAAGATAGCCTACGCTTGTTTTTAAAAATACCCCCTCATTAAATTGCGCCAAGCGCTAGAATCATAGAAAATCTGACAATCTTTCAGATTTTAAATACGCACTAAAGTGCTATATATAAAAAGAGTTGTAATCCATGTGTCTTCCCTATTTTCGTTCCTTCTTTCATAAAGTGTATCATTATTCATGAGTATGATTAAACAAAATTGAAATTGATATTTCTAACATCCTTTTTTCTGGATGTAATACATTCGAAATAGATGCAGAAAAGCTGCTCAGAAAAATGCACAATTCCAACTGAATGAAAATTTCAAAAACTTATACGCGGGTGTATTCATAACCCAAATAGCAGACGATTAAATTACGATAGATAGCGCCAAGCGTTAGAATCCTCCTCAAAATCGCACAACAACCCCTTTTATTTTTCGCCCAATTAAAAAGTTGCACATTTATTTTCGGAAAATTTCCAAATTCTATTTTTCTTTTGAGTATAAATCATTTCATTCCCGCTCTGATTTCACATGCACACGATATTTTAATTCAAAAACAAACTTACAAATAATCTAGACCAAATTATCTAGACCAAAATCTCGACCTTTAAAAAGTAAAGCACGCTTTTATTTGAAAAGTGGAATCCCTTAATACAGCCGCATTTTTTAAATTATCAACTATATAACGTGTTTTATTCATCGTTACTCTGATGTACTATATGCGAAGATTTCAATTATCTGAAATTTGGCGGAATTCCCCCAACTTAAATCAATGCACTCAATTGGCGAGAATGCTGAAAGATAGATCGCTTGAAATCCCTTAATAACTGCATTATTTCCGCACGGATCATTAAAATTTAACGCTGTATTCTAATAAAACCTTTGCACCTGCTTTCAAAAATCCATATCCTTAAGCTCTCAGTAAATTGCGCCAAGCCGGAAACTGTGCAAATCGCTAGAACAAACTTTCTCGGCATTTTGAGCCATTTTATTTTTCGCCCAACTAAAAAAAATTACATATTAGTCTCGGATATCTTCGATCCTCACTGTTTTGCGTATAAAACATTTCATTCCTGCTCTTTTCCCATGCACACGATATTATAATTAAAAAAAAATAACCTTACGAATATAAATTAACAAAAAAAAAATCATTATTATTCTTTTATTTTTACTTTGAGAATTTAAAACATTTTATTCGGCAAAATCGCCCCACATGGCAAGCATGATGCTTCTTTCACACTTTTTTCACTACAGGGGTTACAATTATGGAAAGCTTTTTGCGTGGAGAGCATAAAAAATCTCTTAAATTCCGGGAACGGGTGGACTTTCAAAGTACTAAGTAGACTATAATTTATTCTATATTATTTTACATATCTGAGCAAAATTTCAGGCTGATAGGTCCATTTTTGTGGATTTGTATACGAATCAAATCCACAAACAAACAGAATTTCATTTTTATTTATAAGGATACTAGCTGAAGTACCCGTTCTTCGCACGGGAATGAATAGACTTTTCGATATTACGATTTGTTGTGATTACTATTTATTGTAATAAAGAGATATATCAAAATGGATATCGCGTTATATTTTATTCATTAATCATCAATACCGAATTTCAAGGCAATGGCTTGTACGGTGCAGAAGGCGATGCGGAGTAGCGCAATCTAGTGGCGAGTTTTAGTAAAACGGATACGGCGGAAATATTCTTCGCATTCAGATATCAATGTATATGAATTTTCATGATGATCGGCTGGACATTCCTGAAGTTCATGTGTGGACGCAACATCGAGTGGCAAGTTATAGGAAAATGGATAGCGCCAAACTCTTCCCCGTGTTCAAATATCTATGTATACCTATTTTCATAGCGATCAGTTACCATCTAGTGGTCAGTTAACCATCTAGTGATTAATTAAAGTAATGATTTGCTACAGCGCCGTCAAGTGGCGAGTTGTAGCAAAATGGATAACGCCAAAATATTCTCATTGTTCAAATAGCTATGTATACTGATTTTCATAGCGACCGTTTGAATGGTCAAGAATTTGGCCTGCTGCAGGGTCAGCTAGTGGCGAGTTAAAGCAATAATGCATTGCAGTGCCATCTAATGGTGAGTAACATCAAAAAGGAACACAGTTAGAATATATTCTTCGTGCTCAAGTGTGTAAGTATAAAAAATTTTATGCCGATCAGTCGAACGGTATAGAGGTTGATGCGTTGCAGTGCCATTTAGCGGCACGTTACAGCAAAATGGATAGTGCAAAATATTCCCCGTTTTCTAATATCCGCGTGTACCAAATTTCATCGAAATCAGTTGGACGATATTCGCATAGCAAACGGCTAAACGGAATAGAATTCGACGTTCTGCTGCGCCATCTAGTGGCAAGTTAGAGGAAAACGGATAGCATAAAAACCTTCTCCATAATAAAAGACTTAGGTCAACCAAATTTCATGGTGATCGGTCAAACGGTGCTGGAGTTTTTCAACCTCATACACACATACCAACATTCATTTTTATCTATAACGAGTGTTATTATATATATATATATATATATATACCAGTCTAAAATAAAATCCAGTTTCAAATCTAAGTACCGCCAAAGGGCCAACATACGCCATTTTGCAAATTTTTTTCAGGGAATCATTCGAAGCATTGACTTAGCAGCAATCAAAATGGGAAATGGTTTGACCGCCAATAAGTAAAGCAGGCATTTTTTTCAAAAGTGGAATTCCTTAATAGCCGCATTTTTTAAATTATCAACATATAACGTCTTTTATTCATCGTTACTCCGATATACTAAATGCGAAGATTTCAATTTTCTGAAATTTGGCGGAATTCCCCTAACTTAAATCAATATACTCAATTGGCGAGAATTCTGAAGATAGATTGCTCGAAATCCCTTAATAACTGCATTATTTCTGCACGGATTATCAGAATTTAACGCTGTATTCTAATAAAATCTATGCACTTTTATTCAAAAATCTATTTCCTTAAGCTTTCAGTAAATTGCGCCAAGCCGAAAACTGTGCAAACCGCTAGAACTCACTTTCTCAAAATCTGCATATTAGCCATTTTATTTTTCGCCAAACTAAAAAATTTTACATATTAGCCTCGGAAATCTTATGACTTAATAAATCTTAAACAATGATTTCTCATTGTTTTGTGTATAAAACACTACATTCCTGCTCTTATTTTCCATGCACACGATATTATAATTTTAAAAAAATAACCTTACAAATACAAACTTTAAAAAAATCATTATTATTCTTTTATTTTTACTTTAAGAATTTAAAACCTTTTATTCGGCAAAATCGCCACACATGGCAATAATGATGCTTATTTCATACTTTTTTCACTACAAGATTTACAATTACGGAAAGCTTTCTGCGTGGAGAACAAAAAAAAATCTCTTAAATGGGGAACGGGTGGACTTTCAAAGTTTTAAAGTGGACTTAATTTATTCTATATTATTTTACATATCTGTGCAAAATTTCAGGCTGATAGGTCCATTTTTGTGGATTTGTATACTAATCAAATCCACAAACAGAATTTCATTTTTTTTTATAAGATATATATTGTTGAGGATTACAAAACAATAATGTTTATCAAAAGCAGGGTTGGTATCACAAACAGGGACACTTAAAACAGCTTTTGCACATTACTTTCTATGGCAGTTTAGTACCATTTGTCCATTTCAAGCACAACACAAGATGTACACAGACGTTCATAACAACTTGTTTTACTTTTTAAGGGTGAAAGTAACATTTAAAGCACTTTCACAGGGTCTCGCACAATTACATTAATAGTTATATATAACTCTTTTTGGAGTTATCCCCCAAAATCTCATGAAGTTTAACGACAATACATTGTTGCTAAAAATAGTGTTATCTTGCAAAGTTTTTATAATAGATGTGTTTAAAATATTTTTTATTTATTTTGTTAACTTTTTTCATGGCTTGTAGGGGGAGATATATACTACCCTGTGTTTGCACATTATCTACGTTTGGAAATAATTTAATCGAAATTAATTTTTCCTTAATCAGTTATTATCTTTTCTTTGTCTTAAAAGTTATTATTATGCTTCGCCATTTCATACATTTAAGTGCTTGAAGCGACTACTGAGATAATCATGTTTACTTTATCGGTTGACATGTTTCAGTTACTATGATAATAGAAAAAAAGTGACGAAACAGATAATGAACATTATTATTTGAGTGTTACATTTTAAATAGCTGGGCAGCTGAATCACATTGAAAAGGTCAATTACAACGAAATGAGATCAAATCAATTGACATGCTGTTTATCCTCAAATTTATAACGTTCGACAAATGATTTTGACTTCCTATGAAACAAATTATTATTTATAAAGGTTTCTATGTAGTTATTTTCATTAAAATAACATTGATTAAATGCTAATTTTTATATTGTTGCCAGAAAAACTATGTCTCCTTATCACTTATTTCAAACACTGCAATCCCTTGTCTGTTTTTAAAATTCATTGTCCTTAATAGAATATTTTGTGCAGGGCCAGGACAAGTTAAACGGTTTTCGTTCAAGAGATCTGCTCTACCAGTATCATCGTATGCTTGCATTTTTTTAGACATATCTGGTACACAGAGATATACAATTTTCATCTGTTGTGACAGGTACTTTGATGGGATGATGCAATAATCTAGATAGCAGTTGGCGGTTTAATAACCTGGTTGTTCTCTTCAACTGTCATCCTAAAAAAAGAATTGATTTTGTTTCGTCACAACATTGTCATTTTACTGACGAAATTGCTTATTTTAACATGAAATGAGATATGTATTAAAGGCTTAAGATGGCAACAAAAATCTGATCCTAAGGTCCAAGAAAGTGTGTGTATTAAGAGTTCAAGTCTTTGATCAACCATTCCACGGACATCATGTTGACAACAGGCACACAATCTTTCATTAATCTCATACATCTTTGCAGACATCGATCTCTTATTACAACCAGAATTATTTTGCGGGATGATTTCAAAGACTGGGTAAACGAAATGTTGAATCTAACTCTCGGAAGAGTATCTTAAAAGTGCCCTGTGTTATCTAACCCTCAGTGTTCATGGACAACAGTTATATAACAGACATTTAGCAAGCTTATCACTTTGTTAAACGCCAAATAAATATAGAATGGCGCCCTCTATACATTTAAAGATGTTGTTCCCGATAGCTGGAGATCTATACCCATTTCAAAGACCATCGTGTTAGCGGTCTATCAGAGAAGTTTTTCACTAAATTGAATCTAGAAACCGATGTTGTACGCCAGCAGAGCCGGCCGCCTCATATTCAGCACGTGTTTTAGAAAACAATTCCTGTGAATTGAAGGCAGTTGCATTTTTTAAATCAATTCAAAGTACAACTGACTTTCACGAAAATGGTTTTAAAGGACAGACTTTTATGGATCATTGTTGCGATTCACGTAATTCGATGCGAGAGTTCTTCGTTTTTGAAATGCTCGACCTTGTTTACTCTAAGTATCTTCTTCTTCATGTCGTTGCACAGCATACTTGGAACGATCTACGTTACTGTAAGTGAAGGCGATGGAAGGGAGTTCGTCTACGTTCTACAGCCGTTAACATGCCTCATAATATGGAACCTTTACTTCGTCAGACGCAAGGCAATATCACGCAATTTATCGCAGTTGACCAAATTGCAAAAACAATACAATGTATTTCAGAAGAACAGATATTTCGCGTATTTTGCCATAGTGCTCATATTTTTATCACTGGTTTTAACGTTAGGCATATACTGTGCTGAATGGAATCCACTCTTCACTGAAGTTACGTCGGCATTTACGCTTTTTGGTTACAGGTCGGACGACTTGAATGCAAAGAACGTGTCTGCATTTTACTATATCGTAACTATCTACCTATCCTTTTCGGTCGAGGCGATTCTGAGACTATCTATGAGCCAACTGTGGTACAGATGTTCTGAGGTGCTGGACGCTTACAACGAGCGCCTGAGACAAAGTGCGGACGGACGGCCGGCCAAGAAACCTCTCAAGCACGCTGACTTCTTCGACATCGTCGACGCTTTGCGCTCGCTGAACGAGACGCTCCAAAGCACTTCGCTATTCCTCATCGTGTACAGCTTGGAGAGCCTCTTCACCATACTGTACGACGTATTCTATCGCGTCAAGCGCTACTCCGTCGGATTTTCGTTCTGGCTCAACAGATCCTGTACCTCATTTGGACGATGCTTCTTCTCTCCTTGTACGCCGTTTGCTGCTCGACGATCTCCGACAGGCTCGGCAACATCAAAGCGACCGCTCGAAAAGTGAGGAGGAAGTGCGTCAGAAACGGATTCATTTCGTACAGCGAACTTTTCCACTTAGTTAGAAGAAATTGAAAGAGAGGACATTCTTCACGTATCTTCTTGGGGATTGTTCTATGTCTCGAAGAACCTCATCCTGTCGGCACTTCACGTTACCCTAACTTATGATTTGCTCATAATCAACTACGTGTCCATGGATCTACCCAAAGAGACCAAGTATCATCGGCCCCCGTACATATGGGCAGGGAGGGGCCAGTCCCCCGAAGCTCCCCTATTACAGTCAGGCCCGTCGCTGATGGGTGTGCAGGTTACGGCAAGGTAAAGGGGGTGCTGACACGACTGATGAAAAGTTTAGCGAAAATTTAACATTTTTCGAAAAAAAAAAGAAATCGGAAAAATAAACATTTTTTGTTTAAGTTTATATTGCAGACACCTAGGAAAGGGCTTTTCCCTCTAAAAGGCCCCTCTACAATGTTTTTGCAAATTTAGGGCTATAAGGTTTCATTATACAACTTCTTTTATACAGTACTGCTTTGTAACCCTCCCTCCCTCTTCCTTCATCCCTTAGGCAAAAACTGCTCCGAGTTTCCCCAAATTTGTCTTTCAGTGCTATTCACAAGGTCAAATTTTCTGAAATGTGATACCATACACAAGTACAAATCTGGGAATGGGTATGGACCCAAAAGGGGTGCAAAGAGAGATACATTTTATGTTTGTTTCTAATTGAAGTTGCCTGGTACGTGAATGAGTGCTCACATAGAAAGGTAGGCATATTGGTAGATCGTGCCCCTTCCTTAAGTGTTTCTAAAGTTATTTTTTTTTTTGTGTTCCATACTGAAGTTCGTTTTGCTTTAGTACTAGGACAGTCTGTAGTGTTTTACAGCCTGATAAGAGTGTTCCTCTCATAGAAACACTAGTATAGGCATTCTTAGGGGGGGGGCTCAAAATTTTAAAAGCTTTACCAATCTAACAGAAAATTAATATGAATTGGCGTTCAAATGTTAGTTATTTTCTAAAATACATAAATACAGTCTACTTTATTTGCATTATACGCTAACTGAAATTCGAAGTATCTCTCTTCCCTTGAGCACATTTAAAAATTTGTAGAATTGCTAGGGTGTTTAACCCACTTTTGAACCCAGGTTTATTCTGTCTGCTCTCTCATCATTGAAAAGATGCAATGGAGAAGGCTCTCCTTCTGTGTCCAGTGTTGCTTCACGGCATGGGCTATTGAATACTCCGCCGGAACCAGTGGCGTATCCACGGGGGGGGGGGGACTCTGGGGGCTCGAGCCCCCCCCCCCAGAACAAGAAATACACTATGGATTAGGAAAGTTAAAAAAATTGTAAATTTTCACATGAACTGAAATTTAAAAAAGTAGCACTGTACATACAGTTGACTCTCTGTTTCACGACGATCTCTTTCCAAAGACGATATTTCAAAGTCCCAGCAACTCCAACGTAAAAAAATACTATTCAAAGACGACGTCGTTTCTGTTTTTGTTAACAGCGGTTATTATTTTTTTTTTCATCTTACGCTACAGGAACAGGGGAAAAAATTTTAAGAGTGGGAAAAAAGTGTCGGGGAATGTCAAAAGTGCAATTCGCAAGACAATCTCAACTACTTGAGTTTATTCTCAAAGGTATTTTAGAAGTAAAGAGAAAATCCTTGAAGCAGAACAAAAATTTAATTCGGGATCCAAATCCAAACGGCCGAAAAGTCAATGTGGTCGATTGGAAGAGTTTGCCAAGGCACTTCTGGATGCAAATGGTTTGCATGAAGCAAAAGCATCCAACATTCTAATTTCTGGCCCCACTATGGCCGAGAGGATAAGACACTCGACATGACAGGCGGCTGAAGTGTGAAGGACCCACGTTTTGGCCTACCGCGCGGCTGTCAATCGAACTAGCTGAAGTTTTTCCAGATCGTTCTCTCCAGATTTAACGTGAATACGCGTTAGAACCTCTGAAAAAATCCTCCGACCAAGGCAACCGCCCCAGAATGCAGATGCCTCTAGTACAGGATTGCCACATAGCATCACATAACACATAACTCAAATTTCTGGAGGCCCGACGAGTGGCTGAGCGCATAGCACTCGCAACTGGGAGAAGAAACGTGCTTGACTCAAACTCAGGTCGCGTCCGTCAATCTAGCCATTCGGAGACTTACGCAGTTTTCTCCGAAACTTCTCATAAATACGGATTAAGAAGAACTTGGCAGAAAAACTTGGAATGGAAAATTTTCAGGCTTCGGCTGGTTAGCTAGAAAAATTCATAAAATGGAAGCTGACGCATTTCACATTTGAGAAAATCTGGAAGAAAGATTGACGGGAAGGCGAAAAATGAAACAACCTACTCATTTTGATTTTCTTGAAACCTGATTTTATTGTATTGCTTGTTTTTACTACCCTTTTTTTAAGGTAACTTAAAATAATTTTTTGTGGATAATAAAATAATATAATGATAATAAAAGTAACATCTTTAAACACGCCGATATATCAAAAAAAGTATTCACAATCCTAAGAATGTAAAGTGTAAAGGGTTGGTGTTTTGCTGTAGGATTACGGCCAATTATCTGCACATGGAATCTAAGCCGATGGGTGGGGTGCACTCCGTGGGGTCTTTCCAAGGGGTCCTAACCCTTATTTACTCTAAGTGAGGAAAGATTCGAACTGGTTTTGAACCAGGAACCTTCCAAAGTGTAAAGGAAAATGTTATTCTTTTACAAATTCAGTTCATAGAAGATCTCTATTTAAGAACGATTTTTCACATTTTCACAGTTCCTTGAAAGTCGTTAAACAGAGAGCCAACTATATATATATATATGTAGCATTAGGCGGCTACGGGAAAGTTTGTAGTAGTGGTCCGGATAAGTCGAGGCTTTTGAGGCGCATTCTCGGCGTGGGGCCAGGAACGTTGCTGCGGGTTTCGTGCGGCGTTGATGGGCAGAGCAGGAGAGGCGGCGCGACTGGGTAAGGACTCTGGCTTAGAGCCCCCCCCCCGGCCGGCCTCGCCGGTAGATGGAAGGAATGAGTCGAACTCCAACTGCGATTACATAATTTTATTTGGATTCAATACATCTTTGTTTGGCAGTTGCGTCACGCGGAAGTTCTGCTCCTGACCTGTTGCAGCTTCTTTTATCAACTTTTGAGGTCGTGTCACATGATCAAAGAACATTGCAATTATTGGCCAAAAGCTAAATCTGGGCAGTGGTTTTTCCAGGGTTTGTTATGACTTTTAAGACGCCTTTGTGGCTAGCTGCCGGGACCGTCTACAAAATTACAAATTAATTGCAAGGGACCGTGTAGTAATTTTTGAACGCAGATTTCTTTGTTCCAACTGAATTAAACTGCGTAGTTTCAGAAATATGGGATTTTCATGGGGTTTTGATTTGTAATATATATATATATACCAAGAATATTTACACCAATACTTATTGAATCCTTGTGGACTAAACATAATTTCTCTATTTACAAAAATGATAGAGCTTTTATTTTTAAACAGAAGAAGGGGCAAGTTTTATTGACTCGCTGTCACCACAGTGGCTGGAGCACAGTTCGCAGTTTTATTTGTACAGTGGAACCTGTCTAATGGGAGTACCCTTGGGAAGAACAAAACTGGTCACCTTAAAAAGACGGTCACCTTACAAACGTGGTAAAGTGTGATGGTTTTAGAGCGAAATTGCATTAAAGTTGTCACTATAGACCGACGATCTCCTTAACAAAGTGGTCACTTTAGCAAGTTCCACCGTATTTGAATGGACGACGGCACACTGATACGTGGAAAAAATCTTCCGTTGCTCTCTCCATTTTTTAGGGGACGGAGTTTGCGGTTTAGTGCAGAAATCTTTTATCGGTAAACCCCAAATTGCCATTAAAAAGTCGTAAAATTCGCAACGAGAATGCCCTCTTGCCCACTGCAATCACGTTAGAGGCAGCGGCAATCAGCATCGGTCTTAAGTGATGCTGAAGCATAGACGAACAATCCCAATCCGCAATTTGTACAGCTTTCATTCTTTCAACTGCTCTCATAAGTTGTCCACACCACCCAGACAGACGTATGGGTACAAATCCTCATTATAAAAGTAAAACACATTCTAAGATATCAGACAAAGCGAGTACCTGGCAATGGCAATGTATAGCTCGTCTGGTTTTAAAAAAGAAAGCTCAAATTGTAAATAGTAGGTAATAGTGATAATAGTTGTAAATAGCAATTGAGGTTGGTTTACCACAGTCCTCACAGAAAAGGATGAGAATTACTTAATCTGGAAAACTTAATGCCATCCTAAATGCGAAAATGTAGGGTGTGAACACTGTATATTGCACGGTGACTGTGAAATGGGTTCAATAATGCATTCAGCAATTATACTCTGTGCGCACTAAAATGTTAATGGGTAGGGCCCGCGAACAACAGCATGAATAAAGGTCTTTGCTGATTAGTCACGTCTTGTCGTCACTACAGTGGTTAAAGCGACATTTTTCTGGCGAAATTTACGACTTTTAATGACCAATCGGGATCTACCAACAAAAGATTAATGTGTTAAACTGAAAACCCTGTCCCTCACACAATGGAGAGAGCAAAGGAACATTTTTTTCCCCCAAGTCAGTCCCGCCGTCCATTGAAACGCATAAAACACGTGGCTTATGATCATCGGCCTTAACTTGATCGGTATAGGGCGCACGACAGCTCTGCCCCCCCCCTTTCGAGTTTTCTTTAGACGGTTCTTGCAGCAGACAACATACTTATTTACTTGTGATCTACCATGTCTAATTATACATTGGGAGGAAAAGTATTGGGAAATCAATGTATCATCCTAATGGAGATACTGACAAACCGAAATGAAACGGAAAATGAAAAACGGAGCCCCCCCCCCAGATGGTTTCTCTGGATCTGCCCCTGGCCGGAACTCAGACCCATCGATTGTGAAATCGTTGACAGCATTCAAAGACTCAAGCTAGGAAGCAACACTGGTCACAGGAGGAGGGCCCTCTCCATTGCATCTTTTAAATGATGAGAGCAGACAGAATAAATCTGGGTTTAAGATTGAAAATGAATTGGGAGGGGGACGGGGGGATAACCCAACAGCGGAAAAATTCTTTGCGATACCTTTCTCTCCCCTCCTTCACGCATTTCTGAATCCTGATCGGTGTGTTGTAAGCAACTGCATCAAAACTTGAATTATCACAACTGTCACATTATTTAACATTATAAAATACACTAATTAAAGCAATATCTCATTTAATTCTAGCAACAAAATATTTCAAAAACAAAAACCACGCACATTAATTTATGAAAGCTATATTTAACAGTCATTTAAAACTATATTGTCAAAGCAGTAGCATATACAGTTTCTTTTAAGGAGGGGGGGGGGCATCCTGCAATTTAAATCTTACTGTTACTAGAATTAATTTAAATGTTTCAAATTAACTGTTTTTTAATAATTGCTTTACACTTTCGGAGGGGCCCGGGACCCCCTCTTCCTCCCACTTTTAAGTACACCCCCGCCTCAAAGCATCTTTAAAATAATCTTCAACTGCATATAGTTACAGTGACACCATAGCAAATATATTAGCGAAGCGAAGGAGAAATTTGCTCCGTCAATCAGGGGAAAAGAAAAAATACATAAATGCAGACTTACATCCGGTGCCTGTGAGCGAGCATAACAAAATACCCCCCCCCCCCATACCGCTTCGAAGCGAAATGAGTAACAAAAAAGTTCCTCTTATAGCTGACAAGCACAATCTTAACCCTTTGAGGCGCAACCCTTTCCCAATGCTGAAAAAAGGGCAGCCGTTGCAATCGCTCGACTTAACTACCAGCAAGATGGCGGACGATCGAAACATTCATCGCGTGCCACAGATTTAGAGACTCTTTTTTGACGACAGCTGGCTATGCCCGCACAGCCAGCTGCGTCAAAAAAGGGGTCTGTAGATCTGTGGCACGCGACGAATGTTTCGATCGTCCGCCATCTTGCTGGTAGTTAAGTCGAGCGATGGTGGGCTGCCCTTTTTTCAGCATTGGACAATCTATTCAGCTGTTCTCGCATTCTTCCAGTTTTCAGCAGATGTCAGCGCTGTTAAAAAATAATCGTGACCATTTTTTTACGGGAAATGACGTGTTAAAAAGTAAAGGATTCTCGTGGAGCTATGTCACCCGCAACTGTTTTTATAGAAATCAAATATATTCTTCGCGACTGGCAACAGTCAAAACGTCAGAGTGTTCCCAGAGCGGGAACACTGCGCGTTAAAGGGTTAAACTAATCGGTGAAAGAGTCTCTTATCAGTGACATTCCCCTAAAGAGTAAACGAGTACTCAGTCACCATTAAGGATCACTGCTACCAGGGAGTAGCAATCACTCTATTCTCTAATATCCGAAAATCACCATTAAGATCATCTCTATTTCCAGACGTGGGAAGAACTTTCCGTTGATCTATTCTGAAATTTTCTAAAAATTCCCGACCAGATAGTCAGGGTTCTTGAATTAGTCACAAAGTTTAAATTAGAAGACACGGACTTAGTTAACTAGTAATACGTTACGAGATTTTCTATTTTACTTTTGTGGTTGTCATTATTAATATTTAAATATTTCTTTTAAGTAATTATAGTAAAAATCAAAGATTGTACGTTTAACGCATCCTCTAAAAATACACATCTACACAAGGAGTGTTTGTACTAACTAGATTACGCCTTCTCATAATTGATCATAATTTATTTGGCATCCCCCTCTTCAAGGCGACAGCGGCACGTACCCTTCTTGCACTCCCCCAGTTGAAGCCTTAAAAGTACACTTATCACGAGTGGAGTCTTGATTTATTTTGAGGAACATTTTAATAAATTTGGTCTCCTTAAATGAAGTTAACGACTGTAAGTTCAATTTCCAAATCCAGTCAACATCGAGTGCAATTTATATATTTTTATTTTTTAAGTGCTTGCTCATATTTCTGCTGTATAATGATACGAATACTGGTTACAGTATATCTTAAATTTAGTTTTTTGTTTATCTATTTATTGTTTGAGAAAGCTTAACATTATAATAAATTTCTGTGTAAATAGCAAGTGACACTTTGCTCCAATTCATTTCGTATAAAATAATGAACTAATTACCAGTAAAATTTTTCAATAAACGATTTTTTAAACATTATTGTTTATTTATTTAAAAAAATCCCCGTCAGAATTTTTAATTTACAGTATTCGTTCGTACTTTAAACAAGGAGGGCGTATCTGGAGGCGGGGAATATCCCAAATGGGTCCCTCCCTCAAAGACCAGTACATGAATTAAAATGAAATACGGAATTCAAGGAAGCGGGCACCCTGCAGTTTACCTTATATCATTATTGTATTGTAAGTATAGCAACTTTAGAGTAAAAAATATAATATTGAGCATTCTAATAAATGTTTATTTTTTAAACTATTAATCACTAAATCTAACAATGGAATGAATACAATATAAATGCAAATAAGACATTTTATTTCTTTAAATATTTTTTTTAATGTAAAGATGTTAGAAATTGTCTTAGATTTAGAGGTTCATTTACACACACTCCCAATATTTATCGGTTTATCTAAAATGTAGAATTTTGAAATTCATGAAGAGATTCATTCACTTTAAGCTGACTTTCAGCTCATAAATAGTGGGAGGCCGAGCCGATCCTAGACCGTCAGCTGCCCACGAGCAAATTAAATGTTGCTATTCTTTTTACAAACCTTAAGGGTTCTTTTTTCTTTTCTGCGTGTGTGTGTGTGTACCGCCCTTAAATTTAGTCCTTAACGTGTTGTGCACTATTTCCCCCCCCCACCACCACCACCACCACACACACAACTCTGGCTAGAATCGGACACTGCTCGGAAGGGCCAGGGAACGTATTCCGGGGGGGGGGGAAAGAGAAAGCTTTTACTTTTGGGATACGCCTCTAACCATTGGATAAATCTTAATATCAATAAAATGTATATATATATATATAGATATATATAGATATATATATATATATATAACGCGCATTCCTTATATTTTAAATTGGAAATGACTTAGCACTATGAGTTTCGGACGGATTGACGGTGATGGATTTAGATTTGTAAATTTTTTCGACGAGGTAACATTAAAAATTATATATACATTTGTTTAAACGGAATGTTCGATACAGTAAATTATTATTTCGTTTACTCTAAAGCATAGGTTCCCAACCTTTTTCAACTGATGCCCCCTTCTCTAGTGAATATTTCAATACCACCCCCCACTCCAGAGAAACAAGAGCGTACATAATGCATGGTGAAGACAAGAATGAAATTTTAAAAAAATTACTAATAGATAGAATAGTTTTGGAATTGAAACGCTACTGAATTTCTTCTTCATTTAAAAAAGAAGAATAAAAGTTTTAGCTTACCTGTTATAAGGACAGACAGGCGTTTTGAAGATACGAAGTAATAGATAATAAACTATTGCTTTCTAAATAAATAAATTGGCAGTTTCAGAGAACAATCAAAACGCATATTTTATTATATAAAAAAGAATTTTATTAAAATTTATTTTATTAAAATATTATCAGTGTAATTTTTAAGTATTTTTTAGACTATTTTTGGTTAATCTTCCCACGCCCCTCCGTGCCATATCAACGCCCCCTAATTTTCTCTCGGTCTTTTACCGCCGCCCTGAAAGCCTCAAACGCCCACAAGGGGGCGTTATCGCCCACGTTGGAAACCTATGCTCTGAAGCAGTGTTTCTCAACCTTTAATGGCTGACGGCACACTGAAAATATCTAGAATTATTTCCGGCACGCCTGAACATAAAAATTGCAAAGATTGTGTGATGCAAAAAATTGATGAATACAAATAACTTTAAACAATTGTTTATTTACCAAAAAAATAATAATACATTCAATGAAAGGGCTAAGCCTGTCTTGCTGCAAACAGCTGTTTCAAAAATTGGCAGAACGGTTTTCCATGCTATGAAATAAAAGCTCTTCTTGGTGTATAGCTTACTCAAAGTGAACAAGACAGGACATGATAAATAGAAAATGTCATATCGCTGATATGACACCACGCAGTTTTAATAATTTTTCAAAAGCCCTGGAGGCACATTAGACTATATCTCACGGCACATCAGTGTGCCGCGGCATACAGGTTGAGAAACACTGCTCTAAAGTGATGTCTTGCCCTTTCTCTAGAACCGTTGCTGTAGGTGCATGCAATAAAAATGGCTTTTAGTTTTTTCAGAATTTGATACGAAAGATGGAAGCAGAAAATTTAATCGTCAGCTGCATCCGTAGATTTAGAACTGTTAATCTTAATAATAAAACGATGATTTAATACTTCAAAAATTGGGTACAAGTTTCGTAGAACGTTTTCTTTAGATGTTAAAAGTAAAATTAAACGAAATTTTTAAGGGGGGGAAATGGAAGAAATTATAGTATAGGAAAAGAAGCTACAGCATAATTCTGAGATCTTAAGACAGCTCGGCCCCTCTAGCAAATATTAACAAGGGGTCTTATGCGTTCGTTAAGAGATAATAGTCATTTAAATTAGGAAAAAATTGTGTTCCCAATTGGAACATCGGTCATTTTTGACTATACATTTAAGGTCTTTTTTTTTTTAGCATACTTTTATGTCTAGTTTAAATAATATGTGAAATATTAAGAATAAACGAAATATGTACTTTTAAATTTAAGTAAATATATGAATTTAGCAGTGGCGTGGGAACTTTGTAAAAGAAGAGCGAGCTAGGGCGCACATTGTAGGATTATAAATTGGCTTATAATTATTGTATTTTTAATAGACAAATTAATGGACGCATTATTGACCCATTTTAATAGACAAATGACCGTTTCTCAAAAATTCGAAACACGACTTTAGAAACTATTTAATAAAAAAAAATAAACAAATAAAGTTTTTTATTCCAATTATATAATAGAAGCATATCGAAAGATCATTAGCTCTTTCATACATTTATAATTACTTTTTTAAACACATATACTTAATACAGAACTTCAGCCCTACCATGGCTGAGTAGATAAAACACTCAAAATAGTAGACTGCTGAAATGTGAAGGCTTTGTGTTCGGGCTCCCTCGTGTAGCTATCGAGATCTAACGATCTGGAGTTTTGGTCTGTTTTCTCCAGATGAAACGGGAATACACATTAGAACTCCACAGAAAGTCTTTTGACCAAGGCACACTCCATTCTAAGCAGATCGACCTTGTATAATGCTGCTGGAGAAGGGCCCTCTCCGTTGCATCTTTTCAATGATGAGAGCAGACAGAATAAATCTGGGTTCAAGATTGAAAATGAATTGGGAGGGGGTCGGGGGGAATAACCCAACAGCGGAAAAATTCTTTGCGATACCTTTCTCTCCCCTCATTCACGCATTTCTGAATCATGATCGGTGTGTTGTAAGCAACTGGATCAAAACTTGAATTATCACAACTGTCACCGTTATTTAACATTATAAAATACACTAATTAAAGCAATATCTCATTTAATTCTAGCAACATAATATTTTAAAAACAAAACCACGCATATTAAATTAAGAAAGCTATATTTAACAGTCATTTAAAACAATTTGTCAAAGCAGTAGCGTATACAGTTTCCCTTTAGGAGGAGGAGGGGGGGGGGGGAATCCGGCATTTTAAATCTAACTGTTAGAAGAATTAATTTAAATGTTTCAAATTAACTGTTTTTTAATAATTGCTTTACACTTTCGGAGGGGCCCGGCCCCCCTCGTCCCCACCTTAAGTACACCCTCGGCACAAAGCAGCTTTACCAAAATAATCCTCAAATAATAGAAACTGCATATATAGTTACAGTGACACCTGTTAGCTCAACACACTAACGTAGACGTATTAAAGACAAAACAAAACATTTATTTCTAACATAACGTACAGCGTTAACTTGAACTAATTCATACATACACCGTAAATTGAATTTTATACAACACACTACGTGCTTTTCTTTTTCTAAATACCATCGCTTATACGTTGCCACCAGTGAATTTGTATTACACTCTCAATATAATTAATCGTGCTCGTGTCAAAAATATGTGATAATAAAAGAAATATTAGCATTAAGAAATGTTTAGTGTCTACATTCGGCCATCCTGGCATTTCAACTGTCCTCAGTTGAACTATCATTGCCGTAACGCAACGGTTTTCGGACAGTTCGTTTAGGCCTCTGACTTTCGGATTCCTCATCTGAATCTGCACTCGAGCTACTGCAATCGTCATTCCAGCTCCTCCAGGCTTTTAGCTGGCTAATATGAGCTGTTGTTGCATATAGGTGACCGTCGCTTCCTTCTAACTGCGATATTCTATATGTGTCACCAGGTAGTACTTCTGTCACAACCATTGGTCCTCGGTACTTTTGTTGAGTTTTTGTTGGCTCACCGGTTGCTTTTGGATTTCTTCTTACCACAACTATTTCTCCTTTATCAAATAATAATGTGCCAGACTTCTTTTTATCAAAATGTGCTTTCATTTTCTGTTGTTCCATCTTAATTTTTTCTTTAGCTTTGGATTGTAGTTTTTCTGGGTCGTTCCAAACTTGAGCATTTTCATCAGCTAATATTCTCAATATTCCATCTTTAAATCGTGGTACATATCCGTGAAGTATTTCAAAAGGGGTTTTTCCAAGAGTGTTATTCACCGTATTGTTCAAGTTTCTTTCTACATCCTTAATTTTGCTGTCCCAATCCTTTTGATTGATCTTTTCGATAGAAGGGATGATCGTAGATAAAATCGTTCTATTCACTCTCTCACACATTCCATTCCCTTGTGGGTGTGATGTAGAATTTAAGGTGTGCATAATACCATTTTCATCGCAGAACTTTCGAAATTCGTGTGAGGTGAAACATGATCCTCGATCTGAAATTAAACAATCCGGTAATCCAAAATCTTGAATGAAGTCCTTTAATGATTTTAGAACGTACTTGGTCGAAGTGTCTCTGACAGGATAAAGGCGTACGAATCTCGTCATGTTATTAATAATTACAAGTAATTCCTTGTTTCTCTTACTACTTGTTACAAATGGACCAAGGTGGTCTAAGTGTATAATAGCTGCGGCCAGTTGGAATAGGATGGAGAAGACCTTGTCTCTTACCACTTCGTACCTTATTGACTAAGCATTCGAAGCACATTGATATATGTCGACGAACGTATCTTTTCATTGATGAAAACCAATATAGTTCCTTGATCTTCGATACCGTTTTGTCTACTGCAAAATGTCCCATGAGGTCATGAAATTTTACAACCGTACTCTTCCTCATACTTTTCGGTAAAACGTACAAGAGTTTTTCCTTTCCATCTGCCTTGATTACCCGAAAAAGTCTATTTCCTTTGAGAATATAATGATCTACTTTATTATTTTCTTCTGGACTTCTTTCATCCTTATCTTTTTTGAGAATTTCTATTAATTCTTTTAAGGTTTCATCTGCTTGCTGCATCATAAGAACTTATTCTTCTATACTCAACGTTAGGCATACTTCAAGCTTGTTTTCTATCAGGGAGTCTAGTGTATCCGTAGGATTCAAAACTGGAGCTCTGCTGATAGCATCGATGTGAGACATTTTGACACCTGGCCTGTGGCGAATTTCAAAATTGAATTCTTGAATGAGGAGACTCCAACGAGCAATTTGAGGGTTACTTGATTTTTTTGCATTCATATAAACTAAGGTCTGACAGTCAGTTACGGTCAGTATACATATCATCCAGATAGCATAATACACCCCTGTTGTATAATGGCCCTAATGCGTGATTCATCAAACGCTGAAATTCCGCCGGAGCATTTGTTAACCCAAAAATCATTCTTTCAAACTGTCCTGTTTCATCTGGTGTTATAAAAGCTGTTTTCAGTTTTGCTTTTTCGGTTAAAGGTATTTGTAAGTATCCATGTGCCAAGTCCAGTGTAGTAAAATAGCTACATTCATGTAACTGCTCCAACAAATCGTCTATCTTAAGTAAAGGGAATTTATCTTTTACAGTCTGATTATTAAGGCGTCTATAATCAACAACCAATCTGTTTTCGCCAGTCTTCTTCTTTACCAATATGACAGGACTTGTATACGGAGATGTTGTTTCCGACACAATTCTATTTTCCTTCCACTCTTTCACAATTTCTTTTATAGCAGCTCTTTGAGAGGCGTTCGTTTTATATGGCTTCATACATATGGGTTTTGATCCGTGAATTTCCTTAATATCCATCTCTGTTATTGTTGTGCATCCTAGCTCAGAAATATTCAGTGCGAAACAGTCTCTATAGTCATTCAACAAATTAAGCAGTTCTTGCTTCTTCTCACTTTCAATAGTTTGGTCAATCTTGATTTCATTCAAAATTATGGGGGTCTTTCTTTTATATCTCGTAAATTAGGTGGATCGTTTGAAACTTCTTCGCTACCTTCAGCATTTAAATCCTCGACCATGCTTGCTCTACCAACACACTGGTCCTTAAGAAGCATGGCATTTTCATCTCCCGTATTCATCACAGGTATATACGTTTTTCCATCTTTAACTTCCAGTAGATAACTGACTTCAGAGTTTTCCAATAAAATTAGTCCATTGTCAATAAAATCGGTCTGAGAATTGACAAGATTGATTGTATTTTTCTCTAATGTAGTTGTTTCAAGAGTTGTGAGAGAAATGCGATTTACTTTTTCATCAATTAATAAATTTCTAAAAGGCTCATCTTCATGATACACGATATGAAATGTATTTCCAATTCTAGCATAGGCGATGTATGGAAGATCAAGCCATGACCGTCCAATTAAAAGATCAACTGGTTGTGCGTCATCAGGAACAATGTATAGATTTATATTTTGACCTTTTACGTTATCAACTTCAATATCGGCTTCAATCTTTCCCATGGCAGTTACTACAGGAGTGATTTGGTTTCCAAAACCATATAGTTCATTAACAGTAGGTTTGGTCTCAATCCGAGTTTTTGAGCGACTGAAATCCTTAACAGACAACAAGAACTCCCTGTATCTACAAGAGCCTCAACTTTTCCACAGTCATTTATTTTTGCTTCCTTTAAATATTTTGCACACTGATCTGGACGTCCTCCATCCTGAGTAACGGACAAGCTTTTTTCGTTTGAATTATTATTTTCAGTCTTTGCCGTACAGCTCTTTGCTTTATGTCCAGTTTTTCCACATCTACGACAGATTATGACGACTTTCGGTTGTGGGCAGTCCTTAGAAATATGTCCGTAAAAATTGCAGTTAAAGCATTTCGGCTCTCCTTTCTCATTATGAGTTGCACTGTATAACCTTTTCTTTTCGTTAACCGAAACAACATAATCATCTTTGAAATGACTCTTTTCTCGAAATGCCCTTCTTTACGTGGTTGCTTGTTCTTGAAAGTTGATCTCACAGTTTCATAATCGTCCAGTTTTTCGACTAAATGATCGGGCGATATTAATTTCGGCCAGTCATCAATAAAATGATCTCTAATTTCTTGTGTTACTTTGCGTTTTATCTGATCTGCAATAATTAAATCACTTAATTTCTCAAAGGTATCAACTTTAACACCGCTTATCCATTCATTAAAGTAACTTTTTAACTCATATGCAAAGTTTTTCCACGTGCATCCACTATTCTTGCTATGTGTGAAAAATTTTTGGCGAAACTTTCTGGCGTTAACTTGTATCGTTGCAGCAATATCTTTTTAACTTCTTTATAATCACTTGCTATTTCATCTGATTCTCTGGCGATTAATTGGGCAACATCATATGGTAGCAATCCTAGTAGATGACTCACCCACGTATTTTCAAGCGCATCTGCTTGTTTAGCTAAGCGTTCAAACATTGTTAAATACAAGCCTATATCACTTTCATATGGATTAAATTTTTGCATCAAGTGGTGGAGTTCCAATTTTGGTTTCACTTGTACACTAGTACCATTTTGATTGGCGACAGGAATTGCAGCTCTACCTTCTATTTCGATACGTAATTTTTGGAGTTCAAATTCCATCTCATCCTTACGTTTACGTTCTTCCATTTCCATTTCCTCTCGCCGTAATTTTTCTGTCATTTCTTGTTGGCGCTTTCTTTCAGCCAGTTCTTCTCTATCTTTTCGCTAATTAATTATCGTAGCTAACCATTGCTTGGCGCAGTTTTCGTTATACTCTTTACTTGCCAAAATCATTTTTTTCAGATCACTCATTTTGAGATCGTCATTAACTTGTTCACCTAACTCTTCGGCTAATACTTTTAAGTCACACTTCTTTGCTTTTCCAAACAGAGACATGTTCAATTTCTTAATTAATTCAAAAACGAATTCGTATTTAAACGTGCACTTGAAAAAAATAGAACTTATACTATTTTCTTATCGTAACTTATCTTCTCGTACTTATCTTCTCGTAAAATCTGGATTAGTTTATCCCACTTCTGAATTGTTAGCTCAACACACTAACGTAGACGTATTAAAGACAAAACAAAACATTTATTTCTAACATAACGTACAGCGTTAACTTGAACTAATTCATACATACACCGTAACTTGAATTTTAAACAACACACTACGTACTTTTCTTTTTCTAAACACCATCGCTTATACGTTGCCACCAGTGAATTTGTATTACACTCTCAATATAATTAATCGTGCTCGTGTCAAAAATGTGTGATAATAAAAGAAATATTAGCATTAAGAAATGTTTAGTGTCTACACACCATAGCAAATCTAGTAGCAAAGCGAAGGAGAAATTTGCTCCGACAATCAGGGGAAAAGAAAATAAAAATTAAATACAGACTTACATCCGGTGTTTGTGAGTGAGCGAAACAAAATAACATCCCCCCCCCCTAATACCGCTTCGAAGCGAAATCAATAACAAAAAAGTTCCTCTTATAGCTGCTCAACCCTTTCCCAATGCTGAAAAAAGGGCAGCCGTTGCCATCGCTTGACTTAACTACAAGCAAGACGGAGGACGATCGAAACGATCTGGTAGTTAAGTCGAGCGATGGCAACGGCTGCCCTTTTTTCAGCATTGGGCAAACTGTGCAACTGTTCTCGCATTCTTCCATTTTTCAGCAGATGTCAGTGCTGTTAAAAATAATCGTGACAATTTTTTTTACGGGAAATGACGTGCTAAAAAGTAAAGGATTCTCTCGGAGCTATGTCACCCGCAACTATTTTTATAGAAATGAAATCTATTATTCGCGACTGGCAACGGCCAAAACGTCAGAGTTTGGTGTTCCCAGAGCGGGAACACTGCGCGTTAAAGGGTTAAACTAATAGGTGAAAGAGTCTCTTATCAGTGACAGTCACCTAAAGAGTAAACAAGTACTCAGTCAACATTAAGGATCAGTGCTACATTACGACCAGGGAGTAACAATCACTGTTTTCTCTGATATCCGAAAATCATCATTAAGCCAATCCCTATTTCTAGACGTGGGCAGAACTTTTCGTTGATCTACTCGGAAATTTTCAAAAAATTCCCGACCAGATAGTCAGGGTTCGGTTGTGATTATTAATATTTAAATTTAAGTAATTATAGTACAAAATCAAAGATTGTGCGTTTAACGCATCCTCTAAAAATACACATCTACACAAGGAGTGCTCGTAAATTTACATCTCTTTAACTAGATCACGCCTTCTCATGATTGATCATAATTTATTTGACATCCCCCTTTTCACCGGGGAACATACCCTGCTTGCACTCCCCCAGTTGCAGCCTTAAAAGTACACTCATCACCAGTGGAGTCTTGATTAATTTTGAGGAACATTTTAATAAATTTGGTCTCCTTAAATGAACTTAACGACTGTAAGTTCAATTTCCAAATCCAGTCAACATCGAGTGCAATTTATATATTTTAATTTTACAATTGCTTTCTCAGATTTCTGCTGTATTAGTGATACGAATACTGGTTACAGTATATCTTACGAACAATTATAAATTTAATTTTTTTGTTTATCTATTTATTTTTTGAAAAAGCTTAACATTATAATAAATTTCTGTGTAAATAGCAACTGACACTTTGCGCCAATTCATTTCGTATAAAATGTGAACTAATTTCCAGTATAATTTTTCAATAAACGTTTTTTTAAAACGTTATTGTTTATTTATTTAAAAAAATCTCCGTCAGAATTTTTAATTTACAGTATTCGTTCCTACTTTAAACAACGAGGGCGTAGTAGGAGGCGGGAAATATCCCAATGGGTCCCTCCCTCAAAGCCAAGTACATGAATTTAAATGAAATACGGAATTTAAGGAAGCGGCACCCTACAGTTTACCTTATATCATTAGTGTATTGTAAGTATAGCAACTTTAGAATAAAAAATATAATATTGAGCATTCTAATAAATGTTTTTTTTTTAAACTATTGATCACTAAAGCTAACAATGGAATACAATAATAAATGCAAATAAGACATTTTATTTCTTTAAATATTTTTTAATGTAAAGATGTTAGAAATTGCCTTAGATTTAGAGGTTCATTTGCATACACTCCCAATACTTATCGGTTTATCTAAAATGTAGAATTTTGAAATTGATGAAGAGATACATTCACTTTAAGTTGACTTTCAGGTCATAAATAGTGGGAGGCCGAGCCGATCCTAGATCGTCGGCCGCGCACGAGCGAATTAAATTTTGCTATTCTTTTTACAAACCTTAGGGGTTCTTTTTTCTTTTCTGCGTGTGCGCGTGTGTGCCGCTCTTAAATTTGGCCCTTAACGTATTGTGCACTATTTCCCCACCACACACACAATTCTGGCTAGAATCGGACACTGCTGGGAGGGGCCATCAAAAAAAGTATTCCGTGGGCGGGTAAAGAGAATGCTTTTACTTTGCTGGTAGTTAAGTCGGGCGATGGCAACGGTTGGCCTTTTTTCAGCATTGGGGATGGGTTGCGCCTCAAAGGGTTAATCACTCAAATCATTATTTAAATTTTGTAAATTAAAAACGATTAACCATAACCACTTGTTGGAGCAGTGTTTATGCGCACACAAATATTTTCTTTCTGCATCTAAAAATTCAATTTCGCTGTGATGTGTAGTTTAAGGCATCTTAGGTTGACACATTTTATTATTTTGATTTTATGCAGGTTAGCAGAATTTCATCCAAGTGCGGCTCCAGACTGAATTTTCGGAGGGGGCCATTGATCTTTTTAGATGGGTATATACATTGTACAAAATGCAAATTGAACGCATAAGTCATGAAGTATGCGAATCTACGGTTAGAAAACAAAACTTCGGAGGGGGCCATGGCCCCCATAGCCCCCTCACTGGAGCCGCCCTTGATTTCATCTTTAACTCATATTATCCCAATGAAAATTAGCATTTTACACCATTTTGTGTTTTCAGTTCGGTAATAACAAATTGAAATAAAACTGCAATGTTATACAAGATTTTTAACTTACTAGTATATGTATTTTGATACTTAAGGGTTTATTCCAATTTAGAGTTTTTCTATGAATGAAAATCTGGCACGTATTTGGAACGAAGGGAATCATTGAAAAAGGATTTTCATAAGATTGATTTATGTATTTTGCATTTAATCGTTAAATGTAGTGCTCATGCTCTCATCTTAACATTGACTCGCAACAGGAGCATTCAGGGAACCATGCCCGGAAGCAACGATGAGAGAATTGCTTCTTTGCAACGATATGAACTAACAGATTAAAGTTAATAAGGCACTAAAACATTTAAATCAATAACAGATTTAGCGTGCACGTACACCACGGTACCTTCAGTAGTATGTCGGAATCGAGAAAAAAATTCTCGAGGAGCGCATTTTTAAAATTTGTCTACTTTTGCTTGTAAATTCATTTGAATGTCAGTTATCTATAGTATAAGCTTCTGTCTGGGAGTGGGTGCGTGCTCCTGTGCCCTCCCCCCCCCTCCGTCTGGATCCGCCAATGTGTGTCCAACGTATAACCTTCCGGTCAACAGTCCTCCGTAACCATTGGGCTATCACGGGTCCCCTAAAACAAGAGCAGCTGTGAAACCTGTCCGGTTTTAGAAGTTTATAAAATGTCCTGAATTTAGAAACATTTTAAAGCCCACTTATTGAATAAACGAAGTTAGAGGTTTTATTAGAGGTTTTCAATGTGTCCTCAAATTGGAGGTTTTCAAATTCTATAAGAGCAAAGAGCACGGTCAGATGAGAGAGATGTCCGTTATTGTTCATAAATTTTACATAGTAGCACTTTAATCGCTCCCGTAAATCTCGATGTATAAGCGTCTCGGTGTGTTGTAAGCAATTGCATCAAAACTTGAATTATCACAACTGTCACGGTTATTTAACATTATAAAATACATGAATTAAAGCAATATCTAATTCAATTCTAGCAACATAATATTTTAAAAACAAAAACCACGCACATTAGATTAAGAAAGCTATATTTAACAGTCATTTAAAACTATATTGTCAAAGAAGTAGCATATACAGTTTCCCTTTAGGAGGGAGGGGGGGTGGCATCCGGCATTTTAAATCTTACTGTTACTAGAATTAATTTAAATGTTTCAAATTAACTGTTTTTAATAATTGCTTTACACTTTCGGAGGGGCCTGGGCGCCCCTCTTCCACCCCCTCGGCTCAAAGCACCTTTACCAAAATAATCTTCAAATAATAGGAACTGCATAACTACAGTGACACCATAACAAATATACTTGCGTTGCGAAGGAGAAATTTGCTCCGACTATCAGGGGAAAAGAAAAAAAAATTTAAATGCCGAATACAGACTTACATCCGGTGCCTGTGAGGGAGCGAAACAAACAACCCCCCTCCCCCCGATATCGCTTCCAGAGACATTAAAATAAGTATTTTAATGTCTTTGACCGCTTCGAAGGAAAATCAGAAACAAAGCCTCCATCTCTTATAGCTGACGAGCACCATCTATAACAAAACGGTGAAAGTGTCTCTCATCAGTGACAGTCACCTAAAGAGTAAACGAGTCTCAGTCATCATTAAGGATCACTGCTACCAGGGAGTAGCAATCACTCTTTTCTCTGATATCCGAAAATCACCATAAAGCCCATCCCTATTTCCAGACGTGGGCAGAACTTTCCGTTGATGCATTCTGAAATTATCAAAAAATTCCCGACTAGATAGTCAGGGTTCTTGAATTACTACTGAAATTCGCAGTAGCTCTCGAAGTATGGGAAACTTACTACAAGTAATAGCTTAGGAGATTTTCTATTTTACTTTTGTGGTTGTGATTATTAATATTTAAATTTTCTTTTAAGTAATTATACTAGTACAAAATCAGAAGATTGTGCGTTTAACGCATTCTCTAAAAATACACATCTACACAAGGAGAGCTCGTAAATTTACATCTCTCTAACTAGATCACGCCTTCTCATGATTGATCTATTGATCATAATTTATTTGGCATCCCCCTTTTCACGCCGACCGGGGCACCTACCCTGCTTGCACTCCACCAGTTGCAGCCTTAAGTACATTCATCACCAGTGGAGTCTTTATTTTGAGGAGTGTATTATCCAGAGTTCTTTATTGGAGGATTTGTTTTGAGGGACATTTTTTTTATAAATTTGGTCTCCTTAAATGAACTTAACGACTGTAAGTTCAATTTCCAAAACCAGTCAACATCGAGTGCAATTTATATATTTTAATTTTATAAGGGCTTTCTCAGATTTCTGCTGTATTAGTGTTTCTAATACTGGTTACAGTATATTTTACGAACAATTATAAATTTAATTTTTTTTGTTTATCTATTTATTTTTTGAGAAAGCTTAACATTATAATAAATTTCTGTGTAAATAGCAAGTGACATTTTGCGCCAATTCATTTCGTATAAAATATGAACTAATCACCAGTATAATTTTTCAATAAACGTTTTTTTAAACGTTATTGTTTCTCTCTATTCTAAAAAAAAAGTAAAGGCCGCTGTCGCTGTCGAACCTTGTTTCCCTATCTCCTCCTAAACCGTGGGGATTTGAGTTTCGACTAAGGTGCCCACAGATTCGAAAAATTCCGAGGAACCTGCTAAGCTGGCTTAAATTTCGAAAATCGAATTATTTTAGAAGATATTAATAAAAAACTGAAAAAATAAACAGATTGGTTGCCAGATTTGGCATAAAATCATTCATTCCTTTGCAACAAAGCGTTTCCAAGCTCTAGAATCGCGTGAAATTTACAAACATGTGTTAGAATTACGCCCATTTTACGCCAAAATAAAAACTATCTTTCTTCTATATTAATAAAACAATGTGTAAACTGTTAGTTTGTTTGAATGTGTCTCGCGTAGCTCGCAGACGGGTGATCGTAGACCTACCAAATTTTGTACGGAAATTTTCCATGACAGTTCCCGACACACCTCGAAGCGATTTTTTCAAAATTCGAATTATTTTAGGAGATATCGATAAAAAACGTATCGCAAAAGGCTAATTTTTGCTTTCCGCCATTTTGTAATTGTAACCCCACAGTGGAAAAAGCGACGTTTAATCTTATCTAGGTTGCCACATTCGACAAGTTTATTAAATGATTCAGACTCTTGAAGTAAAAATAAAAGAATAACTTTTTTTTTTTTTTTTTTTTTGTCTAGATTATTTGTAAGGCTGTTTTTAAATTAAAATATCGTGTGCATGGGAAATCAGAGCAGGAATGAAATGTTTTATACTCAAAAGAAACATATTTAGAAATTTTCTGAGACTAAAATGTGCAACTTTTTAATTTGGCGAAAAATTAAACGGTTTTGTGCGATTTTGAGGAGATGATTCTAATGCTTGGCACAATTTATCATAATTTATCGTCTGCTGAATACACCTGAGAATAAGTTTTTGAAATTTTCATTCAGTTGGAATTGTGCATTTTTCTGTGCAGCTTTTCTACATCTATTAATGACTATGTCATTTTATCTCTCACCCCCTTTATTGAAAATTGTATGAAAAACGTGTCCCAAAAATGCGACATAAAAGTATGCCACATAATTTTAGATATATTTAAATACTATTAGTCCACAATAGCTTTAATCTATTGTTACAATATTTCGTAAGCTATAGAATATGCTTTACATATACTTAAATACCATTAGTTTACAACAGCTTTAATCTATTGTTACAATATTTCGTAAGCTGTAGAATAGGCATCACCTGTTTTTTTTTTTCTATAAATAGGTTACAATAATATGAAATAAGTAACTCAAAATGTGTTACACAAAGTTGACAATTTTCAAATAGTAAGTTCACTTAGACAACAGGAGTTTAGAATTAGCGATTATTCGTTAGCAATTATTCATAGCGATTATTCAGCTGGATTATTTACTACCAGTAGAAATATTTGACGGCGTTAACTATGCCATTATAGCAGTTATAGTACACTTTGGATATTTGCTAGCGCGACGAGATGGTATAATTCGTGGTGCTAACTACTCCAATCTGCAAACGATTATACAAATGAAAATATGGATAACGGTTTTCCGGTAACCTTAAATGAACAGTAATTATAGGTTGTGAGCATGTGTAAATCGCCAAATAATGAAAACTCGCCATGGGTGGCAAGCTATCTTATCTGTTCCGCAGCTTTTATTAACTTTGCATGTACACAAGTCGCCAAATAATGAAAAATCGCCATGGGTGGCAAATTCGCAAGGTGTCCAATAGGTTTTACATTATTAAAAATACAGCTGAAACAGATGTTCTGATTTTATTACGCTTTAGTTCCTAATTAATATAACTTTTGAATGGCAACATTAAATATCATTGTGTTTCTGAGGAGTACAAATTATTTTTCCAGCGATTAGAAGCGGAGTCCGCTCTCCAGATGGAGTATAGCTCAGGACCTGTACAACACGGATTCCCATAACAAAATATCTTCCGTGTTATGAGGGGGAGGGGTCTACTGTAGTGTGAAGTTTAAATTTTTATGTACCAATGAAGATGCAAGAACCAAGCAATGTGTAACTCAGTAACATTCTATCTGATCCAATCTTCGGGTTTTGTCTGTTGAAATTATGTCTTTTTTACGAATAAGCCTTATTAGGGGCCGAATGCCTCATACGAAAAGCGAGCGTAGCGAGTCTGGGGGCCTTGGCCATTAGTATTTATTTAACCCATTTGTGCCTGGATATTTTTGCGACTTTCTTCGATTTTTACTGATAACAGAAATAATAGATATATTTCTGATGTCAACTTCTTGAACAAGGGGTGATTTCTTTTAAAATCATTATGCATAAAAATCGAAATATGAACATCCTACTTGGTCATGCTACAACATTTTTTTTTGAGTTGAGGCTCAATACTGATGAATAAAGGCTAGGAAAAATAAATAACTTTTTCGACTAATAGCGAAAATGCCGTCCCTAAAAAGGGACACTAGGCATAAATGGGTTAAAACAATCCCCGTCAGAATTTTTAATTTACAGTATTCGTTCCTACTTTAAAAAGGGAGGGCGAATCTGGAGGAGACGAATATCCCAATCGGTCCCTCCCCCAAAGCAAAGTATATGAATTTAAATGAAATACGGAATTTAAGGAAGCAGGCACCCTACAGTTTACCGTATATCGTTATTGTATTGTAAGTATAGCAACTTTAGAGTGAAAAAGATAATATTGAGCATTCTAATAAATGTTATTATTTTTTTAACTATTTTCACTACTATCTAACAATGGAATACAATAACAAATGCAAAAAATACATTTTATTTCTTTAAATATTTTTTTAATGTAAAGATCGTAGTAATTTTCTTAGATTTAGAGGTTCATTTACACACTCCCAATATTTATCGGTTTATCTAAAATGTAGAATTTTGAAATTGATGTAGAGATACAGCCGATCCTAGTCCTTTCGGCCGCCCACGAGCAAATTAAATTTTGCTATTCTTTATGCAAACCTTAAGGGTTATTTTTCTTTTCTGTGCGTGTGAGTGTGCCGTCCTTAAATTTGGCCCTTCATGTGGTGTGCACTATTTTGCACCCCCCCCCCCTCACACACACAATTCTGTCTAGAATCGGACACTGCTGGGAGGGGCCATCAGGAAACTTATTCCGGGGGCGGGGAAAGAGAAAGCTTTTACTTTTGGGATACGCCTCTAACCATTGGATAACTCTTAATATCAATAAAATGTATATATATATATATATATAACGCGCATTCCTTATATTTTAAATTGGAAATGACTTAGAGGTAACATTAAAAATTATATATACATTTGTTTAAACGGAATGTTCGATACAGTAAATTATTATTTCGTTTACTCTAAAGAATAGGTTCCCAACCTTTTTTCAACTGATGCTCCCTTCTCTAGTGAATATTTCAATACCACCCCCCACTCCAGAGAAACAAGAGCGTACATAATGCATGCTGAAGACAAGAATTAAACTTTAAAAAAATTACTAATAGATAGAATATTTTTGGAATTGAAACGCTACTGAATTTCTTCTTCATTTAAAAAAGAGGAATAAAAGTTTTAGCTTACCTGTTATAAGGACAGACAGGGGTTTTGATGATACGAAGTAATAGATAATAAACTATTGCTTTCTAAATAAATAAATTGGCAGTTTCAGAGAACAATCAAAACGCATATTTAATTATATTAAAAAGAATTTTATTAAAATATTATCAGTGTAATTTTTAAGTATTTTTTAGACTATATTTGGTTAATCTTCCCACGCCCCTCCGTGCCATGTCGACGCCCCCTAATTTTCTCTGGGTCTTTTACCGCCTCCCTGAAAGCCTCAAACGCCCACAAGGGGGCGTTATCGCCCACGTTGGGAACCTATGCTCTAAAGTGATGTCTTGCCCTTTCTCTGGAACCGTTGCTGTAGGTACATGCAATAAAAATGGCTTTTAGTTTTTTCTGAATTTTATAGGAAATATGAAAGCAGAAAATTTAACCGTCAGCTGCATCCGTAAATTTAGAACTGTTAATCTTAATAATAAAACGATGATTTAATACTTCAAAAATTGGGTACAAGTTTCGTTGAACGTTTTCTTTAGATGTTAAAAGTAAAATTAAACGAAATTTTTAAGGAGGGGGGGGGATGGAAGAAATGATAGTATAGGAAAAGAAGCTATAGCATAATTCTGAGATCTTAAGACAGCTCGGCCCCTGCAGCAAATGTTACCAAGGGGTCCTATGCGTTCGTTAAGAGATAATAGTCATTTAATGGGGAAAAAAATTGTATCCCCAATTTTCACTGTGTTCCCAATTGGAACATCGGTCATTTTTGACTATATTTTTAAGGTCTTTTTTTTTTTTAGCATACTTGTATGTCTAGTTTAAATAATATGTGAAATATTAAGAATAAACGAAATATGTACTTTTAAATTTAAGTAAAGATATGAATTTAGCAGTGGCGTGGGAAGTTTGTAAAAGAAGTGGGAGCGAGGGCGCACATTGTAGGATTATAAATTGGGTTATAATTATTGTATTTTTAATAGACAAATTAATAGACGCATTATTGACCCATTTTAATAGACAAATGACCGTTTCTCAAAAATTCGAAACACGACTTTAGAAACTATTTAATAAAAAAAAATAAACAAATAAAGTTTTGATTCCAATTATATAATAGAAGCATATCGAAAGATCATTAGCTATTTCATAGATTTATAATTACTTTTTTAAACACATATACTTAATACAGAACTTCAGCTCTACAATGGCTGAGTAGATAAAACACTCAAAATAGTAGACTGCTGAAATGTGAAGACCTTGTGTTCGGGCTCCCTCGTGCGGCTGTCGAGATCTAACGATCTGGAGTTTTGGTCTGTTTTCTCCAGATGAAACGTGAATACACATTAGAACTCCACAGAAAGTCTTTTGACCAAGGCACACTCCATTCTAAGCAGATCGACCTTGCATAATGCTGCCGTAATAATCAACACACGTAATATAATTTGGTTAGTGTTTACCCTGTAGTAACTGGAGTATCGAATAATCCTAAAAACATGTCTTCCGTTCTCGACACAAATATTTCGCCAAGTATCGAATACATATGGTGAACTATTCTTTCCCGGCGGCATACTAACATTCTGCCATTCATTTCGAAGCACAGGAGTTCTTTAAATATCGGAGTTCTCGAATATCGCAGTCGAACACCCGCTTTGCGTTAATTTCAGGCCAAGTGGGAATGAGACAGTGTTTTACTTTTATTTTGAGAGATTAAAAAGTTATTTAAAGTACTCAAAGTTAGGTTTAGTTACAATGTTTAGTGCGTGTTTTATATCTCTAAAGATAACTCTGTGTGCTTAAAATGCAGTTTAAATAACTTTTCAAGCTCTCAAAATAAGAGTAAATAACTTTGACACCCTCACTTAGCCTGAAATTAACGCGAGATAGGCGTGCCTGGGCTTTGAAATCAATGGCAAAGTGTTAATGTGCTTCCTGGCGACATCGGTTGTTCCATTAACAATAATACCAAAAACATTTGCATTCTTCATTTTTCCTTGCCAAACACGCTGCATTGAGTGTGCCAACGTTTCTAAAATTTCATTCCGAATGTCCGGACTGATTCTTTTATCGTGCTTGAACAACCATGATTCGACATCCGGACAAATTGGTCCCAATTCTTGGAGATAGAAGTACTAATTTCCATCATGGACATTGTCATACAATGCCCATGAGTTTAAGCAATTTAAAAAAGGATGAAGGCACAACCAAGTGTTCTCACTACAGGGTGCCCACCACAGCACAGCCACCGAAATAGTTACTTTAGTAGCCTTCAGGGTGCAAAGTAGTAGCCTGGTAGTAGCCTTCAGGTTACAAAATAGTAGCCTTTATGGTAAAAATAGTGTCCTTTTTAACTATCTAAACAGACTGAAATCTTCTAAACAAAGTTTAAAAATGTTAAATACACATTTTTGTTTTCGGAAAGAAGTTTATATAATATTTGTGAAGATTATATTCATTATATATTGCTCCACAGCAGATGATGCTTGTGCTTTTGTTCTGTTTCCTTAGATGCAGAAGGTCATAGAACATAACATTATAAATTATGCAGTTTTCAATGTATTTCCAAGTATTTTAAGTTAAACATAAAATGCAAAACACAGTAGACTCTCTGAAAACAGAATCTATAAACATGCATATTATAGAATTTTAGATCATGGAACTATTACCATAACTTTTTATGGAATTATTATGCGAATTAAAAAATAAATAAATACTCAAAAAAAATGTTATGGACCTTTTTAAAAATTAAAAAAAATTCTTTTTAAAAATGGGGAAAAAATACAGATAAAAAACAGGCAGCAGGTGTATTAATTTTCATGAAGCATACATTACTACTAATAAAATTTAAAGTGTTAAATTAAGTTTTGCTCTTTGTTGGATGTAAATCGGTTAACTAGAACGCAAGATAGAAATATTTAATATTCGCACAGGATAGCATCAGGTTTGGGGGTTCTTGTTAAATATCGACGATTTCGCTTGGCTGGGTTAAGTTTTGGGGCGCTTATGTTTTGCACCAATTTTGTCACCCGTCAAAATCGCCAAGACTGGCGACATCTAACATACAAAATAAAAATATCTCCAATGTTTACACACCCACTTAGCATTACACAAATGATGCAAGGAAAATGATAGAGAATTTACTATTGACAGATTTTGCCAGAACTTTAGAGAAAACTCTCTGAAAAGTATAAATACATGAGTAGGTCATCCCACTGCTTCAGTCTTGAATTGTCTTTTCTATGAAACGCTAGCTATTCATAGAACTAAGATCATAATGCTTGGCATAATTTTGATGCCAGAAGTGCCGTTGTTTTGCCAAGCTGTATTTTAAAATTTGTTTATGAATTCAGTATTGTTGTATGCTGTGGAGTAGTCAAGGGTTCGGCACGAGTATTCTGATATTTTAGCAAATGGAACAATTTTATTTACTGTAAAGAAATTGCAGTATTTCAGGAAGTTTCTGCGATTGATGATTAGTTAGTTATCTATAGAATTACTGCTTGTAAATTCCTGTAAATTGTGCCTTGAAGTTTGTTTGAGAAGTTTCTACAAACAGTTATGTTTGTGTTTCGTCCTGAAATCTCAACTGGCTTCTTTCTACAAACCCCAGACTTTAAAGCATACTCTCTAACACGAATCCGACAATTCAGCAGAGTTTCTGCAACAAAGTGAATGACATACCACTGTGTCGTTCCGAAAGTGGCTGATTATGTCTTTGGAATTTGGAAGTTTAGTCAATTTTTTGATTATGAAAACACATCTTTTACTGTAGTGAACTATAATGGAGCGACACAGACGGTATGAATCTAGCTTATCTATTCTTGCCAGATATTTCTCAAAATCTATGAGTGGACACTGTGGCACTACACTCAGTGTTTATCATGTTGTTAGTAGTGTGGTTACACGCAATGAACTGGAACATTCTAGGTGAAAAACAGAAATGGCATTCTTACTCTCAGAAAAATACTTGCCATTTTCCTTAAAATAGTTGCTTTTTAGCTGTTTTTACATGTAAATAGTCACCATAGTCAATTATCGTAGCAAATAGTCTCCTTTTAGTAGCCAGTGGGCACCCTGTCACTACCTTTTCTCTCTGCTCACTTTGTTGTTTATTGTGTGAATTTTCTAGAAAAAGTAGACTACATTTTGTTTGTTTGTTTGTGTAGCATGTATTTCGGATTTGTGTGCTTGGCCCGAAATCCGCTTATAAATCCATGTCAGAAGGACCATACAAGGGGGGTGCCCTCCGTGGGGGTCTTTCTAAGGGGTGCAAACCAGTGGCGGCCCGTGGTCAAAACTGTTAGTGCAGCCGGAAGCATATGACCCCCCCCCCATTTCCACCGGACAGGATTGGAAAATCTTTGTTACTGAATTCGAAAGCTGGCGGATAAAGCCCTCACCGAGAAAAAAAAAAAAAAAATCTGATGTGTCCAACACATGACTTCCTTGCACGTCTATTAATTCAAAAATGTTTTTTACGCACTTCCTCTAAACTTATTTGTTTGAAAGAGATAAAATATCAATAATAGTAAGGTTTAGCGATTTCTAGCCAAATATTTCGATATCGCCAAGCAGAGTTCAATTTGAAAGACTTCCTTCTGACACTTTATTTGGCGATATTTCACCAAAAGCCGACAAACTTGAGATAGTTTGCGAGATTTTGGGGATAGTCAAAGTAGTCATTGACCACAGACTTTCAATGAATTGAATGCATCCATACACCTTAATGTATTTAAAGTCATTTGGCTCACCCTGTAAATAAATTCTCAGTCGATTGCTGTCAAAAAAGATATTGAAAACAGTTAGATATTATAATACAGTGCTAAATACAAAAATTCAAAATTCTACGGGTTAAAGTTTTAGAGTTATACAAAATACGAAATAATTTTTGGCGCCAAATTTGGCGATATATCGGCGAAACTCGTCAATGTCGACGGCATTTGGCGAGATTTTAAGCATGGACCAACAATGACAGATTATCGCCAAATTTGGCGATAATTCGCCAAAACTCGCCAAGAACGATGACAAATGGTGATACTTTGGGCATGGACCAAATGACTGACTATCGCCAAATTTGGCGACATTTCGCCAAAACTCGCCAAGGTCGAGGACAGACGGCGAGATTTTGGGCATGTACCAAACAATGACTGATCTACAGTTGTATTATATTGAAGATGTCCATAGACATTAAAGTACTGAAATTCTTTTCGGTGGTCCTGTAAATAAACTCCAGTAGATTGGAACCAAAAATCGAGATGCACAACTAGATGTTACAACATTCTTATATATGAAATTTCATAATAGTTTTTGAGATTTGAGAGTTAAATATGCACACACGTACACCAAAAGTCGCCAAGCTTGGCGACTTTTGGCATAGTTCTTGAGGGAGGCACGTGACCGTGGTCGGACCATTACCTATAGTTATGTGGTAGGACGGTACTGTGCTTGAAATGGATGAATGCCCCTAAAATTGCCATTGACCGTAATGTATTGGAAATCTTTTGAGTGTTCCTGTAGCAGAACTGTAAATGATAAAGACACTTTTTTTAATGGAGAAATTCATTTTCTAACTCTTTGCAGCATATATCACTTCTGAGTCCGTTTGAAACAGCCCAATACCTCTAAAAAACGCTTTGATGAATTTCGGCCCATAGAGCGTAATGTATTTCGAACCTTTTAGGATGTTCTGTAGATAAACTATCCAGTTGAATGGAACCGAAAGGGGAGGTGCACAACTAGATGTCACAAAAATCCTAAATATAAAGTTTCATCATTCTACGCCTAATAGTTTTTGAGATATGCGAGTTTAATGAATTTCGGCCCATTTAGCGTAATGTATTTCGAATGTTTTGGGCGGTCCTGTAGATAAACTATCCAGTCGAATGGAACCAATAGGGGAGGTGCACAACTAGATCATAGAACAATCCTAAATATGAAGTTTCGACATTCTTCGCCTAATAGTTTTTGAGATATGCGAGTTTAATGAATTTCGGCCCATAGAGCGTAATGTATTTCGAATCTTTTGGGCGGTCCTGTACATAAACTATACATTCGATTGCGACCAAAAGGGGAGGTGCACAACTAGATCATAGAACAATCCTAAATATCAAATCTCAACATTCTACGACCAATAGTTTTTGAGATATGCGAGTTACATACATACGTACGTACGTACGTACGTACAGACGGCATGGAAAAACTGACCACAATAGACTCGCCGCTGGTCAAAATGAGTTGCAGACGCGTTAATATGATCGTGCATGCTAGCCTACGATGAGATGCATCGAAAAAATTCTTAAAATTAAATTTAGAGGTAGTCAAAATCGGTTTTTCCGTCGAAATTTGGCCCCCAAAATTTTTCGGGATCACATTACTTCCTTATACTACGTACAAGGAAGTAAAAAAGAAATTACATAAAAAATGTAAGAGATCCTATTTTACTTCCATAAAATGGACATAAATTTCAACCAGCCGCTCTTATCCTCAAAATTGCATTCATCCGTGTCAGATTCGAAGTTTCCTTAGAATTTTCTTTTGTAAGGATAACTTGAGAAGAAAAGAAAAAAAAAAGAAAACTTACTTATTTTTACTTCCTTGTACGTAGTATAAGGAAGTAATGTGATCCCGAAAAATTTTGGGGGCCAAATTTCGACATAAAAACCGATTTTGACTACCTCTAAATTTAATTTAAAAAATTTTTTCGATGCTTCTCATCGTAGGCTAGCATGCACGATCATATTAACGCGTCTGCAACTCATTTTGACCAGCGGCGAGTCTACTGTGGCCAGTTTTTCCATGCCGTCTGTACGTACGTACGTATGTACGTACGTACGTACGGACGTACGTATGTATGTAACTCGCATATCTCAAAAACTATTGGTCGTAGAATGTTGAGATTTGATATTTAGGATTGTTCTGTGATCTAGTTGTGCACCTCCCCTTTTTGGTGGCAATCGAATGGATAGTTTATGTACAGGACCGCCCAAAAGATTCGAAATACATTACGCTCTATGGGCCGAAATTCATTAAACTCGCCTAACTCAAAAGCTATTAGGCGTAGAATGTCGAAACTTCCTATTTTGGATAGTTGTAACATCTAGTTGTGCACCTCCCCTTTTGGTTCCATTCGACTGGATAGTTTATCTACAGGACTGCCCAAAACATTCGAAATACATTACACTCAATGGGCCGAAATTCATTAAACTCGCCTAACTCAAAAGCTATTAGGCGTTGAATGTTGAAACTTTATATTTAGGATTGTTGTAACATCTAGTTGTGCACATCCCCTTTCGGTTCCATTCGACTGAATAGTTTATCTACAGGACCGCCCAAAAGATTCGAAATACATTACGCTCTATGGGCCGAAATTCATCAAAGCGTTTTTTAGAGGTATTGGGCTATTTCAAACGACTCAGAAGTGATATATGCTGTAAAGAGTTAGAAAATGAATTTCTCCATTAAAAAAAGTGTCTTTATCATTTATAGTTCTGCTACAGGAACACTCAAAAGATTTCCAATACATTACGGTCAATAGCAATTTTAGGGGCATTCATCCATTTCAAGCACAATACCGTCCTTCCACATAAGTTAGGTAATGGTCCGACCACGGTCACGTGCCTCCCTCAAGAACTATGCCAAAAGTCGCCAAGCTTGGCGACTTTTGGTGTACGTGTGTGCATATTTAACTCTCAAATCTCAAAAACTATTATGAAATTTCATATATAAGAATGTTGTAACATCTAGTTGTGCATCTCTTTTTGGTTCCAATCTACTGGAGAGTTTATTTACAGGACCACCGAAAAGAATTTCAGTACCTTAATGTCTATGGACATCTTCAATATAATACAACTGTAGACAGTCATTGTTTGGTACATGCCCAAAATCTCGCCGTCTGTCCTCGACCTTGGCGAGTTTTGGCGAAATATCGCCAAATTTGGCGATAGTCAGTCATTTGGTCCATGCCCAAAGTATCGCCATTTGTTATCGTTTTTGGCGAGTTTTGGCGAAATATCGCCAAATTTGGCGATAATCTGTCATTGTTTGGTTCATGCTTAAAATCTCGCCAAATGTCGTCGACATTGACGAGTTTCGCCGAAATATCGCCAAATTTGGCGCCAAAAATTATTTCCTATTTTGTATAACTCTAAAACTTTAACCCGTAGATTTTTTAACTTTGTATTTAGAACTATTGTAATATCTAACTGTTTTCAATATCTTTTTTGACAGCAATCGACTGAGAATTTATTTACATGCTGAGCCAAATGACTTTGAATACATTGAGGTGTATAGATGCATTCAATTCATTGAAAGTCTGTGGTCAATGACTACTTTGGCTATCCCCAAAATCTCGCTGACTATCTCAAGTTTGTCGGCTTTTGGTGAAATATCGCCAAATAAAGTGTCAGAAGGAAATCTTTCAAATTGAACTCAGCTTGGCGATATCGAAATATTTGGCTAGAAATCGCTAAACCTTACTATTATTGATATTTTATCTCTTTCAAACAAGTAAATTTAGAGGAAGTGCGTCGAAAATATTTTTGATCTAATGGACGTGCAAGGAAGTCATGTGTTGGACACATCAGATTTTTTATAAGTCAAATCAATCCTCCTATCTTTTAAACTTGCGAATCGGTCAGTGATGCTCTCATAAAAAGGCGTTGTTTTAATTCAGTTATCCATAATTTTAAGAGCTCTTTAAAATTTCCCATGTTTAAAGAATTTTCTCGCTCGCCATGTCCTCTAAATGCCACTTCTTGCTTACTTAAAAACAATACTGCTTTGATGGGTAATTGTCCATTCATAAGCGTCTATTCAGGCTTACCTTCTTGATAAATTCAGCAATATAAAGTCGAGAGTTTTCCAAATATATATTCTCCTTACCCCCTCCCTCACTTCTCGTCTGAGCCAATGAGTTAGTCGAGTTCTCAAGTTCAGCCGCCGTTAAAAAATCTTCCATCGGCTGTATCAGCTGCATACTCCCTATGCCGGAGAGGCTGCTTACGTAGCCGTTGTTATGGCAACGGTGCTGCCATTTTTCTTTTCAGCGCTCTGGGCTGAACCAAAGATTTTCCCAATTGAATTGCGGGAAGATTAAAGTGCTTTTTTTCTGAATGAGCGATCCGGCCACAATACGTTTTTTTTTTTTTTTTTTTTTTTTTTCGGAGGTTTTTTTAATTTACCGTAGGAATTTCACATTTCCAATCTGAATTTAGGAAAATTAGTAGAATAAATTATTTTAAAGTATGTGCTGATACTTTCAAGTGCAGCCCGGCTGTACTTGCTATATCCCACGAGCCGCCACTGGTGCAAACCCGTAATTAAGCTAGTTTCGGAGAAAACCACAGAAAACTCCGAACGGTTAGGTCGAAAGCCGCGCAATAAGACCCGAACCCGTGTCCTTCACACTTCAGCTGTCTACCATTTTCAGTGACAACACACTGTGCCATGATGAGGCAGTAGACTACATTTTTTAAATCAGGTTTGAGGTAAACAATGTACCATAAACAAACATGGTGCGAGAATTTCTCAAGGGGGAGCTGAGCCTGCCTGAAATATACCAGGGGGAGCCACAGCTCCCCTGGTTCCTACGCCCCTGGAATTAAGTTTGAAGGGGGAGGAGGTGTACCAAGATAGCTCCATAAAAATTTATGAAAATGGCTATTTTCATGATTTTTTGTCCAGCTTCCCACTAATGCTAGAAGTGCAACTTCTATTTCAAAAAATCAAGTCATCTTTTAACTTTATCCCCTGATTTTTTTCAAGTCAATTGATAAAATTTCATTTTTGTGTAAGTTTTTTGATGTTCCCAAGGGGAACAAGGGCCTGTAAAAGGTTAAATATGATCAAGTATTTTGTGAGTTTCTTTGTAGAGCAAGTGCAGTGGCGGCTCGTGGGTGATTTAAAAAGAGGTTCACAAAACAAATTTCGAAAATTAAATATGCAGATACGACGCACCTTACAAATTAAAGTATATTTGCGTGTCCAGCAGTGAAAGGAAAACAATGCACGCAACTGAAAGAAAACAAGTCATCTTGGGTCTTACATTTCGTCACCAAGATAAGTTTTAGCAAAGGTACTGTCTTGAGTAATTTTATTTCAATATTTTTTCAAAGGATAATATTGAAAAATGCCATAGCTTTAGCTCCGAAACACGTATCTTAATTATTTACACTAGTTTGTAAAAAAAAAATAATGTAGTGAAAAATTGTAGAAATAAAAAAATATTAAGAAAATGAAATAAAAATTAATTAACTAGCCGAACGTAACAAACTAAGGCAAAATCCGGAAGCGATACCGCAAAAAAGTGGCCTTGGGTGCATAATGAATTTGTGCGAACTAACAGATTACATGAGTGCCGTGCTTCCTTCCAGCTGTCTGGGCTTCTTTTCCCAGAGAGCGGTTCAGAGGGGAAAATTTCCGTTCGCACGTGCGACTGATTGGACTGAGTTGTAGTAACCTACACTACAGTGCGTTAGCTATAATAAGCGTATTTAATAATAGTGGGAGGAGGGAGGGGGGGGAGAGTAAAACTCACATTTTAAATTCACATAAATCTAGAAGTGTGCTTAATATTTGCTTTAAATTTAATTTGTTAATGTATTTATTCTTCAGTGTTTTCGTTTGGGGGTTCACGTACTCATGTGCTCAAATGGAGGAGCCGCTACTGAGCTATAGTATCAGAAAACCCTCTTTATTTTCAGTTTGCCAGGGGCTATGGCTTCCCGGATGCATATTACCAAACCTTACATTCATTCGGAACCGCATTCTGCTTCCGAACACACAACCCGGAAGAGATCGCTGATTGGCTAGCTCACTGACGTGCTTGCAAATAGAATTTCAAAATTGGCGACTCTGTACGGCCAAATAATTATGTATTAAAATGATTAATTATCATGAGATGAAATACCAGCGAAATAAACATATAGGCAGTCTGAAGTAGCTTTAGATGATACGCAATAAAAGAATATACGATTTAAATTACGAGTGCATTAATTTAAACCTTATTTTTCACTGGTGCTGACATCTGTTATTATATAAGTAGACTTATATGAAACGTTAAGTACACTTTTCATAGACGCTTTTTCAGAAAATTAAAAAAAAAAAAAAAAAAAACTCTAGGCTGTTTTCAATGTGTGTCTATAAAGTTTAATTTAATTAAAATTATTATAAACTGAAATGATTCGCATAATACAATTATTCAATATTTATTTAGTAGAATTTTTTTTCCATAAAAATAAATGAAAATATTTTTTTTTAATTATGAATATCATTTCTAAATAATGGTATGTACTCTAAATATTAATAAATGACTTAAGTCACAACTAGATGCCTGAGATTTAATTAATTAATAAAAAAAGGAATTTAAATAATTCATTGCATTTTTTGTTAGCAGTTATTTAGTTGTAGTGTGGATATTTTGAAAATTTTACAATATAAAAAACATTTAACCACTGTGTGTGTATTAAGTATAATGTTGGATTTCAAGTATATTTCACTGATTGAATTATTTTAATTTACATTGCGACTTTTTTAAAATTTACATTCAGGTTTTTTGTTTGGGAATTTTATTTAATGAGGTTCTTAACATAATTTCATATATTCCAAGATGCTTTTATTTTTTCTTGAATTCTTGAGGGCACGTATTTTAATTCTTTATTTTTGAATCATGAATTACGATTTTATTAAAAAGCATTTTAGCTTTAATGCTTTTTTTTAATTTATTGCTGAAGGTGTTGGTTAACACTTTAAAAGCACTTTAAGCCTCATTGTCTGTTTAAATAATGACGCAACATTTTAAAAATAAATTACATTTCTCTCCTTTTATGTCTTTTTCAGTGTTGATTAGGGATAATTCCTGATATTTTTCTCTCTCAAATTGCTTTCCTCTCTTGATGACTTTATTTAGAAATTATTAGAATTTCTTTTTGACTTGGTCTATGGAAGAAAATGCTTTTCAACAAAAAATAATGGTCGTTAAGAGAGTTGATATCTCAGAGGCATTTTACTGTATATCTATCTCTCTCTCTCTCTCTCTCTCTATATATATATATATATATATATATTTAATTTATGTACTAGAATCATCATAATTAGAATGAATGTAAGATTCGGTAATATGCTTCCCGGATACCCTCACTGTTTTGTCTTTGTGCAAATACCCTCCCCGTTGTAATTATTTTATCCGAACAAACTTACAGACATTCGCGACCTTGACCTGTGATGACCAATTCCTTTATATTTAACGCATTTAATTTCCGTGATAATTTATCAAAATTGTGGAATCTCAAAATATAAAAAAGGGCTTACGTTCTGTATATTATTATCGTTTGAACTAATAATTCGCCCGTGTTCAAACATTGTAAAATCTAAAAATAAATAAATAAATGAAAAGAAAGCTAGCCAAATACCAAAAGCTTTTTAAGTATGGCTTACCCCCTTACACCATACGCCTTCGAATTTCACCAAAGTCACCACCCCCCTTTACTCTAATACAAAAGAGCTTTGGGACGGCCCAATATCCGGTTACATATCATCCTCATATTTACTACAAAATAAAATTAATTTATGTCCAATATTTAAATAAAAATTATTGTTCGTGAGAGAATGTCTTTATTATGGGGCGCTTTTATTCCTACATTCCTATGAGCCTCAGCTCTCGGAGAATCTCAACTCGCTTTCCAGAGAAAATCCTCAGAAATAACCACAAATATTTCCTGTATATTGAATCATTCTGAAAAGTTTGATTACAACTTCATTAAAATATCCATTCGATTTCTTACTGCAAAGCCCCTGAAATGATCAGGCCGATTGGCTACACCCCGGCCCACTGACGAATTAAAGCAATTTTTTGAGTGGAGGCGGTTAGTTGGAAGATTCACATACGCATCCATTTTGTGAAAGTAAAATAGGATTGTTGACATTAATTTCTTTTTTTTTTTTTTTTCTCGTTAGAGGCAATCACCCACTCTGACCCTTTAACCCTTTGAGGCGCAACCCTTTCCCAATGCTGAAAAAAGGGCAACCGTTGCCATCGCTCGACTTAACTACCAGCAAGATGGCGGACGATTGAAACGTTGATCGCGTGCCACAGATCTAGAGACCCTTTTCTGACGACAGCCAGCAGACTGACAGCATTAACCCTTTGAGGTTCAACCCTTTCCCAATGCTGAAAAAAGGCAGCCATTGCCATCGCTGACTTAACTAAAGGGTCTCTAGATCTGTGGCACGCGATGAACGTTTCGATCGTCCGCCATCTTGCTGGTAGTTAAGTCGAGCGATGGCAACGGCTGCCTTTTTTTCAGCCTTGGGCAATCTATCCAGCTGTTCTCGCATTCTTCCATTTTTCAGCAGATGTCAGTGCTGTTAAAAATAATCGTGACCATTTTTTACGGGAAATGAAGTGCTAAAAAGTAAAGGATTGTCGTGGATCTATGTCACCCGCAACCATTTTTATAGAAATCAAATCTATTCTTCGTGACTGGCACCAGTCAAAACGTCAGAGTTTGGTGTTTCCAGAGCCGGAACACTGCACGTTAAAGGGTTAATTATAAAGTTTATACACGGTGCCGCGCGGATTATCCATATAGCAGATGTAACTAATGCTGCGGGCCCCGCGCCTTTAGCTTGAAAGTTTTCGTTTCCGCTCCCTTCCAAACCTCAAACTTTTTTTTAGCAAAAGATAAATATCGTAATTCTTTCTTTCTTTTTCACTTTTTTTTAATTAGACAATCTTTGAAGCTCTATTATGGAACTGTAAATAAATTGTAGATAACTTATTGTCAGGGACCGATCAACACACTTGGGGGCCAACGGAACAGATACTTTTGGGGCCCCCTGCACAAAACTATTTCGCAGAATATTACTTAATTAAATTAAAACCAATTGTCATTACTAAGTTAACCCTAAGTAAACATTTACAAATCAGTAAAATGTCACGACAAATACCACTTTTATGTATTTTTCAGTTTTTATGGATAATTTTTAAACATTACAATGTTAAATTAAAAATGATTATTAAATTAAATAATATATTAAATTAAAACATACTAAATTAAAAATTTTGAATATTTGTGATAAAATGAAGTAAGTAATCAGAAATTTTACTCTTGATAGCTAATTTTAGTAGTTATTATGATTACATAAAAGAAAGGTTTGGGGGCTCCTAAAAATCGGGTGCCCAGGGCACGTGCCCCGAATGACCCGACGTAAATCAGTCCCTGCTTATTGAAAGACTATACATAAACTTAAAGTGGTTATTGCATGCCTGTATTATTTAGCCAACTGATTACCTAGGCGAATCCGAAAGAATATACTATATAGATAGCAATAAGAGACATTCGCAAGAGTATATTCAACACACTGTAGAACAAAAACTGCAGTTCCCAGAAACAAACTTTCAGAGGGTCCAAACGGTGGGAAAGGCAAAATTGTTCAAAAATAAAGTCTTCTTATTTATCTTTTTGCTGCCAAAAATCGCAACTCGGCGGAGGAGATATCCAGGGCCTTGGACCACCCGCTTAAATATGGCCTATAAAAAGTGCATTCCTTTCCAATAATGTTCATGCTTCCAATAACGCAACTGGCTGTGCGCCGCGCACAGCCAGCTGCGTCAAAAAAGGGGTCTCTAGATCTGTGGCACGCGATGAACGTTTCGATCGTCCGCCATCTTGCTGGTAGTTAAGTCGAGCGATGGCAACGGCTGCCCTTTTTTCAGCATTGGGCAATCGATCCAGCTGTTCTTCGCATTCTTCCATTTTTCAGCAGATGTCAGTGCTGTTAAAAATAATCGTGACCATTTTTTTGACGGGAAATGACGTTCTAAAAAGTAAAGGATTCTCGTGGAGCTATGTAGCCCGCCACTATTTTTATAGAAATCAAATCTATTCTTCGTGACTGGCAACAGTCAGAACGCCAGAGTTTGGTGATCCCAGAGCGGTATCACTGCGCGTTAAAGGGTTAAGGAAAAAATAGCTTCCTGAAAAGTTTGAATGCAGTTGGATATTTCGTTTACTTATTTATTTTAGCATGACAGCGTAGATCAAAATTTTGTGTAAATTCTCATTTAAGAATACTTTTAACGAATCACTGCGAATAGCAATAATAACTCAGCAGGAATTTTTTAAACATCTAGGGCAATATTTTTTCTCTTGAGTGGAAAATATTTCCCTGGGATCGTAAGTTTTTCAGGTAGCTATTTTTGATTCAGAACTTATCAATACCAGATACATGAAATTTTTTTTTAAATCCTATATTTTAAAATATATGAATATAATATAAGTGTATAACAGGGAATTTAGCAGAGTATCTATGTCAACTAGTTTTCTTTAAGTATTTTCTAAACAAGTGTTTAAAAAATAAAATTGAGTTGTTTTTTCCTTTTTTACTGGATTGATATATGTAAATACACATATATAAAACCTGTATATTATAAACCGCATTTCCAAAAAATCTGGAGTGACTCCACTCGACTTTCCAAACACTTACGATTAAGATCATTACCAAGCATTTAAATAAATTTTAATCGATGAATAATTCAAATATACATATATAAACCAAATTGAAGCTCAATCGAATGCACCGTTTAAACGCTTGCGCACTTTCAAGAATTTCTCCTAATAGGCCATAATGTAAAAAAAAATCTTTGTCGTAGCCCTGTGGAAAAACTATAAGTCCTATACACATCAAAATCAATACCGGTCTTAAGATGGTGGTCTATAACATATATAACCAATTTGAGCTCAATCCAATATACCGTTTAAACGCCAGCATACTTCCAAAAATTTCCTCCCATAGGCCATAATGTAAAAAAAATCTTTTTCGTAGCCCTGTAGGAAAACTATAAGTCCCATACACACCAAAATCAATACCGGTCTTGCGACGATGGTTTATAGCATATATACCCAATTTGAGCTCAATCGAATGCTCCGTTTAGGAGCTATCGTGTTCACTCACATACACACACACATACATGCATACATCTCGTAAAAATAGCATACATGAATTCAGAAGACCTCAAAACGTGTCAATACACCTAAATCTCGAAGTCGAATTTTTTCATGATTACAATACTTTCCTTACATGGTACATGTTCAGAAAGTTAAAATAGTATATACATAAACTATTATTTAAAAATGTGATTTGACGCTTTACACGAAGAGAGAGAAATTTGACAAGTATGTATGCTTATGTGTGTGTCATAGGTTTTGCTCAAAACATTAGTGCCACCTAGTGAAAATCTCTTAAAATATGCTCTGGGGTGGGCCTAATATATTTTTTGGTTGGAGGGACGGGGAATATTATCAGGACGAAAGTTGTTTCAAAACTATAAAAATTTCGACGGTTTTTAAACCATTAGAGAAATTAGTAATTCAATTGTTTTTACCAGAGTCATACAAAATCGAATAAAGCCCCTTCACTAAATAACAGTAATAATAATAATAATAATTTGCCTTTTAAAGCTGGTTTATTTTAAATCTCATGGTTAAAGTTACTGTAAAGATTTTAAAATAAGAGCTTTTTAATAAATGTTTTATACTTTCGGGAGGAGCCGGGCCCACTTAAATACGTCACTGTTAATTTATTTTTTATTTATTTTGCAAGTCATATTTAAGAAACTCTGTCCATTTGGTCACAAAATAAAATAATCATGCGTTAATTGCGCTTTACCAATAAATTCCATGCAGCTAGACACTGACTTAAACCTATGAGGCGCAACCCTTTCCCAATGCTGAAAAAAGGGCAGCCGTTGCCAAAAAAGGGTCTCTAGATCTGTTGCACGCGATGAACGTTTCGATCCTCCGCCATCTTGCTGATAGTTAAGTCGAACGATGGCAACGGCTACCCTTTCTTCAGCATTGGGCAATCGATCCAGCTGTTCTTCCATTTTTCAGCAGATGTCAGTGCTGTTAAAAATAATCGTGTCAATTTTTTTTACGGGAAACGACGTGCTAAAAAGTAAAGGATTCTCGTGGGAGCTATGTCACCCGCAACTATTTTTATAGAAATCAAATCTATTCTTCGTGACTGGCAACAGTCAAAGCGTCAGAGTTTGGTGTTCCAGGGCGGGAACACTGCGCGTGAAAGGGTTAAACAATACTATCCCTCCCCATCATCCTCTCTCTGTTACTCAGGTCAACAAAGCCAACCCGGTTGCATGAAATAGGTTACTTTATCGAATATGGGATAACAAGCTAAATCTATGTTATTTTTATTCAATTTTTTTCCTTTATTCAAATTGTGGTTGTTTGTTTCTAAACTAATTTTGGTTGAAACCTGTTTCTAATAGAGGTTTTGTATTTCTAAACCTTCATTTCTACTAATGCAGCTTTTACACCATGATACATTTCGGTAAAGAATTCCAAAAAATTATAAATATTTAAATCTCTAAAATGTTCATATAGAAAATCTTAAAACATTGTAAAAATTCGTATAGGGTACGGTGAGGTAAAATGGATGGGTAATTTTTTTAATAAAAAAGATAACTGAATTGTTTTTAAGTAATATTATTTTTGCTTGTATTTTCAGATATTAGTTAGTAAGATTTACACTAATTTAAATTTTCACTGGTTCCTTAATTGTATTTGAAAACAAAATATTAGATTTTATCTGCATACTGAATCTGTTCTTTTCTTGTGTTTCCACACAACTTTACAGAAACTAATACATTCCAGAAAATTTGAGAAGTGTTTGCGTTATTACTGTCGATTTAAAAAAAAGTCCACATAGCTTATTATCAGAAGAAAACAAGAATTTAAAAATATATATTTTTTTCTTTTTATTTACGTTTTGTGTAAAATGCATATACAGTTAGACTTAGTTAATATTATGTTTCCAAGTGCTCTTAGCTTTCTTTTGCGAATGGTCATAATATTTTTATATTTGAATCCCTTGTAAGTCATATGTAAGTGTAGGAAATAAATAAACCAATAAAATGTATCTTTTTCCCCCCTTAATTGTTAATTTTTTGGCCATTGTAAACTATCTTTGTAGTAAAAACAGCTCTTTATAAAATTTCACATTTTTGTACTTCGTATAACTATACTATTCTTTTCCAAAACGCAAATACGTAAAATTTTTCATACATGTACTCTGTTCGGGAGTGGCTTCAACCCCATTAGCCACACCCTGGCTACGCCCCCAAACAATTCTATACTGAATTTAATTTACTCAATAACTTTCAGTAATCTTTAAATTATTAACGTTTCAAAAAAAAAAAAAAAAAATAGATGTTTAGCACGTTAGGATTAAATTGTGAGAAAATTAGCTTTCTTTTTGCGGAGCGCAATATTATTTAAACATTTCATCTTGTAGACATCTCTTTGCTAGTATGAGCAGCAAAATATCATCATACCACACAAGAAGTCAAGAAGTGCTCTGCCTTTTGTGGAATTATGTATCATATTTTTATATGAATGCAGCTTTAAAAAAACTATCCGAAGTTGAATAGTCCAGAAACGTTTCTTCCTTTCTTCAGAGGCGGGACTACGCTCATTGTGGGCGTGAACAACATCGTTTAGTAGGTCTTTGTGTTGAAAAGAGCTCCATTTCTATAGTACCTACGTGTTTAAATTTGTCAAGATAAAATGCTATTCGCTACAAAGTGTTAAAAGTGCTTTTTTTCTTTTTAAGAACAACTTTCTAGTACAAAAGAGAAGAGTAAGAAAGTAAGAGAAGTGTCATTTAGAATACCTGATTTCTAAAATGCAGACTGTTTAATGTTTATTCTTATAGTACTTTACGCTGCAAGCGATTTGCCAGAAATTTTTCAGGGTGGGGGGTTACGCCTACTAAAACTCATATATATGTATACGTGTGTGTGATAATGCAGTGAAGAATATACATTTTGTATGGCAAAAAACTTCTCATGGGGGGTATGACCCCCCTAACCCCCCCCCCTTGGCTACGCCCCTGTCTGCAAGACATCCCAGCAAAGTAAATCTATTCAGAATGTATAAATTCCCAAAATAATGACTTTTTAGAGGCCATTTAGACGAATTTTTAGAGGCTAAAATTTTTTTGTATTTAATGAAGCGACAAAATAGTATATAATATAATAGTTTTGGGAAAACTACCGTATTTGCTCGCTTAATAGTCGTACTTTTCCCCCCAATTTTTCATGGTAAAAGTCAAGGTGCGAGTATTATGCGAGAAAAGTGTACAAAGCAATATTCCAGACTCGAATGCTGAAACATTACTGGTATTATAAGATAACCAACTTACCAAATGCCAGAAAAAACGCTAAAAATACTATATAGTGTTAAAGTATTTTTTTTTTTTTTTTACTTACCAAATGTTTCCAGTTTATCTGCCATGTATTAAATCATCTTTTCTTCAATTGTTCACACAAAAATAGGCATTTTTCTTTTTATAGTAATACTAGCTGAAGTACCCGTTCTTCGCACGGGAATGAATGGACTTTTTGATATTACGATTTGTTGTGATTACTATTTATTGTAATAAAGAGATATAGCAAAATGGATATCGCATTATATTGTGTTCAATAATCATGCATACCGAATTTCAAGGCAATTGTTTGTACGGTGCAGAAAGCAGTGGCGGCCCGTGGTCAAAACTGTTAGTGCAGCCGGAAGCAAGCTCCTCCCCCCCCCCCCCTTCCTCCCCACAGGAATGGAAAATCTTTGTTACTGAATTCGAAAACGGATTAAGCCCTCACCGAGGAATGCGAATCGGTCAGTGATGTCCTCATAAAAAGGCGTTGTTTTAATTCAGATATCCATAATTTTAAAAGCTCTTTAAAATTGTTTAAAGAATTTTCTCGCTCGCCATGTCTTCTAAATGCCAGTTCTTGCTTACTTAAAAACAATACTGCTTTGAGAGGGTAATTGTCCATTCATAAGCGTCTATTCAGGCTTACCTTCTTGATAAATTCAGCAATATAAAGTCGAGAGTTTTCCGAACGTATATTCTCCGTACCCCTCCCTCACTTCTCGAGCCAATCAGTCAGTCGAATTCACTGCAGCCGTCGTTTGAAAATCTTTCATCAGCTGTACTTCGCTACTAACTCCCTATGATGGAGAAACTGCTTACAAACTCGTTGCCATGGCAACGGTGCTGCCAATTTCTTGATCGGCTATGAGGGCTGTACCGAGGCCTCCGAGAGAGGAGAAAGATTGGCCTTGTTCGTAAACGATAAACTCGTTGAAGTTTAAAAACTCATAGAAACTGAAACAGGGTTGACTTATCAGGCCAGTTTCAGTAGCCTTTACGAACGATTAGTTTATTTAGTTTCGTAGCCTAGGTGATGGTGTAAACAAACAAATCGCCCGTGTGGCAACAACCAACAACGCGCTTGCTCTGCTGCTTTTAGGAGTTTTATCGAATCTCAGCGGGTATTTTTTGACGATGACAGTGAACATGAAGATATCGTAGAGGGCCTTTTCGCCAACAAATTTAAAAATAAAAAAAGGAATTGCACTAAAAATTATGTTGAAATAACGGTGAATAATTATAATAATCAAGATTTTCGGAGTCATTTCTGGCTAAAAAGAAGTACTTTCCAGCTTGTGGAAGTTTTTATTGATAAAGAAATCCACTCATATCTTTCTAATACTTCTGATTAATGCAGATTACTCAGTTTTTTTTAATCCAAACGATTTTTTTAACGTATTTTTAATTTAGATTCTCTACGTTTACTATATTAGTGCTTAAAATATACTATTATAATCTGTCTTATCTAATTAGTACATGTTAAAATGTTCAGTGTACATTAGTTTACATAGGGTGTTTATTTTCTGTGTACATCTTCACGTTCATCAATCTTTTAAGTTATGCATACTTTACAAAATGTGCTACACGTATTAAAGATTTGAAAATATTGTAATTTACCTTGTTTATGATTAACATAGTACACAAAACTACCCGGGTGTTTATTTCTGTCTCTACAATAATACTCACATATTTTGATGATGCCATAGAATTTCTTTTAAAGGCATAGGTTAATTTATATATGAGTTTTCACTAGCTGAATAGCAGGCATGTGGAGAAGATATCACAATGTAATTCTGCTTCACACTTGTTGTTTTGCTGGAAATATAAGCTACCATTCTTTTTTTAAATAAAAAATGAATTATGGTGCTCTTGCTGTGAAGTCACATCGAAAAGAAGACTACTTTATCCCAACCAACTGATTCTAGGTGCAGCATTTACCTCTTGGGAATACAGAATTTTTATTCTAGATCTGCCACTGATCGTAAATTGTTTTATTTTCTGTGAATTGGTATCGGAATGCATTTTGTTCAAAATGGAAAATTTTTCATGGTTTGTAAATGGAATAACCTATTAGTGATACGCCTGTGAAAGTTGAGGTAAGTGCTTTTGTTTAGTTAAATGGTTTTATTTTGTGTATAGACTTGATTGAAGATTTTTGAGTAGCTATGCTGCAAATTGTTTAATCAATTGTAGTTATTTTTTAAAAATAGACTACTGATTGTTAATATTTTTAATTGCTGTACAGTAAATTGTGGAATTTAGTGAAATGTTTTTAGATTTATATTGAATTATTCGTTAAGGATTTCTTTTTTTAGTTATTTTGTTTCAACTAGTAAAATTTAGGGATGTAACGTTTTCAGGCAAACATACAGTATTTGGCCAATATGCCAGATATTACAAATATCCAGCAGTATATCTGTCCTAAAATTTTGTACTGCGAAATAACATATACATAATAAATTCTAAAACTACAAATGTAATTTTTTTAATCAAAATATTTCACTTTTAATGATTTTTCAAATTACATTTTTATCAGTTTGAAGAAAACAGGAAAAAATTAAGCACTTTTAGCTTTTTTTCAAAATATTAAATTCTGATGCAGTGGAGCATTTTTTCAAATGAAGAAGGGTGAATCTTTTGTACCACTTGAAACAATCATCTTGATACATAGCCATTTTTATGTGTGCTATTTTATAATACTTTTAATTATTTTAAATTGCAATCTTTTGCTGAGTGTTCTTGTTAAAAATAATAATTGTTCTTCATTCTTTGGTAAATTTTTGTTGCTTAAAATAAAAAAATTACCATATTTCTGAGAATACAGCCTCTTGTTGTATGCAGTGGTGGCTTGTGGGTTATTTAAATGCAGGTTCACAAAATGAATTTCGAAAATTAAGTATGGAGGTACGACGCACCTTACAAATAAAAATATATTTGCATTTCCAGCAGTTAAAGAAAAACAATGCATGCAAATGAAAGAAAAAGTAATCTTTGGTCTTAGATTTCGCCACCAAGATAAGTTTTAGCAAAAATGTTATCTTGATTTTTTATTTCATTTTATTTTCAAAGGATAATATTGAAAAATGTAATTGCTTTAGCTCTGAAATACTTATTTTACTCCCATCTTAATTATTGACACTAGTTTGTAAAAAATACTGTAGTGAAAAATGATAAAAATAAAGAAAATAATAAGATGAAAAAAATGGATTTACTAATCAAACATAACAAACCAGTGGAGAATCCGGAAGAGATAATGGCAAAAGAATTGTCCGTGAGCACACTCAAAATGTATGAACGGACTGATATCAGCAGCACCTTACTTCTCCGCATTTTTTCTCAGAGAAGTCACTAGGATTGAGGTCTGGTGATCAAGGAGGCCAGGGTGTTGGACAATGATGGCTGATAAGTCGATTATTTCCGAAATGCCTCTTGAGCAGCTGCATGACTGGCTTTGTGATGTGCAGAGGAGCCCATCTTGCATGAAAATGATGCTATCCAGACATGAAAAGCTGTTGAAATGTTGGAATGACCTGGCTGTGCAAAAGACGCGCATACCATTTACCATTCATGGTACAGGTAACAAGACTCGCTGAACCAATCTCTTCGAAAAAAATGGCCCCACCATACACGATGCCGTGAACCTGTACCACACAGTTACCTTTGTCGAATGAAATGGTTTTGATACAGTTGCGAATGACTTTTCCTTTGCCCATATCCTGCAATTTTGTGTCTTAACAAACCCACGGAGGTGGAAATGGGATTCATCTGTCCACAAAATGTTCCATGGCCATTCATTGTCCACTTCCATGTGAGAGAGAGATTCCAGAGCAAACGCCTCTCTCTCTTGGCAGGTCAGCAGGAAGCAACTCCTGAACATGTGTCGTTTTGTATGGATAGCAATGCAGAATATTGCGTATAATTTTGTGCACCGTACCCGCAGACATGTCTAAACCTCGGGCAATACCACATGCACTGCACATTTGCACACCACTGCTCGTCCCTTCCTCTAATGTTGTGGCCACATTGCCCACTGCTGATGTCGAAGCAATTGATTTCCTCCCTCTGCCAGATTTCACTTCAAAAGAACCTGTTTCTTCAAATTTCTGAATCGTAATCTTTAGACCCTTTGCAGAAATTGGACACGGCCTTTATTCATCTCACAGCCGTCATTCTTGTAGAAGAGCTTCACCAGAAGAGCGCGATTCTCCATCGAGAGGACTCATGACAAGCTACTCAGATACAATATGATGGGAACGCCACATACTCTGTATTTTTATACCACATGCAATGTGTTGTTGTATTGTTTTTTTGGGGGATTATGTTTTTACAAATCAAATGCAGTAATTTTTATTTTTATTGTATTAACTGTTAATTATCTATTGTCCAATGCTAGTAATTAACTTGGAAGTTTAATTTAAATACCTTTTGTCAGGAGATATAATGGTCTGGGTGACTCTTCTTCTATAGCTCAATAGCTTGTTTTTTTTTATGTGCCCTGACTTGGGACACGGGTTCTTAATGTTTACATGAGGTGTTTTGCGTAAGGCAATATTTTATTATTGTCATAGCTGGTCTTCCTCAGGTTTCGTTATCCATAAAAAATGGTTTTTTAGGTTTCTCAAGACATTTCACCAGTCTAATCCTGGCTTCTCCACGAAAAATTTTTTACTTCGTAAAAAATTTTTTTGGGGAGAAGGAAGGATAATATGTTGTATTGTTTTTAGGGGATTATGTTTTTACAAACCAAATGCAGTAATTTTTATTTTTATTGTATTAACTGTTAATTATCTATTGTCCAATGCTAGTAATTAACTTGGAAGTTTAATTTAAATACCTTTTGTCAGGAGATATAATGGTCTGGGTGACTCTTCTTCTATAGCTCAATAGCTTGTTTTTTTTTTTTTATGTGCCCTGACTTGGGACACGGGTTCTTAATGTTTACATGAGGTGTTTTGCGTAAGGCAATATTTTATTACTGTCATAGCTGGTCTTCCTCAGGTTTCGTTATCGATAAAAAATGGTTTTTTAGGTTTCTCAAGACATTTCACCAGTCTAATCCTGGCTTCTCCACGAAAAATTTTTTACTTCGTAAAAAAAATTTTTGGAGAGAAGGAAGGATAATATGTTGTATTGTTTTTTGGGGATTATGTTTTTACAAACCAAATGCAGTAATTTTTATTTTTATTGTATTAACTGTTAATTATTTATTGTCCAATGCTAGTAATTAACTTGGAAGTTTAATTTAAATACCTTTTGTCAGGAGATATAATGGTCTGGGTGACTCTTCTTCTATAGCTCAATAGCTTGTTTTTTTTTAATTACTACTAATTACCCCTTTTTGTTTTGTTTTGTTTTTGGGTTTTTCTAAATAATTACCCTTTTCTTTAAATTAATTCTACCTTGGTTTTCCCTATCTCCGGAGGTGTAAATTTAATTATCATGTAAATTCTGCCAATTTTCTGCTGACCATTACGTTTTCTTTTTTTCCTTCAATAGCCTAACTCACTTCTTGCAATAATCTCTTGTTCAAGTCCGGTTTTTAATTATTGTTACCCACTTCTCGTTTAAATTTTAACTCCAAATTTTTGTTGTTGTAAAGATGTTCAAGCTGTAAGCCACTGTGCTGAAATTCCTTTAAGGTGTGACTGCCACTAGATGAGGCAAAGCTGCCATTTTTGATTGTTTTTCTTATAATCTATCTATATAAATAAAATTAGACTTTTGTCTGTACATTTCTTGAAATTCAAAAATTTTGCGATTTCTATCCGTTTTAAGCACTCGGGAATCCGATGCGACCCTCAAAAAACAAGTTTGTCTGTCTGTCATTCTGTCATTCTGTCATTCTGCCCGTGACGCTTTTTTTTTGTTTAAGCATCACGTAAAAACGACTGAAGCGAATGATATGAAATTGGGTGTCATGATAGGTGGTCACTCACTTAAAACATAGGCGTCGAATTTTTAAAAAATCTTGATTAGATTTTCAGATTTTGCGAAAATCGTTTCAAACTGCGTAAATTTGTGTTCAAGCATCACGCAAAAACGACTGAAGCGAATGATATGAAATTGGGTGTCATGATAGGTGGTCACTCAAAACATAGGCGTCCAACTTTTAAAAAATCTTGATTGGATTTTGAGATTTTGCGAAAATCCTTTCAAACTGCGTAAATTTGTGTTCAAGCATCACGTAAAAATGACTGAAGCGAATGATATGAAATTGGGTGTCATGATAGGTGGTCACTCAACTTAAAACATAGGCGTCCAATTTAAAAAAAAATTCTGATTGGATTTTGAGATTTTGCGAAAATCCTTTCAAACTGCGTAAATTTGTGTTCAAGCATCACGTAAAAACGACTGAAGCGAATGATATGAAATTGAGTGACATGATAAGTGGTCACTCAACTTATAACATAGGCGTCGAATTTAAAAAAATCTTGATTAGATTTTGAAATTTTGCGAAAATCATTTCAAACTGCGTAAATTTGTGTTCGCACATCACGTAATAACTGAAAAGGTGAAAAAATGATATATGGTGAAATGATAGGTGGTCACTCACCTTAAACTATAAGCATCTAATTCAAAAAAATCCATCAGATTTTGAGATTTTGTGAAAATCGCTTAAAACTGAGTGAATCTTTGTTCCCGTATTACGTAATACCGACTAAAGCGAATGACATGAAATTTGGTCACACGATAGATGGTTGCTCAACATAAACTATAGGAGTCCAATTTTTTAAACATTTTTATTAGATTTTGAGATTTTGTGAAAATTCTCTCAAAATACGTTTATATTTCTTCAAAAATCACGTAATAACGACTAATACGAATGATACGAAATTGAGTGATATGATAGGTAGTTGCTAATCTTAATTTATAGGCGTTGAGAGAGAGAGAGAATTTTTAAAATATTTTGCTTACATTTTGAGATTTTTCGAAAATCGTTTTAAAATGCTGAAAATTTGTTCCAGCATCACGAAATAAAGACTGCAGGGAATGAAACGAATTTGGGTGACAGGATAGGTTGTCCCTCAACTTAAATTCTAGGCTTCAAATTTTTCAAAAATTTTGATTAAATTTTGAGATTTTGCGAAAATTATTACAATATGCGTAAATATTCGTTCGCGCATCACATAATTACAACTAAAGCGAATGAAATGATATTACTTAGTTACTCTCTAACCTGTAATATTTTAACAATACATGAAAATTATAACTTCGCTTTCTTTACTTTGGCAACTTACTACATCCATTCTGTGTACTCCTACAATGCTGACGAACGTTCTTGCTTTTTGGAAATTTTCATTCATTAACCCGTCGAGGACGGGTACTTCAGCTAGTGTTAAAATAAAATTGTATTTGGTGATCAAGAAAAATGTCTCTGTTTATCTCACCTCACCTCAATCACACTTACACGGCAAGGGTGAGAGCTTTGGGATATCTGTTACCAACGGCGGCTCACAACGCATGTTTTATCCTTTTGTGTTCAACTTAACTAAAATCTTAATTTTGTTTTGGAAATTTGCTTAACTTAAAATCTAAATTTTACCTTTGCTAAGACTTTCTTTCACGGCCGTGGTAGCAAACACCACAGTGTCGTGTGCATGTATGTCTTTTAATTAATTTGCATAGTATGCCACTTACAGCACCATCTATTAATACATTTTGGAACTTTTTTTTATTATGCCAAATCGTTTCCCCTTCTTCCAGAGTATTCATTTCAAATTTGAAGTCATTCTGACCAGTGGCTCTTTTTTTGTGGACTTTAATTATGGACACCCTGAATACAGTTAAAATCTGAATTAACTAGGGAAAACGCGTTCTAACTGACTTGACAGCGCTTGGAAAAACCTGTTTTCCCACGTGAATTAATGTTGCCATTCAAAAGTTATATTAATTAGGAGCTAAAGCGTAATAAAATCAGAACATCTGTCTCAGCTGTATTTTTAATTATGTAAAGCCTATTGGACACCTAGTGAATTTGCCACCCATGGCGATTTTTCATTATTTGGCGACTTGCGTATATGTATAGTTAATAATTAGCTCTAAGAAAACAGTTCTTCATATGTTTTCTTTGATAAAAAATACGAAACAGCTAGGATAGCTTGTCACCCATGGCGACTTTTCATTATTTGGCGATTTACACATACTCACAACTTATGATTACTGCTCATGTAAGGTTCCCGCAAAACAGTTATCCATATTTTCATATACTTAATCCTTTGCAGATTGGCGTATTTAGCACGACGAATTATATCATCTCGCCGCGCTTGCAAATATCCAAAGTGTACTACAACTGCTATAATGGCATAGTTAACGCCACCAAATATGTCTACTGGTAGCAAATACTCCAGCTGGACCGAACCGGCTTTAAAATAATCTGCATTTTAAATATTTTTCATTTTCAAGATACTGTATTCTAGCATTCTGGAATTCGAAGTTAAGATTCGCCCTGCTTGGAAAGATACCATTTTGCCGGATCATTCCTAATGCCAAGATGGCACTTTTAAAATCACTTACAATTAGTTATTCTGTTTTAAAAAATGAATAGTCGCTAATTCTAAACTCTTGTTGTCTAAGCGAACTTACTATTTGAAAACTGCCAACTTTTTGTAATGCACTTTGAGTTATTTATTTCATATACTTTTTAATTTGGCGTAAAATGGGTGTAATTCTACTTTATGTTTGTCAATTTCACGCGATTCTACGTACTTGGAATTGCTTTGTTGCTAAAAAATGAATGATTTTATGCCAAATCTGGCAGCCATTATGTTTTATTTTTTCAGTTTTTTTATTAATATCTTCTAAAATAATTCGATTCTTGAAATTTAAGTCAGCTTATCAGGTTCCTCGGAATTTTCCGAAACTGTGGGCCCCTTAGTCGATACTCAAATCCCCACGGTTTAGGAGGAGTTAGCCCAACAAGCTTTGACAGCGCCTTTACTTTTTTTTACAATAGAGAGACAACAACATTGCACAAGTCAATTTGTCTTTAGTATTTCTCTTAGAGACAATTATAAATAAAAACTCACTTGAAACTTTTACATTTTTTATTTACAAATACATACAATACAATCTATATAAATAAAATTAGACTTTTGTCTGTACATTTCTTGGAATTCAAAAATTTTGCGATTTCTATCCGTTTCAAGCACCCGGGAATCCGATGCGGCCCTCAAAAAAAAGTTTGTCTGTCTGTCATTCTGTCATTCTGTCATTCTGTCCGTGACGCTTTTTTTGTTTAAGCATCACGTAAAAACGGCTGAAGCGAATGATATGAAATTGGGTGTCATGATAGTTGGTAACTCAACTTAAAACATAGGCGACGAATTTTTAAAAAATCTTGATTGGATTTTGAGATTTTGCGAAAATCCTTTCAAACTGCGTAAATTTTTATTCGAGCATCACGTAAAAACGACTGAAGCGAATGGTATGAAATTGGGTGTCATGATAGGTGGTCACTCAACTTAAAACATAGGCGTCGAATTTTTAAAAAATCTTGATTGGACTTTGAGATTTTGCGAAAATCCTTTCAAACTGCGTAAATTTGTGTTCAAGCATCACGTAAAAACGACTGAAGCGAATGATATGAAATTAGGTGTCATGATGGGTGATCACTCAACTTAAAACATAGGCGTCGAATTTTTAAATAATCTTGATTGGATTTTGAAATTTTGCGAAAATCATTTCAAACTGCGTAAATTTGCGTTCGCACATCACGTAATAACTGCAAAGGTGAAAAAATGATATTTGGTGACATGATAGGTGGTCAATCACCTTAAACTATAAGCATCTAATTAAAAAAAATCGATCAGATTTCGAGATTTTGTGAAAATCGTTTAAAACTGAGTAAATCTTTGTTCCCGCATTACGTAATAACAACTAAAGTGAATGATATGAAATTTGGTCACACGATAGATGGTTACTCAACGAAAACTATAGTCCAATTTTTTAAACATTTTCATTAGATTTTGAGATTTTGTGAAAATTCTCTCAAAATACATTTATATTTCTTCAAACATCACTTAATAACGACTAATACGAATGATACGAAATTTAGTGATATGATAGGTAGTTGCTAATCTTAATTTATACGTGTTGAGAGAGAAAATTTTAAAAATATTTTGATTACATTTTGAGATTTTGCGACAATCGTTTCAAAATGCTGAAAATTTGTTCCAGCATCACGAAATAAAGACTGCAGGGAATGAAACGAATTTGGGTGACATGATAGGTTGTCACTCAACTTAAATTCTAGGCTTCCAATTTTTCAAAAATGTTGATTAAATTTTGAGATTTTGCGAAAATTATTTCAGTATGCGTAAATATTCATTCGCGCATCACATAATTACGACTAAAGCAAATGAAATGACATTACTTAGTTACTCTCTAACCTGTAATATTTTAACAATACATAAAAATCATAACTTCGCTTTCTTTACTTTGGCAACATACTACATCCATTCTGTGTACTCCTACAATGCTGACGAAAGTTCTTGCTTTTTGGAAATTTGCATTCACTAACCCGTCGAGGACGGGTACTTCAGCTAGTATATTTATAAATTTGATTTAATGGATAATCATCATACTCACACAGAGGGATCATAATTCTCATCTCTCTTCGACACTTTCTTAGATTGATTTATTTTCTCTTGCAGCTTGCTTAACTGAGCAGATGACACTTGATCCTATTTTACAAGCCGAAAAAGTACAAGTACAATGCTGCTGTTCCAAATTTACAGCAAAATTGTACAAGAACTCATTAGGCATAGAAAACAAACTGCGTTGATCACATTCTAGGGGGGAAAAATTACTACAATGCTAAAGAAGGAAAATAAGATTATAAACAAACCACCACTTACAATTTATAAATTCACGTTGCAAAATAATAGCAATGTGCAGCACGCAAAACTTAAACTTGTCTTCAGCCGTCAACAAGCCACACATTTCACACTGTCACATACGACATCAGGTCTCCCAAGCCTCCACAAAAATAGCTTACTGCTTACACTAGCAACTGGATTCATGCTTGGCGAATTGTCCCTCTTACCGAATAATCCCCAGCAATAAATGACATTTACTTCATATGATACTGTATAAATATACAAGAAAAATTTTACATAACACATAAATAACCTTTTAACTACATAAAGGGAAAGAAATGTTATTGTAAATTGTTATTAAAAGGACTGCCTCAATAGAAGCACAGACACACAAAAAAAAAAAAAAAAAAAAAAAAAATGAAGGACAGCGTGACACTCTGAACATACTTTTACACTTTAATGAAATTACTAAAAGAACAAAATGTAACTAATACTTCAAAAGAATTGCACAGTTTATAAAATAATAGCCAGTTTTACAAAAACTTTTAAGTTTAAAAAAAAGAGAGAATTTTAATTTTCTGTTCATTAAAAAAATCCATTACATTAAGTGATAACTGAACATGTAAATTAACTCTTAAAATAATGTAAACAAAGCAGCAAACAAATTCCACTAACTTAAATCTATATACTCAATTGGTGAGAATTCTGAAGATAGATTGTTTGAAATCCCTTAATAACTGCATTATTTCTGCACGGATTATTAAAATTTAAAGCTGTATTCTAATAAAACCTATGCACTTGTTTTCAAAAATCTATTTCCATAAGCTCTCAGTAAATTGCGCCAAGCCAAAAGCTGTGCACCGCTAGAACTCACTTTCACAAAATCGGCATATCAGCCATTTTATTTTTCGCCAACCTAAAATATTTTACATATAGCCTCGGAAATTTTCAATTCTTATTGTTTTATGTATAAAACCTTTTATTCCTACTCTGATATCCCATGAACACGATATTTATATTAAAAAAATAGCCTTACAAATATAAACTAACAAAAAAAAAATCATTATTATTCTTTTATTTTTACTTTAAGAATTTAAAACATTTTATTCGGCAAAATCGCCCCACATGGCAACCACGATGCTTATTTCACACTTTCTTCACTACAGGGGTTACGATTATGGAAAGCTTTCTGCGTGGAGAACATAAAAAATCTCTAAAATTCCGGGAACGGGTGGACTTTCAAAGTTTTAAAGTTATCATTTATTCTATATTATTTTACATATCTGTGCAAAATTTCAGTCTGATAGGTCCATTTTTGTGGATTTGTATACTAATCAAATCCACAAACTGTGAAACAGAATTTCATATTTATTTATAAGGATTTTTATAGACATTAATGAAAGTCTAATATGTGACTGCGACTTTCATGAGGGGAAAATTTTTTGACGATTTTTCCGCTTCAAAACTGTGTGGGGGGCGACTATTACACGAATAAACTCGGTAGAAAGAAAAAATTTGGGTAAATAGATGTTTCGTTGTAACTTTTTTACAAAAAATAATTGTGTTTTAAAATTATTTTTCAGCTCCGTCACCAGCGACCCCATCTGGAGACTGTTTTTAAGGCATTTGAACCGGGGAAATGTGGTCGAGTGTCCATGTCTGACTTCAGAGGAATCATCAATTTTTTTGTCTTGCCTATGCCAACCAACATATTCAATTAACTTATGAAAAAGTAAGCTTGTCTATCTCAGGAATTTCTGATTACAGACATGACGATCATACTCATATTTTAAGTTAGCAGCTCCCAGTGCCGGATTAAGACAGAGCGGGGCCTGTACCCTGTAAGCAAATGTTGCCAAGGGGCTCTTAGTGCAGTGACGCATCAAGAAAATAAAGTGGGAACAGTTTATTCACATAAAATAAAGCAATGTAGAAAAATGACAATTCAGACAACAGAGCCTATATAAGAATCGAAAGTTTATATATAATTTATATTCCAGACGCGAAGTTACATTTAGGTAGGCGCAGGATAGAGGGTACCGGGTACTTGCATTTTGCCGCAGCCATCGGGTTCTACACCGCGCGCCATAATTTTCTAGAAAAGTTTAGTATAAATTATCAACAATAGGGATTGTTTTCTTCATGAACGAAAAGTAAAATTTAAATTCTTACGAATGTTAATGGAGAAATTAATAATTTAACTCTTCATGAAAATTTTGGTATAAATGAGTTAAATTAATTTTAGAATCAACTAGCTGAAGTACCCGTTCTTCGCACGGGAATGAATGGAATTTTTGATATTAATATTTGTTGAGATTACTATTTATTGTAATAAAGAGATATAGGAAAATGGATATCGCGTTATATTGTGTTCAATAATCATGTATACTGAATTTCAAGGCAATCGTTTTTACAGTGCAGAAGGCGATGCGGCGTAGCGCAATCTAGTGGAGAGTTTTAGCAAAACGGATACGGCGAAAATATTCTTCGCATTCAGATATCGATGTATACGAATTTTCATGACGATCGGCTGAATAGTCCTGAAGTTCATGTGTTAACGCGACATCTAGTGTCAAGTTATAGGAAAATGGATCGTGCCAAACTCTTCCCCTTGTTCAAATATCTATGTATACCTATTTTCATAGCGATTATTCGCACAGTCAAGTAGAGATACACTGCAGGGCCATCTAGTGGTTAATTAAAGTAATGATTTGCTACAGCGCCGTCATGAGGCGAATTATAGCAAAATGGATAACGCCAAAATATTCTCATTGTTCAAATAGCTATATATACAGATTTTCATAGCCACCGTTTGAATGGTAAAAAATTTCGCCTGCTGCAGCGTCATCTAGTGGCGAATTAAAATAATAATGCATTGCAGTACCATCTAGTGGTGAGTAACATCAAAAGTAACACAGTTAGAATATATTCTTCGTGCTTAAATGTGTAAGTATAAAAAATTTTATGCCGATCGGTCGAATGGTATAGAAGTTGATGTGTTGCAGCGCTATTTAGCGGTAAGTTACAGCAAATGGATAGTGAAAAATATTCTCCGTGTTCTAATATCCGCGTGTACCAAATTTCATCGAAATTCGTTGGACGATATTCGCATAGCAAACGGCTAAACGGAATAGAATTCGACGTTCTGCTGCGCCACCTAGTGGCAAGTTAGAGGAAAACAGATAGCATACAAACCTTCTCCGTGATAAAAGACTTAGGTGAACCAAATTTCATGGTGATCGGTGAAACGGTGCTGGAGTTTTTCAACCTCCTACACACATACCAACATTCATTTTTATCTATAACCAGTCTTATTATACGTATATACCAGTCTCAAGTAAAATCCAGTTTCAAATCTAAGCCTCGCCAAAGTGCCAGCATACGCCATTTTGCAAGAGTTTTTTCAGGGAATCATTCGAAGCAATGACTTAGCAGCAATCAAAATGGGAAATTATTCGACCGCCAGGCATTTATTTGAAAAGTGGAATCCCTTAATACAGCCGCATTTTTTAAATTATCAACTATAACATGTTTTATTCATCGTTACCTCGATGCACTAAATGCGAAGATTTCAATTTTCTGAAATTTGGCGGATTTCCCCCAAGTTAAATCAATGTACTCAATTGGCGAGAATTCTGAAGCTTCATCGCTTGAAATGCCCTAATAACTGCATTATTTCTGCACGGATAGTTAAAATTTAATTTTGTATTCTAAGAAAACCTATACACTTGTTTTCAAAAATGCTATTCCCTTAAGCTCTCAGTAAATTGCGCCAAAAAGCCTAAAACTGTGCAAACCGCTAGAACTCACTTTCTAAATATCGGCCTATCAGCCATTTTATTTTTCGCCAAACTAAAAAAAAATGACATATTAGTCTCGGAAATCTTCGATCGTCATTGTTTTGCGTACAAAACATTTCATTCCTGCTCTCATTTCTTATGCGCACACGATATTACAATTAAAAAAATAACCTTACAAATATAAACTAAAAAAATCATTATTATTTTTATTTTTACTTTAAGAATTTAAAACATTTTATTCGGCAAAATCGACACACATGGCAACCAAGATGCGTATTTCACACACTCTTTTCACTACAGGGGTTACAATTACGTAAAGCTTTCTGAGTGGAGAACATAAAAAATCTCTTAAATTCCGGTAACGGGTGGACTTTCAAAGTTTTAAAGTGGATTATCATTTATTCTATATTATTTTACATATCTGTGTAAAATTTCAGGCTGACAGGTCTATTTTTGTGGAATTGTATACTACCCAAATCAACAAATTGACAAACAGAATTTCATTTTTATTTATAAGATAACCTACGCTTGTTTTTAAAAATACCCTCTCATTAAATTGCGCCAAGCGCTAGAATCAGAAAATCTGACACACTTTCACATTTTAAATACGCACTAAAGTGCTATATATAAAAAGAGTTATAATCCATGGGTCTTCCCTATTTTCGTTCCTTCTTTCATTAAGTTGGAAAGTGTATCATTATTCATGAGTGTGATTAAACAAAATTAAAATTGATATTTCTAACATCCTTTTTTCTGGATGTAATGCATTAGAAATAGATGCAGAAAAGCTGCTCAGAAAAATGCACAATTCCAACTGAAAAAAAATTTCAGAAACTTATATGCAGGTGTATTCATAACCCAAATAGCAGACGATTAAATTACGATAAATAGCGCCAAGCGTTAGAATCCTCCTCAAAATCGCACATCAACCCCTTTTATTTTTCGACCAATTAAAAAGTTGCACATTTGTTTTCGGAAAATTTCCCAAATTCTATTTTTCTTTTGAGTATAAATCATTTCATTCCCGCTCTGATATCACATGCACACGATATTTTAATTTAAAAACGACCTTACAAATAATCTAGACAAAATTAAAAAAAAAATCGTTATTCTACTATTTTTACTTCAAGAGTCTGAATCATTTAATGAACTGCCGAATGTGGCAACCTAGATAAGCTTAATCGTCGCTTAATTGACTGTGGGGTTACAATTACGAAATGGCGGAAAGCAAAAATTAGCCTTTTGCAATACGTTTTTATCGATATTTCCTAAAATAGTTCGAATTTTGAAAAAATCGCTTCGAGGTGTGTCGGGGCCTGTCATAGAGAATTTCCGTTCAAAACTTGGTAGGTCTGCGATCATCCGTTTGCGAGCTACGCGAGACACCGACAAACAAACTAACAGTTTACACACATTGTTTTATTAATATAGCTACCAGTCTCAAATTAAATCCAGTTTCAAATCTAAGCTTCGCCAAAGTGCCAACATACGCCATTTTGCAAGAGTTTTTTCAGGGAATCATTCGAAGCATTGACTTAGCAGCAATCAATTTTGGAAATGGTTCGACCTTTAAAAAGTAAAACACGCTTTTATTTGAAAAGTGGAATAATTTAATACAGCCGTATTTTTTAAATTATCAACTATATAACGTGTTTTATTCATCGTTACTCCGATGTACTATTTGCGAAGATTTCAATTATCTGAAATTTGGGGGAATTCCCCCAACTTAAATCAATGCACTCAATTGGCGAGAATGCTGAAGATAGATCGCTTGAAATCCCTTAATAACTGCATTATTTCCGCACGGATCATTAAAATTTAACGCTGTATTCTAATAAAACCTTTGCACCTGTTTTCAAAAATCCATTTCCTTAAGCTCTCAGTAAATTGCGCTAAGCCGGAAACTGTGCAAACCGCTAGAACTCACTTTCTCGGCATTTTGAGCCATTTTATTTTTCGCCAAACTAAAAAATTTTAACATATTAGCCTCAGAAATCTTCAATTCTTATTGTTTTGCGTATAAAACATTTCATTCCTGCTCTGTTTTCCCATGCACACGATATTATAATTTAAAAAGATAACCTTACGAATATAAACTAACAAAAAAAAATCATTACTATTCTTTTATTTTTACTTTGAGAATTTAAAACATTTTATTCGGCAAAATCGCCACACATGGCAACCACGATGCTTCTTTCACACTTTTTTCACTACAGGGGTTACAATTATGGAAGGCTTTTTGCGTGGAGAGCATAAAAAATCTCTTAAATTCCGGGAACGGGTGGACTTTCAAAGTTTTAAAGTAGACTATAATTTATTCTATATTATTTTACACATCGGTGCAAAATTTCAGGCTGATAGATCCATTTTTGTGGATTTGTATACGACTCAAATCCACAAACAAACAAACAAACAAACAGAATTTCATTTTTATAAGGCTATACTCACTAAATGATGTTTTCCACTTGCTTCAAGTAAGGCCAGTACGCAACCAGGATTTTTTTTCGGAGGTGGCTGAGAACTCAAAACCTGTAAAGCCACAAAACAAAAGGCATTCCCAGTAAAAACTTAAGGGATCTCCCTACCTTTGAACTACGGAAAAGTTGCGATTTTCGCCCACCAATACACCCACGACGGTATGTCGACGGTAAATCCATGAATCGATTACGCATCTCGTATTCTAATAATGCCAGACAAACAATTTTTATTTATTATAATAAATCAAGCCTTACATTTTCTAAAAATACTTTTAAAAGTATGAAATATTAATATTATTATTTTTTAAATAAAAAAATCATTAGGAAGTTTTTCGCAAATCAGATTAGTCGAACTTCCTTGCGCTAGACTTGCGCTTGCTTCCTTGCAAGGTTCAGAAAAAAGTTTTGTTCAAAATAAGTGCTTATTGGTTTTAAAATTATAAGTAATATTCCAAAATTTAATCAAACCTATAAAACACACAAAAGTCACAATTTTCTATCTTTAACTGTATATTATATCATATTAATTAATTTTTTCCAAATTTCAGCATGTACCTATCTCTATAGATTAAAATAAACTTTCTGAAATAGTACAAATTTAGGTTCAGTTTGCTGACAGTATATTATATTACTTAATATAAAGCCAAAAGTTTTATAGGAAAATATTATATAGATTTTTTTTTTATAATGCGCGCAATACTGAAATTTCACATTTTGAGAAAAATGTGATTAAACACATTATATGTTCTATAAACTGCTATTGTTGGATTCATTCTGCAAAAATTAAATATTTATGTACCTTTCGGTTTATATAACATTCTAGACAGGTTGAGTTATTGATTAATACTTTTTATACAGACCTGTATTAAGTAAAAAATAATTTTTTACACGTTTCCTCTTGTCGTAATCGACACATTTTCTGCTTTCTTTTACTTACTTTTACCTGCTTTATTTAATTTTTCAATAATAAATAATTCTAGTAATAAATTTCCTGATAAAATAAATACCATATGATTGAAAAAAATATGTATTAAAAAATTAAAAACCACCAGATTTATATACAACGCCTTCTTCTTTTAGATGTTTCATTGGCAATTTTAGTTTTGCTCGTCTTTTCAAACGTCGAGCTTCCTAAGTGTGTTGTCTTTTTCTTTTGTTTGCACATTTTACACGTTCCATATTAGCAAAACTAGAAACTAAAGCATTTTTGCCAGGATAAATTCCTAGCTTTTTCCTAACTGATATTCTGCCTTTTCGTCCTTCGTTTTGGCGATATCTCGGGTAATTGTAGGAATTTTTGATTCCGGTATGTTTTAAAATACTTAGAATAGTGTGAGAAATAACATATATTTTTTTCAAAAAATCGAAAATTTTTACGTTTTAAAGTCCCCTTAAAAATAATTAATTGCCAGATCGTTTAACTGCGGTGGTAATCACCCAGCGAGCTATCAGGGATGCTCAAATTTTCCTAAAGTACTAAAACCAACCTCCTATGCTGATGCAGTATAAAGAAAATTACCAATTGGCAAACCTGTTCAAAATTCTACCCCAAACCCAAGCAATAAGAAACCTGTCCAAAAACTTATTCTCTGAAATTTCACTAACGATCAGGCTATTGATGAGGAATTTGACATTAACTCCATTGGAGAACTCCTAAGTACGATGATAATTCTATGAGGTGACAATTTTGATTTCCACTTACTGTCTACCCGGGGCCTTCGCAATTAGTAACGGGCCTGCGCGTGTATTTTGATGAGCCATCCAAAGAGGCCTACGGATGCTCGAGTCGTCGAGTCTTCACGTGTACATCAGGCATTTCTTAAGCTTCCCAGTGCTTTCAAACGTTATTTAATGTAGTTTTAAGTAGTAATTGTGTTACTAATTCAAGTACGAACTCATGATTAATTTGTTTGCTATGATAAATATTTACATAAAGAAAATAGATGCATATAATTTGAAGGAAAAACAAAGTAGCGCTTACTCTCATGATTCACGATTGCTTATTTTAGTTTCACAAGTGGATATTTAATATACTTTAAAAGAACTAAATACACAAATGAGAAAGACAATTTTATAATGGATATTTCATGAACGTAGTCGTATTTCCTACGTTATTTTAAACAATTCAAGATTAATCTTTAACAAATGATGTATTAAAGCGCGTTTCAGTGTTTTCGGGATATCCTGTATATTGGAGAAAATTGATAAAATACGCTCTATAGCGCGATCCCTAAATTAATTATTCTTTAATAAAGACATTTCATGTAGTATATATTATTCTTTTGTCGCTTTCTCAATCGAACTTAGGAATTGAGCAAGCATAATGAACGCTTGTACAAAATATTAACTACATTTGAAGTTTCTGTATAAACGGGCAAAAATCAATAATTTATAATATACTGTATTTCTGCACTGGACCAGATGTAAGTCTGAATCACATAATCAAGGCATATATAACTCATAAATAACATTTTCAACTGGCAAAATTAAATTGTCTAAATAGTATCACAACGTCATGCTTATTTACAAGAATAAAAACTACTCAAGTAATACGATTTCTGATTAAAATAATTTATTTATAAATAACACATGAGTAATTATTCACTAAACATGATTTACATACATATTTTTAGAATTTCTAAATACATTATAAGCGTTCAATTACCTTTACATTCAGAGCAAAATGTTCGAATTTTAGGATAAATTTTCATGAAAGAAAATGGCGCAAGATTCAGAAAACGATTACCTACATCTCAAGTTCTTTAGTACGACAAAAGTATAAAAAAATTGTTTTAAAATAATAAAATAATATAAAATTTATAATACTTAGAATAATAAAATAGAATAGTGACTGGGGAAAACAGGCCTCAATGATAAACTCATTTTTAGCGATGGCAACTCATAAGCAGCCCCGTTGCTTAGCGATGGCCCCGGTCTACCGGAGATAAGAGGCTTCGGTTCAGGTGCTCCAAAATGTGTTCTAAGTTACGTTACGTTACGCTTGCAAATCATTTCCGTTAATATAGTTTTAAAGAGCGGAGTTGAGGGAGATGTGCTTTCAGGTACTCTGGTAAAGCAATTTGCAGTCGCAGTGTGCTCCATAAAAATCAAAATAACACATACTTTTTTTATTATTTTTAAAAATAAAGATTAATTTATTTTGTTTTTTCCTAAAAGTGTAATATTGTAACAATGGATTAAAGCTGTTGTGAACTAATAGTATTTAAATATATGTAAAAGATACACGTGAAGCATATTCTACAGCTTACGAAATAGTGTAACAATAGATTAAAGCTGTTGGGAACTAATAGTACATGTAAAATTATGTCGCATACTTTTATGTCGCATTTTTGGGACACATTTTTCAATAAAGGGTGTTGAGAGATAAAATGACATAGTCATTAAAAAGAAATTGACAAATACAGTTTAAAATCTTGGACATGCTTGTTAACATTTTAAAAATTTCGGTGTAGCCCTTAGCTCATTTTGGAGGTGGCTACAGTCAGTCCCATCAGCCACCTTTGACTACGCCCCTGTTTAAGAATCGGGCATTTTATCACCTATTTGCTGAGCAGGTCACAGCTCCTCATCCTCATTGACTTTTGACTATTCAAGTGCTCATGCATTTTGCTCAGTAACATCAAAGTAAAAGGTATTTTCTTCATTTAAAAAGGAATATTTACTACTAGGGGTGGGGGTGGGGGGGGGGGAGAAATCAATCTATTACTGAAGGCTGGTGTGGTTTTTTTTGTGCTTTTTTTTGGGGGGGGTTAAAAAAAAACAAATTGGAACATTCCTGGCTACTTACTTTTGAGGATTTAGTTACAGAATCAGTAATGCTGTTTCATTATTTACTGCAAGAAATTATTCGCAGAGTTTGCTCCTGCTTAGATATGAAATATTCTGTACCGAAAATGGATTACGCTGTAAGAAATTTTGATATTAAATTGATTTATTCGTATCTGTATTACATCAACATAAAAAGGTGCTTGAAATATAAATCAGTATTTTCAAAAATTTTTACTATTTTTTGTTGTTGTTGTTAACTGTAAATAAACAAATAATTGGTTTTTTCCCCCTAAATTTATGCTTTAAATTGTTTCTGTTCGAATTCGTAATTTAATTTTAAAACACTGATGTTTAAAGATCTGCACTCGTTAGACAGTAACAAACGACAGTAAAAGTAAGATTCTTTACATGTTGTACTCTCCACTCTCATAAACAATAAACATACGTATATAACACATTTTTAAGAAAAAGAAAATGTGAAAATGCAGGTAATTCATTGCAAAATGGACTGAGGCGCTTCCTAAAAAATTAAAAATTTCTTCCGTAGGGAAACCCAATGCCCTAGGAGAGCTCTTGCTTGGCTAAAGTTATTGATTGTCATTCACCAGTGTGTTCAAACCGAAAACTTCCTATACTATAAGAAAGGCCGGTAAAGCATGATTGTATGTTTTTTCCCTTAAAGATTTTTAGCAGAATTACCTTATGATTCTTTTTCATAGTAATATTTAGAGCATTTATCGTTAATTGAAAAAACTACGGCAAACAAAGAATTACGCTTGAACAAAATTTGAGTTCCGCTATTTGGAAAAATGTTCATAAGTAACAAATTTGGCGTTTTATTTATAAAAAAAAAAAGTAGAAGAAGAAGAAAAAGAAGCCCGAAACTTATGATTATTATAACTGTTACTGTTAATCCAACCATGGTACGTCAAACACTAATGGTTCTTTCATAGAACGCACTTGACTAAAATTGATAGTTGAAAAATTGTTTCATCCCATTGATGAACTTCAGATAATCCCAGTGTTATTGAAACTCCGTTAGGAAACTAGACGAAAACTTCAAGTTTTTGAGGCATCACCATGGCACAGTGGTTATGCCACTGAAAATGGTAGATGGCCGAAGTTTGAAGGTCCCGGGTTCGGGTCGATCTAACGGTCTGGAGTTTTGGTAGGTTTTCTCCAGGTGTAACGTGAATACGCGTTAGAACCCCTTAGAAAAGTCCTCTTACCAAGGCACCCCCCCCTTGGCAGATCGCCCTAGTGTCGCCATAAACACAAACAAACTTAAAATTTTTGAAAACGTGATTATTAACCGGTAAATGACAACGATGTTTTTTTGATCACTGGAGTCTGGAATTCGGAGCTGTTTTCTCTAGAGTAAAGTCATTACGCGTCAGGCACAACTCCTTGAAAATAAAGTCCTTTACCTAAGGATTTCCCCTTTGGCTGATAGCCTTCGGGAGCTTCGCTTTTAACAAACCGTGTGTATTCTCCAGTCTTAAATAATTTGATTCTTTCAAAAGGAATACTCGACTAACAAACTTCAGAATTTTCTATAGTGCTGCCATCTATTAGCATGATTAAAAACCTAATATTTTGCTTAAATTTCTTTCAACTAGATGGCAGCACTCTGTAAAATAATTTATGAGAAAAGAAACTCATGAGAGGTTTTGATCAAATGACAAGAACATACAAATCTCATGTCAGATGATTTTTAAATGACAACAAAAAATCAAAATATCCCATTTTAAGTTGTAATGTAAATATCCTTTGAGAAATGAATCACGCATTTCTCTGACACACACCAGTTAAACATTAATGTCTAGGAAATTTTTAAAACAACATACAGTTGAAGTCCTATATTGTTCGCCCGGGTTTAAAGAGAACTCCGGTTTAAACAGGGAAAAAAATAATATGTTTGTTTAATGCTATGAGATTTAAGTTAATATTAAATCCTGTTATTTCGAACGCTCGAGTTTAACGAGCAAAATGCGCCGGTCCCATTAATCATGCTACAACCAGGGACCGATTTGAAGAGATGGGGGAGAAAGGGCAAAACCTTCATTGGTGGCCTCTTCATCGAAAACTTTCTTATACCGTACACAGCAACTTTCATATCACATTATACAAAGAAGGATGTTACAACAGCATAAAAAGAGTTATTTAATCAAAATGCAAAATGAAATGCAATAGTTAGATAATAATACTGAACCCTTATAAGGCGAACTATAGGCTATAGTGAACGCAAACCATTAGTCCCGATTCCCTTCTACTATCTGTGTTCAATATGCAGACACTTCGGCTTTACAGGCGTGGATCCAAGGGGAGGGCGGTGGGGCGATCGCCCCCTCCTGGGTGAAGTCCAAGACTCTTGTATAATCTGTTAAAATATATTATGAAAGTATAATGAAAATTAAGTAGTATTTTTCTTAGGGGTGTATGGCGGGTACTACTCCGTGTCTTTTTTAATCATAGCTCATTTATTGATTTTATGAATAATATAATTAATTGCATGAATTGGAATAATTAATTATATTAAATAATTATAAAATGATTTTGCGCATTCTTTCTCCAGTTTCAGGTACAAAATCGCCCGTTCCTTGAGTAATTTCTGGATTCGCCCCTGCGGCTTTAGTGAACTTCGGATATAGTGCACGAAATTCGATGGTCTCGAGAGGTTCACTATAACCGGAGTTGACCATAGTATGATGTAGGTTAATAATATTTCAGTCATATTATGTAATTTTCAACCGTTAATTTCATTCCGTATTTTTCAAGTACCATGTTCAAAATTTTTGTGTTTAATTTTCCAATGTTTATTTCTGAGCATTTATTTATAGTGGGACATATCTTCACTAAACTCCACTTAGCAAGGTATTTAATTTCATATGTTCCGATTGAAAATCATCTCTACGGTTTGCTCGCGATCAGCATACATCACAACTTAGGCCACATCTAATTGGTAAGTTTGTACTGAATAATTGCCTGAGTCTTACACCGGCTAGCTAAGAAAGTTGTGGCTGTAATGATAACGCTATGAAATAGTAGCAAAGTAATTATTATTACTTCATTGGGGGCCCCTTTTACGAAAACTTTCTCATGCAATAAAGAATGTTATAACACCATTAAAATGATTATTTGATCAAGATGCAAAATGAAATGGATTAGTTCAATTGTAATAATATTACGTAGGATAATAATATTTCGATTATATTATTTTATTTTTAATAGTTCATTTCAATCCATATTTTTCAAGTAGTAAATTAAGGGCAAGGTGTCTCTTTTTAAATGCAGCATAGCGCAGACCAGCAATATATAAAATAGATAGGAATCGTACCATAACATCCTCAGTATATAATAATATGGGATAAGTAAACAAAAAAATTGAAGAAAAAAAATTAATAACACGAAATTTATGTATTAATTTTTCCTTTTCGTTCTTTAAATTTGCGCACCAGAGCATTATTTTTCATAAAATTAGTTTTTTGTCTCTTACTTTAAATTAAAATCAAAATTTACAAATTTTTAGATTTAAAGAGCAATTTGTGGAACCGGACACTTGCCCCGGCTGCCCTATCGGAAATCAGGCCCTTCTGAAGTCCGTTAAATCGACAGCCGCGCGTAGGCCCGAAAGCTGGGCCTTCACACTTCGGCCATCTACAAAGTTCAGTGTTTTATCCACTCGGCCTAACGTTACATCTGGAGAAAACCACCAATGTAGGGTCACAAACGTCGTGTTCATAGTTCATACACATGCTAATAATCAATTTGGAACAATTATTGAAGGAACTTCCAATTTTCCAACCATGGTTTGTGAAGAACTGTTAGACTTTTCGCAGAAAGCATTTGACTGAGATTTAGTTTAGAAATTCATTTTAATTTTATGGATGAAATTTTTGAAGAATAACCCACTGTTTAATAAATGTAATTAAGAATTTAGGCTAACGTCTTCCAAAATGATTATTAACAAGTGCATGAAGACAACGTTTGCCACTCTACATTATTATGCGATTCTGATTCGCCTTTGAGTAACATAGTCCTCTCTGAAGTTCGTCAATATCAATTTGAAACATCCTGCATAAGCGAATTCAAGTGTTCCTGAATCGGTGTGATCGGTTGTGTCCGGCCCAGTATGCTACAACAACAGTCGGTCGATTCTGCTGCGCCATTATTTCAGCCGCCCGTGTGTGATGTATTCCTTGCGCAACTCACAAAACTGGTCTTGAGTTACAGTGTAGTATAAAAACTGCGAAATCGTAATCAAACAAAAAATCTGGTATCCAAAACTAAGATGTAAAGCTCATAAACAAATAAGTATACCCATTTTTAAGTTTGTTCGAGTTTTACAGAATTGGACCTGGCCCTGCCAATACCTTCTAGATATAGAAAGCCTAACTGAAGCTTTGATGTCATCACTAGATCTTCTTAAATGACGTCATCACAGTTTTATTTTCAAAAGTAAAACTTTCCACTGAATGCTACAAATATTAGAAAACATCCGAAGTTAAAGATAAAAATTAAAATACCATTCTGATACAAAATAATTTATTATGATCTATTTATGTATCATATCATATAATTAGTGATGGCTAAAAATTACCATTTGTCGTTAACCCATTTATGCCTAGTGTCCCTTTTTTGGGACGGCATTTTCGCTATTAGTCGAAAACGTTATTGATTTTTACTAGGCTTTATTCATGAGTATTGAGCCTCAACTCTACAAAATATTTTAACATGACCGCGTAGGATGTTGAAATTTCGATTTTTATGCATAATGATTTCAAAAGAAATCATCCCTTGTTCAAGAAGTTGACATCAGAAATTTATCTATTATTTCTGTTATCATTAAAAATCGAAGAAAGTCGCAAAAATATCCAGGCACAAATGGGTTAAATAAATTTTTCTTTCTTAAATCATTAAAATAGTTTACATGTGAGAAAATTCACCACAAATTTAAAGTAGTTTTACTTTGTGAAAATAAAACTGTGATGACGTCATTTTTAAAAATCTAGTGATGACGTCAAAATTTCACTTGTAAGGCTCCGATCTTTGACTGATGAACTCTTGAGAGGGTGTGACAACTCTCTCGACCCGCTAAAGATATCTGGTGCCTTGCAAAATCTGTCGTGGCTCCAATGTGCTGCTGACTGAGATGATACCCCTGGGGGGTGCTAATCCAGGTGATGGTCTCTTATCTAGAATGAGTTCAAAATAAGGAGATTCTCTGTTAATTCGGTCTTCCTCAAACTGGGACACAGTAAAATGAAAGCCGCTCAATTTCTCCCATTAACTCCCAGCGTCCTATTTTTAAGACAGTCGCAAAATTCGTTAGTTGCAAAAATAAATAAATATTATTGTATTTTCCTGTTTCAATTTCTTGAATCTGATTTCCGTAAAATACGAATTTTTCACTATTTCATTTTTATTATTAGAAAAAGAAATACATTCTTCATATCCGGCAAATGTCAGAAATTTCTTTATCACTTCTGGCATCAACATAAATTGGAGAATGTGATGAAAAAAGTCGGGTGCTAATGGATTAATCCTTTAACACGCGGTGTCCTCGCCCCGAGGACACAAAACTCTGACGTTTGGATTCTTGTCAGTTTTACTTTTTAGCACATCCTTTACTTTTTAGCAAATCCTTTCCTGTAAAAAATGTCTATTATATAAAAATTGTCGATTGTAAAGTTGTCAGGATTATTTTTAACAGCACTGGCATCTGCTGAAAACTGGAGAATACGATGGAAATACATTGATATAGAAGAACGATTGGACAGACTGCCCAATGCTGAAAAAAGAGCAGCGTTGCCATCGCTCGATTTAACTATCAGCAAGAGGGTGGTCGATCGAATTGTACATAGCGTGCCACAGATCTAGAGATCATTTTTGACACAGCTGGCGAGCATATATCTTGAGACCACATTTGCACGCGCCATTGTGCGCTCGCATAGCCAGCTGGGTCAAAAAAATGGTCTCTAGATCTGTGGCACGAGATGAACGATTCAGTCGATCGCCATCTTGCTGGTAGCTAAATCGAGCGATGGCAATGGCTGCTCTTTTTCCACATTGGTAAATGTTGCACTTCAAAGGGTTAATGGTGTTCCATCTGAAGAGCGATCGTTGTCACAAGATTTTTGAACAGTTTTAAAAACAAACCAATTATGTTAAATCTTCGAAAAAATTGATAAAGCTTCTTCACCCATTGCACTATGGACTGACACTAACAGTAAAGCTGTACGTCGTTTGCAACTTTCAGAATTGCAAAAACATAAAAAACATTACCATAAAAATTTGCTTGGATCGAAGTGTTATTTGCTTAAAGAAATATTGATTGCAAAATACCATATGTTTAGCATTTTTTCCTGAATGTTTCGTAACTCCTATAGATTAACACCTCCTAGGTAGAGAAGGCCTGAGAACAGAAGCTTTTGCGTCATCAGTAGGTCTTCTAAGATGACGTCATCACAGTTTTATTTTCACAAAGGAAAACTATTTAAAATATCTGGTGAAAGATACAAATTTTAGAAAATATCTTAAAATTAAAGTACCTTTATGATAAACAAATATTATGATCTATTTCTATATCATATTACATAATTAGTGATAGTTAAAATTCCCTATTTGTCGTAAAATTAAATTTTCTATCTTAAATGATTAAAATGTTTTATGCGGGAATAAACTCAGCACAATATTTGAATATTTTTACTTTGTGAAAATAAATGTGTGATGACGTCATTTTAGTGGACCTAGTGATGGCGTAAAAGTTTCTGTTCTCAGGCATTGTATATCTAGGAGGTGTTGTATAGATTCACTGGTTGTAAAAGTTCACAGTACAACTTGCAAAAAGACATTCTAAACTTTCACGAGTCTATAGAGTGATTCAATTTTTTAAAAACCTGTTCAAAAGTTACATGATTTACAAAAAGAACATACTTAATCCTTTATCTACTGACGGTACTTAGAAGTGCCGTAAAATTAAAATTGTTTTTGAAAAAATTTCATCGATTCCTTGTAACCATTGCTTCAAAAAATCAATACCAAATACTTCATTTAATCATCTTACACAAAAATTTCATGTTCTATTAGAGTAAAAGTGTTTTAACGGAAAGCTTTTCGCGAACGTTCTAATCATGCCGAGCCAAAGAAAAAAAAATATGAGCGTTATAGTGAATTTTCAGACGTTGGTTTTATGATTAAAAGATTAAATTTCTAAAAAGTGTGCCAATCAGAGTATACTTCACTCTTCTTCAATTTTTGTGTTTTATTCTTTTGAAAAAAACTCGATATTTGATTATGAAACGGTCATCAGACGTATCGCTAGCGTTTGTTAATTTTCTTCTTAATTTTATTTCTTGCTACATAATTTAGTAGGGATTAACCAACTAAAATAAAAGATAAGTTTCAAGTTGACATTCTTGACAATTCTTAGTGGCGTTGATAAAGAAAATGGAGCATCTGGTGCAGCTGCGAAGTTAGCCAGGGATCATTGGTAACAACAACAAAGAAATTGTCCCTGAGAAAAAATATTTATCTTCTGAAAAAGAAAAAAAATAGGCACTTTTTTTTTAAATAATTTTTTTTCTAAATGACACCAAATAATTTTTAATACTCTCGTCCACGATTTCCGGAAGTCAGACATTTTTTAGATTATTCCATCTTCTCCTCAACTAACGCGAAAGAAAAAATATCGCACTTTGAAAAAAAAAAAAGCATACATTTTTGTTTAAAATTTAAAAGAAAAAATCTCCAATTACATATTTTTCTTTCCCGAAGCACGGCCCAAGCGCACTACCCCATTCTCTACGAGAAGCCCTGCCTCCAGAAGTTCATCCTTTTCTGAACGGGAACGCTTCTGTCCACGCGTGGTCAGTAGCGCTTGAAAGCGTCTTTTTTTGTGCGCCGTTTCGATGCCAGGAAAAAGCATCTCTGTCGCCCCAAAACAAGATCTATCTCATCGGCATGGAAAATTTCGCATGAGGAAAAGTGGAACCTGGATGCTTCCACGGATTTCCTTTCCATTTTAACATTTTAATGTTGATTTCTTGATTCGGTTTCACTGTTTCTTTGTTGTTCGCCAGTGTGTGCCTCTTTATGTTTTGGGGCTGGGTACAATCGAGTTCTCATTAAGACCTTATGCGGGTTTTCTTGAAAGAAAGATCCCTTTTTTCGTGTTTCCTTTTTTATTGTTGAGAAAGCAGAGCTGCCTATACTCTCCTGGTTTTTTTTTTGTTTTTTTTTCCCCACCACAATTTTCAAACAGTTTTATTTTACATTAAATTCTTGGCCCGACTCACCAAGATACCATGCTGGCCCTCTACGCCGATGACGCGGCAATAGTCGGCCACGCCGACACTGGCTCTGCCCTCATCACTGCCATGCAGACTCATCTTGACTCCATCAACCGCTGGATCAGGGGCTAGAAGCTGCTCCTGAACATTCCCAAGTGCCAGGCCTTGTACCTCTCCAATCGGAATAAGCCGTCCAGGATTATGATCGACAACACCCCGATTGACTGGGAAGGACAGGTTAAATACCTTGGCGTCACCATCGACAGAAATCTCACCTGGAGACCTCACATTGATAGCGCCAGAGCCAAGATGGCCCTGGCCTACAGGAAGCTAGCCCCCATCATTAAAAACAAGAACCTCTCTCCGCAAAACAAAGCGCTTCTTTGCAAGACATTTATAAGACCAACTGCTACGTACGCCGCACCGGTGTGGGCTTATGCCGCAAGATCCTCAATTGACCGACTAGAAAGCAAGCAGAATGGAATTCTGCGCACAATCCATAATGGGCATCATTTCCTAAAGAACGCGGCCATTAGAAAAGACCTCAACATCAAAACTCTTAGACAGTTCATTTACAGACTTGCTGTTCGGTACTATGGTACGCTGAACCAGCTTCCCAATGAAATAGCCGCGGAGTACCCGGACTATGACCCCTCCGAACCCTGCAATCGAAAACGCCCCAAAGTGGCCCTCTTCGTTTTTGCGCCCTCATAGTGAACTCCTGCACGACCAATCTGATCTGTAACTGATCCGGGCCCCCGGCCCCACCCACCTCATGATAAAGTACCTCAAGACATATAACTACAAACTGGAGATAAAGCTCTACGCTAAGGTGCTCCGAAAAACCCAGAACTTCAGTTCAGTTCAGTTCAACAATAAGCTGCCAGTTAAAAATCTCCCCCCAAAGGTGGGAAATCTCCCCCCAAAAAACGGGAGAGTTGGTAGCTCTGAGAAAGTAATGATATTTCGTGTAGAACATAATGGGAGTTTGTTTGAGGAAAATATAAAAGAAAAACAATTCAAATCTGGACTACCAGGGACGTTTATTTAATGAATCCATGTGACTTTTGGCTTTGGGTGAGTTTGAAACATTTGGTAAAGCGTGACAATCCAAGAACTTTGCCTGATCTTAAAGACAGCATTTCACAACAAATTCGTAAGATTTCCCCGATCACACTGGAGTCAGCTGTGGAACATGAGCACTTACGCAGGGCTGATTAACACTCTCTGATACTATAGGCTTGCTACCATTTCGCGACCTCCCTTCTACTTACCTCTAGTCAGTTCTACAAGTATAAATAACAAATATTGCACTTTTGAGGCCATCAGATTTCTTTAATTATAGGCCTGGGCATTGTGGGTCTATTCGGTAATCATGGCCTGCACTTACGCTTCCGGATGGTAGCTGAGAATGATGGCCGTCATTTTGAGCATGTTTTGTTGTAATAATATTTGTAAACTATCATAAATGTGTGCTAAATGTGTAATTCATTTTTAAAATGAATTACACATTTAGCATTTTACAAAATTTAGCAAAATTTGAACTATATTTTTTACACATTTGGCAAAATTTGCATATTTGCACATTTTACACAATAGCAAATACACAATAGTGATAGTATTTACACAATACACAATAGCATTTTACACAATAGTAATTTACACATTTAACAAAATTTGGACTATTATTTTTTATTAGCTGAAACAAATTCCCATACCTTCATTGTGTCCTACACAAAATTTCATAACGTTCTCAACAGTAGTTTCGTCTGTAGACAACTTTAAAATAGGGTTATTTAATTACGCACACCCCGTATACATAACAAAAACACTCAAAATAACCGGTGTTTAAACTGTAAAAATAATAAAAAGCCTCTTAAAATAACACCATGTGAGGGTTACTTGAACCCTGTATACATCCCAATTCAATGGCTGGTCTTTGTTCGTTCAGAAATTATGTGACAGTGGGGAGAAAATACTCAGAATTTCATTGTCAGAACTTAATATGATTCGTATTAAGTTCTGACAGTGAAATTAATGAAACAAGGAAGACGAATCGTGGAAAACGCATCGATATTAAGTACTTTCCAATACAACCGTCCAAGACTCAAAGGTAACAGTGGTCCGCTGGTCCCGGACCACTAAAATGTACAACGGATCAGTAGAATACAAGACCGGTTGGTCCGTTGGAGCAGCTAAATGTTATTTACATTCTTCTCTTGCAAACTTTCCTCATTCTATTCCACAATACATATCATCTAACTTTATCAATGCATCTCATATAATTTGATATATTTGAAAATTTCACAATTGGTATATTTGCATTATTTAATTCAGTTTTTCACGGAAATCAATATACAGGGTGCTTCAAAATTAGAGGGACAAATTTCTAGGAGTGGTAGGTTACAAGAAGACGGTTCAGAATCACATAGCGATGTAGGGTCGGAAAAGTTGTCTTTGTGTACCTGTTAATAAGAAGAAGCCTTCATGTAATAGTGAACTTATACTTTTAGACCGACGATTTTACGAGGGGCATGGTGATCGGACTGAGAAGGGAAGGTTGGCTCATTCGGCAAACCTCGGCAGACACACACCTGGATGTGCCCACTGTACACCGGTTGTGGCGAAGATGGATGGAACAAGGAAATGTGGCACGTTAAAGGGGTGGTGCAGCCAGACTGACGTCAGCAAGCGTGGAACGACGCATCCACGGACAAGCGGTGACGGCCCCGCAAGCTACTTCAACCTCCATTCTGCGACATGTTCAAGACACCTTGGATGTTCCTATATCGACCAGAACCATTTCCCGTCGATTGATTGCTAGTAGCCTGCACTCATGGCGTCCGTTAAGAAGACTGCCATTGGCTCCACAACATAGACGCCAAACGACTGCAATGGTGCCAGGCTAGAGCGACGTGGACGACAGAATGGCACAGGGTGGTGTTCTCAAATGAGTCACGCTTCTGTTTCTCCAGTGATAGTCACCACGTACGATTGTGGCGTCGACGTGGTAGCAGGTCCAATCCGGCAGCAATTGCGAACGCCCCACCGCGCGACAACGTGGCATCGTGGTTTGGGCAGCAATTGCGTATGACTCCAGGTCACCTCTAGTTCGTATTCGGGGCACTATGACGGCTCACCAACATGTGGATGATGTGCTGCTTCCGGTGACACTCCCCTACCTTCAAACGGTTCCCAACGCCCTGAATCAGCAGGATAACGCTCGACCGCACACTGCTCGCATCAGCCAACGTGTTCTGCACGGTGTACAGACGCTTCCCTGGCCACCGTACTCTCCTGATCTGTGGCCAATCGAACACATTGGACGCCATTTGCAGACCCTGCCACTTGCCCGTTCAGAAGGCGAACTGAGGCAAATGGTTGAGAGGGAATGGAGAAACATTCCTCAGGAAAGCCATCCGCACTCGCATTGACTCAGTACCTAGACGTGTTGCTTCGTGTATCGCCGTCCACGGTGGTCCGACAACCTACTAAGACGACGCTGCTCTCCCTCTGTATTATGCATATCATTTTGAGGACATAAAGATCACTTATTGTTCACTGCTGTCTCTCTTTGCTTGCCGAGTTTCAACACTTTCTGGCCACTCCTTATGGGTGTTGCATTTCCAATGTCGGGCACTTTATATTAATTACCCATTAAGATTTTATATCAGGATTTTAAAAAAGCGGAATTTTGTATTTGAAATCTTAGCTAAGTCAGTAAACATCTCCTGAAAAAAATAGCTTATGTCGAAACCTTTGCAGCATGATAATGTAATCTACAGCTCGTGGCTTTTAGAATAAGACGCGACATTTTAAATTCGAGTCATGTGTAACGATTCTGGAAAAACCATCGGTTCATGAGGTGGAAGTTATTGCTTCCAGTAACTAGAAATTTCGGTTGTTGCAACACAACACCGCTGGACGTTAAGTTTCAGTTTCTCTTTGATATGAAGCAGCTTGTGAAGATCGGGTACAAAGCGGATTAATCCAGTTGTTTCTGGTTGCTACTGCGTAAGTTGTACTTAAAACGTGCGAGACTTGAAATTTCGGCAGTTTAATTAAACCGGTATTTCTAAGTGGATAAGTAACCCCCCAGAGTTTTCGATAATGCTTATTTACTATTTGAGTCGTATGTGTTTTCGTACGTAGCCCGGTAGAGTTTACAATATTATTCATTTATTTTATATATTATATTTATATGTGTGTGTGTTTTATATTTATATACATTTATTTATTTTATATATTGATTATGTTTATTTATTTTATATACGATTCATTTATTTTTAGGACAGCAAATGTTGGTCATTTCACGATTGGAGCGCCTATGAGGCAGACCAACATTGTCCCATATGAGGGGTGTCCTAAGTTTGAACCATTTACGTTGAGAGACCTAGCACCTGGATTGACAGCCCCAGAGGTATCGTCTGAACATGGAGGACATTGCGACCACAACAAATTTTACGTGCACCAGCACCTTTTATCGTACACGGTTACACAGCAGAGAGAAGTCTTCACCGTCCCAAGCACTGGCCAAGAAAGTTCTGTTTCACTATTTCTTATGGAAACTGCGATTAGAAACTACGCCACTACGGGGCGTACCAGTAAATATTAGCTACAAAATAAAGATCCTTACATAGTAGAAGTCACACTTCTACTTATGAAAATAATTTTTCAGAAATAGCGCTAACTCCATTAGTATTTTACAATCGCCATTTTTTCTTAGCACTACATGCTACTACTTAAAAATTAGTAAATGTCCTGTCTTAAAAAAATCAATTAAAATTAGAAAACTTAGTAAATATCTCGTCTTAAGGAAAAAATAATTGGTCACATTAGTTATTAAACGTACTAGAAGTCAAAGCCCGTTGTGAAGGCAATTACTAGAAAAAACCAACTGCACTACAGCGACAGAAATCATGGTAATACATCTATGTATACTGTACAATTAATGTAATTTTACATTCTTCGGGGTTCCCCTACCCCTTAACCCAACAATATAACTTCCACCATACTTCATATTCAATTTTTATTATTTACCCAAATCGATTTTCATGTTTTTCTGGAAACGTGCGGAAACATTTCGCATTTGAACGATTTCGTTTTGTGGAAACAGACCCTCTTTTATCAATGCATCATGCGCAGGTAAAAAAATTAAACTGTGTAATCTGGAAAAAACTATTTTAAACGAATTGGAATAGAAATTTTCTCTTCAAAGCCTGATTAATGTGACTTCATTATGACGTCATTGTCACTTGCAGCTTGTAACTTTGTTAAGCAAATGATGAATAAAATGTAACTGAAAATAGTGAAAAATAGCTTTAAAATGAGGGAACGGGAGGATTTTTAGATTTTTAAAGTAGCGCAGATTGTTTTCAATATTTTTATATCTCAAAAGTGAGATATGAAGATAAATATAACGCTGACTTAAAACACTTTTCCATGGCTCACGAAGGGAAAAAAAGTCACGTCGAATAGTCACATTTCAGGGGACGAAAGAAAATCTTTTTTTTCGCTCTAGCAATAAACGTTTGCATTGCTGCTATGTTCTATGATGCAAGGTTCAAATTTGGTACATCACCTCGTGAGCGTATGGGGCACATTTTACTAATTGGGAAAGTTTTTTGTACGGGGGGTGGTATAAAAATTTAAAAAGTGTAACATTTCGTAAATGAAAGAGAGGAATTTTTTCTGAACGGAGTTTTATTTCGACCTAATTTTGACATTTTTACTTTCAAAGTAATTTAATCATGAAAAAATTCGACTTCGAAATTTTCGTGTATTGACACGTTTTGAGGTCTTCTGAATTCATTTATGCTATTTTTGCGAGATGTATGTATGTATGTGGGTGTGTGTATGTGTGTTTGTGTGTATGTGAATGAAGACGATAGCTCCTAAACGGGCATTCAATTGAGCTCAAATTGGGTAGATGTGTTATAAACCACCATCGTAAGACCGGTATTGATTTTGGTGTGTATAGCACTTATAGTTTTTCTACAGGGCTACGACAAAGATTTCTTTTACATTATGGTCTATAGGTGGAAATTCTTGAAAGTGCGCTAGCGTTTCAAACGGTACATTCGATTGAGCTGAAATTGGGAATATGTATTATAAACCACCATCGTAAGACCGGTTTTGATTTTGATGTGTATAGGACCTATAGTTTATCTACAGGGCTACGGCAAAGATTTCTTTTACATTATGACCTATGGAGGGAAATTCTTGAAAATGCACTAAGCGTTTGAACGGCGCATTCGACTGAGCTCAAATTGAAAAAAGTAAGAACTTTTGCTGAATTATTCATCGATTAAAATATATTTAAATGCTTGGCAACGATCTTAATCGTAAGTGTTCCGAAAGTCGCGTGGAGTAACTCCAGATTTTTTTTTTTTTTTTTTTTTTGCTTCAGGCTATTGCAAAAATGTGAAGTAATTTCAAACCATTCAAGACCATTCTATAAAATGTAGAAATAGGAACTCGAATTGCTCATCGAAAAAAATAACGTTTTTGGATGCTTCAATTATCAAGATGGATGTGTACTACAAAAGTAGATCAAATTACAACAAAAAAAAAAAAAAACGGAACAATCTTCATAATTTATCCGTCAAGGGAAAATTTTGAGTTCCATATGTGTACGGCACACAAGAAATACTCATATACTTGGATTCACATAAACAATTTATTTTTTATTTTAAATTCTTTTGGTTCTCAAACAACTCGAAGTAGTTCACCTTAACTTTGGTGAAATAAGAGGCAGTGAATGACCTTCACGAACAGCGTATTTCCTCCTCGAAAGAATGACCTTACAGTTTCTTAGCGACAAGACTTTTGATTATTTATCAACGAAGTACTGTCTCTGGTAGTATATATAGGCGAGAGTGGTACACAGTGACGCCAATTATAACTAAAAATAAAAAAAAAAATCTGGAGTGACTCCACTCGACTTTCCGAACACTTACGATTAAGATCATTACCAAGCACTTAAATAAATTTTAATCGATGAATAATTCAAACATATATACCAAATTGAAACTCAATCGAATGCACCGTTTAAACGCTTGCGCACTTTCAAGAATTTCTCCCCATATGCCATTATGCCATAACATAAAAGAAAGTTTTGTCGTAGCCCATTAGGAGAACTATAAGTCCTATACACACCAAAATCAATACCGGTCTTAGGATGGTGGTTTATAACATGTATACCGAATTTGAGCTCAATCGAATGTATCGTTTAAACGCTAGCGCACTTTCAAGAAATTCCCCCCATAAGCCATAATGTAAAAGAAATCTTTGTCGTAGCCCTGTAGAAAAACTATAAGTCCTATACACACCAAAATCAATACCGGTCTTGCAACGGTGGTTTATAACATATATACCCAATTTGAGCTCAATCGAATCTACCGTTTAAACGCTAGCGCATTTTCAAGAAATTCCCCCCATAGGCCATAATGTAAAAGAAATCTTTGTCGTAGCCCTGTAGAAAAACTATAAGTCCTATACACACCCAAATCAATATCGGTCTTGCGACGGTGGTTTATGACATATATATCCAATTTGAGCTCAATCGAATGCTCCGTTCAGGAGCTATCGTGTTCACTCACATACACACAAACACACATACACACACACACACACATACACACATACATACATACATCTCGTAAAAATAGCATAAATGGATTCAGAAGCCCTCAAAACGTGTAAAAACACCAAAATCTCGAAGTCGAATTTTTTCATGATTACAATACTTTCCTTACATGGTACATGTCCGGAAAGTAAAAATCCAATATCTGAGTACACTACGTAAAACTTTCTTTGAATTGCAATTTTCACTGCAATCCTCCATCTTTTGCTAAGTGAAAGACCTACATATCATAATATCTATTTTAAGGAAGTATAGTGATCGCGAAAAATTTTGGTATGAAGATTTGGATGAGCCACTCAGGTGGTGTAGTGGGCTCAAGAACCATTCTATCACACCTTGGGTGCGGGTTCGATTCCCGGCTTGAACTTGGATGTTTACTAGTCCGTTCCTTCATAGGGGATTAGGCTGGCTGCCCACTGGGCGCCGAAATAATAAAATGACCCCTAATTCGGGCCTTAGTCTTGGCGAAATGCTTTATGAACAAGTGTTTGTGGTGTTGTGTTTTTCAAGGCAAACCTGCACGAGAGGTGTCTGCCTAGGATGGGGATACCGTGGTAGAAAGACTTTCTAAGGGGTTCTAATGCGTATTCACGTTACATCTGGAGAAAACCTACCAAAACTCCAGACCGTTAGATCGACAGTCGAGCGATGGGACCCGAACCCGGGACCTTCACACCTCGGCCGTCTACCATTTTCAGTGGCATAACCACTGCGCCATGGTGAGCCTCGAACAAGTGTTTGACTATTGGGGGCAAAAAAAAAAAAAAAAAAAAAATTGATGAAAAAATCGACTTCGCGATTATCTCTAAATTTACTTGGAAGAGTTTTTGACAGACGTCTTAAAGTACGCATGTATGTAAATTCGTATAAATGCATATGCAATCCATTCTGAGCAACCGCAAGTCCATTTTGACTAATTTTGTCCTAACGTCTGTACGTACGTACGTAACTCGCATATTTCAAAAAAATATTAATCATACAATATTGAAACTTTATATTCAGAATTTTTGTAACATCTAGTTGTGTACCTCCATTTTTTGTTTGCTATCTACGGAATGGATTATTTACAGGGCCACCCAAAAGAATTTCAATACATTGCGCTGCATGGGCTGTCATTCTTTAAAGCTTATTCTGTGAAAGCGAGAGTTCTGTGTAGCCGCGCATTATCGTCCAGGCCTACGGTACAACAAAATAACCTTCCACAGGCATCAAAGACCTCAGCCTTATAGAACTGTGCGGTAGTAATATCCACAGTTATGGCGAGCCGTCAGCCCCCAATTATGACATCATAGGGCCCAGGGAATTCAGATATTTCGGGGCCCTCCCCAGCGGTAACTCAACAAAATTTTATAAAATAATTTTCCACTTATGTTCTTCAACCTTTTCTCTGCACTCTTTAACGCTATACGTCAAGTTGTAAAAATGTAGTGTTTTTCGTGTGTATCAGCCCACTGTTACAGACCTATTTTTTCAGTAAATCCAATACATAGCATAGAATTATATTTAAAATTAAAATAAACTTTTCCCCTCCTTGTTTTTATACAAGCTAATTCATGAATTAAATCTCTATTATCTAATTTCTCAGTTCATAATAATCCGATTTCTGAGTTATAAGAGAAACTGCGAAGTTCTCTGGCATTCTTACAATTATTTAGTATCGAGGCGTTGACTTGACGCCATTTTTAAATCATGATGTCAATATACAGTCAGATGCTCTCAATTGATTAGCCAGTTTGTGTAAATATTAAACGTAAAGGATGAAAAGTAAGAAAAAAACAACAGTATTTTAGTAAACAATGTGAAAACTTCGTGATTTCTAAATTAATTTCAAATTCGACCTAATTCTTTCTGGGTATCTTTTTCCCAGAGAAACAACAAACATTAATGGTAGAGGTAAAACAATTTCTTCTTAACCCTTTGAGGCGCAACCCTTTCCCAATGCTGAAAAAAGGGCAGCCGTTGCCATCGCTCGACTTAACTACCAGCAAGATGGCGGACGATCGAACCGTTCATCGCGTGCCACAGATCCAGAGACCCTTTTTTGACGCAGCTGGCTGTGCCGCACAGCCAGTTGCGTCAAAAAAGGGTCTCTGTATCTGTGCCACGCGATGAAAGTTCGATCGTCCGCCATCTTGCTGGTAGTTAAGTCGAGCGATGGTAACGTCTGCCCTTTTTTCAGCATTGTGCTCAAATAAATAACCTCATATACAGTTTTTATTATATATACCCAAATCAAATTTAATGCTCTTCTGGAAACGTGCGGACACTTTTCGCATTCGAACGATTTTCTTTTGTGTATCCCCTTTTACATCAAGCTTCAAGCAGACGATTATTTTAACAAAAAACATTAAACTATATTATCTGAAAAAACTGTTTTAAACGAACTGAATTCCCTTCAAAGCCTGATGATAGCGACTTTATATATGACGTCATTTTCACTTGGAAAAGCTATTTTTGTCACGCAAATGATTAACTGTTTTTTTTTACTCTCGTAAATAAAATGGAGCTGAAAATCGCAAAAAAATCCCTTAAAAATATGGGAACGGGTGGATTTTCAGATTTTTAAAGTAGCGCAGGTTGTTTTCAATATTATCATACATAAATATAAAAATTTCAAGCCGATCGTACAAACGGTGAAGATGTTATTGCTTTTTTTTGTGCTCAACTTAGTATTCGTTTTGGAGTAATGGTGCTAAATGTTTTATATCTTGGATGAGTTGTTACAGAGTGAGCCAGTGAGTCAGTGAGTCAGGGATCAGCGTAACTATATAGTAGGATTTTCGAGAAGAATTCACGCAAATTTAACGTTTCCAAAGAGTACGGAAATAATTTGTTGAAAAATGAGGAATAAAAAAAAAATTAGTGTAAAGGCGAAAGTCATTTCTTCAATTCGAGGAAATTTTTCTGGCAGCAGTGCTGCCGGAATATTTCCGTTGTTTGAGGAATGTCCGTTTCGTTTTTTCTCCTGTCCATTGAAGAATCTTTTTCAGATTCAACGAATTTTTTTTTTTCCCTCTACTTCTCCATTCGGGAACGAGACTTCACGAATATATTACGTTCCCACAGAAAATACGAAAATTATTCGTTGACAAATGAGGAATAAATTAGAATAAATTATATTTCAATTAAATACTTAAGGAGGACATCTAGATAGACTGCCCAACGTCAAAAAAGTGTAGCCGTTGCCATCTCGCGATTTAACTACCAGCAAGATGGCGGTCGATCGACTGCGTGCCACAGAGGTAAAGAACATTTCTGACACAGCTGGCTCGTAGTTAAGTTGTGCGATGGCAACTGCTGCACTTTTTCGATGGGAAATGGTTGTGCTTCAGAGGGATAAAGACGAGTTTTTCTGAGAGTGCATGCGTGAAGGGGTGTACGACTGCCCAACATTATTCCAACCTAGGCAAGGACTCCTTTGCTGCAACGAAATCGCTCGATTAGCAGGAAGGATGACAGCGAGCTCCACGTTTTGTCCGGATGGAGACTGGAAGAGAATTACTCTGCGTGGTGACTCTCGACTCATCGCTGAAAAGAACGCGCCCCCATTATTGAATATCAAAATTTTTAAAGAGAAAAAGTTGCAGCTTCCTTACTTGTAAAGAAAAATAAATAAGTAAAACGAAGCAAAAAAAAAACAAACAACTTCTTCGAGCTGGGAGTTCCGAAAACAACGTATTTTCAAATCAAGAACAGTCAAAAACTCAAATGGATTGGTACCGAAAATAAAGATGCACAAGACGCAATAAAAACCACATTTTTAAACTAAAACGTATATATTTACATTTATTTACATCTTTTTATACAAAAAGGTTGATTTCACATAATTAATTCTAATAACGACATCGTCGCTTCAAATCTATTCATTCTAAAAACACGCTCTCAGGCGCAATTCGAACTTAAACAAAACATCATTTTTTTGAAGAGGATCATGGGAGAAAAGTAGAAGTATATATATTTTTCTTTTTTTAAAGCGCGTTGACACATCTATGGAAATTAATTTCTACACTTGTATAACTACGACTTTTGCGGCTATTAGCTCTTGACGATTAGAGGCGTTCTTTTTCGGCTGTATGTTTAGGCAACTTTTCACCATGACGAGAATGTGCTATCCGTCAATTTCCTCAACCTTCCATAGACACTAGCGATGAGTTCGGACTCATTTTTTTAAACCCCGAGTGATATTATTTAACCCTTTGAGGCGCAACCCTTTCCCAATGCTGAAAAAAGGGCAGCCGTTGCCATCGGACGACTTCACTACCAGCAAGATGGCGGACGATTGAAACGTTCATCGCGTGCCACAGATCGAGAGACCCTTCTTTGACGCAGCTGGCGTTCGCTATCTTGCTGATAGTTAAGTCGAGCGATGGCAACGGCTGCCCTTTTTTCAGCATTGGGCAATCGATCCAGCTGTTCTCGCATTCTTCCATTTTTCAGCAGATGTCAGTGCTGTTAAAAATAATCGTGACGATTTTTTCACGAGAAATGACGTACTAAAAAGTAAAGGATTCTCGTGGAGCTAGGTCACCCGCAACTATTTTTTATAGAAATCAAATCTATTCTTCGTGACTGGCAACAGTCAAAACGTCAGAGTTGGGTGTTCCCACAGCGAGAACACTGGCGTTAAAGGGTTAACCCCACAGCTGCTGCAATTAAGAGGCATTTCTGTAGGAATTTGCACAACACGTTATTACCCAATACAGTATTTTTATAGTAATTTTATGAATGGAAATGTCACCCATTATATCTTTTCGTACATCTGCAATGTTAGTACTTCACTCTCAAAAGTTATTTCTTCAATTCGTGGTAATTTTGCAGCAATCAGTGCTGGCGGAATATTTCCGTTAATTGACGAATGTCCGTTTCTTTTTTCTTCTGCCAATTGAAGAAACTTCTTTAGAATTAACGAAATTTCTTTCTCTTCTTCAGATTTTCGGTAAGAATTCACGGAAATATTTCGTTTCCAAGGAGTACGGAAATTATTCGTTGAAAAATGAGGAATAAAAAAAAATTAAGACACAAAGACACACTCTCAAAAACTGTTTCTTCAATTCAGGGAAATTATTTCCGTTATTTGACGAATATCCGTTCTTTTTTTACTTTCCGAACATGTACCATGTAAGGAAAGTATTGTAATCATGAAAAAATTCGAATTCGAGATTTTGGTGTATTGACACGTTTTGAGGTCTTCTGAATTCATTTATGCTATTTTTACGAGATGTATGTATGTATGTGTGTGTATGTGTGTTTGTGTGTATGTGAGTGAACACGATAGCTCCTGAACGGGGCGTGCGATTGAGCTCAAATTAGGTATATATGTTATAAACCACCGTTGCAAGACCGGTATTGATTTTGGTGTGTATAGGACTTATAGTTTTTCTACAGGGCTACGACAAAGATTTCTTTTACATTATGGCCTATGGGGAGAAATTCTTGAAAGTGCGCTAGCGTTTAAACGGTACATTCCATTGAGCTTAAATTTGGTATATATATTTGAATTATTCATCGATTAAAATTTATTTAAATGCTTGGTAATGATCTTAATCGTAAGTGTTCGGAAAGTCGAGTGGAGTCACTCCAGATTTTTTTTTCTTGTCAATTGAAGAAACTTCTCCAGATTCAACGAATTTTTTTCATCTTCTTCAGATTTCATTAAGAACAATTCACGGAAATTTTACGTTTCCAGGGAGTACGGAAATTAGTCGTTGAAAAATAAGGGATAAATTAGTGTATAAAGACGAGGTTTTCCGAGAGTGTTGGCTTTGCCACCATGGCTCCCATCAGCTTTTATCATGACACCCCAAATTTTTAGAGACCCTAACCTAAATATTTAATAACAAATACTGTTAAAACAAAGAAACATGATTTTCGTTGAAAGGACTTCGATAATTTGGCCAAAACTGCACAAAGTATATAGAATAGTAAGGTATGGGGAGGCGAAGTTGGCCGTCTTGGCGTCTAGTCTACGAAAAAATAAAACGATACGAAATCCACAAACACTGTCTACCTTCCTCTGAGTTAATAAAACAAGTGCTAAAAACACTTCTTAACAAGGACAGATTGCCTTAAACTTCCCCTTTGCCCTGCTCCCACCACCTTCTGACTAATTTGCGTATCATGAACTAAGTGGCACAACAAATCACCTCGCACAAAAGAAGGCGATTAATCCAGTCACTTACAGTTCCACATAAAAAAGAAATCCAGCTGATCGATAACCTTTCTGACAAAACAAGGAACTCTAATTGATAATCCATTCTATTTCAGTTACAGCCGGATGAGGCTGTACTGTCTGAAACAGTGAAAAAAAACAGTCTGTAAAAGCCGACTGAGAAGGTTAATCAGCTTATGCGGTTTAATACAAGTTCAAGGATAAGCCGGTGAGATTTATGCTGACTTAAATTAATTGATATGACATCTGTCTTGTTGTATGTAAGCTTAAATTCATTTTGAAAGTTAGGTTTGTCTGCAGTGTCGTTTCACTTTCCTCGGGTAGAAATACTAGAGATGTTATCATGAGGAAGCGCTGCTGATATTATGTTTTTAGATACATATATAGGCTAAGAAGAAAGCCATGATCTTGTCATGCAATTTTCTTTTCAATCTTCTCTCCGTGAAGAAGGAAGTTTGGGAACACTTTTCTTTTTCTTTTTTAGGCGAAGGGCACTGGCGCGATATATACTCAGAGGCACGTAAATTTGTATAATGCCAGAAGACGAATTCCTTTTGTTCATGCTTTAGTACTGCGGGTTTTATAACTAACCTTATCATCATCCTGAATTTCATGCGAGGCTCTAAAATGATTGCAGAAATTGTCGCTAGATGGGGGTACTTGCATTCTTACAGAACTGGATTCGAGGCTGGGGGATAGTGCTAATGTACATTTTATTACAGAATACAGTACATTCTTGATAATCCAACATATATGGGACGGGGCCAAACAACCTCAGAATTATCAAAAAATTCTGGATTATCGGGAGTATAAAGAATTTATAATGCACATTTTTTTTTTCAAGAAAAAATAAGGCATAGAATTTGGCTATAAAAATAATCATTAATTGTTTTTCATCTCTTTGATTTATAAGTTTTTATCAAAAACACACTTTTGAAAACATTTAATAACTAGGACATCATAACTTGCGATACCATGTAAGCATAGAATGAAATCGGAACACGTGTTTCCCAAAAGCGCCAGATTAACCATCCTACAGATAATCAAGATTGCATTGTACATTTAAACTTAATTCAAGCAATCTATACAATTTTGTTTTTAAGTATTTGTACAAAACATCATTGAATCCCTTTGTATTATACAGTACAGTCGTGATAATCCGACATGTAAGATGATCATTTCCTGAATTTCACACGAGGCTCTAAAATGATTGCAGAAATTGTCGCTAGATGGATGTACTTGCATTCCTACAGAACTGGACGCTTGTGGATATCCTAATCTACATTTCATAACATAATAGCGTCATACCATGTGAGTCTGGTCCCATACGACATATTGGGACCAGACAACGATCAGATCGGAGGATAAGTAATTTACAGATATAATGCACTTTTTTTTTCGGGTGAAAATAAGACGTAATACTTGGCAGTGAAAAATAATCATTAATAGTTTTTTTTTAATTTATAAGTTTTATCAAGAAAACACTTTTGTAAATGTTTAATAGCAAGGACATCATCACTTGCGATACCATCGTGAACGGAAAACGAAGTCGGATCACACGTTTCCCGAGCACGCCGGATTACCAAACGTGCCGGATTAAACAACTGACAGATTATCAAGATTGTACTGTATAAAACCTTGATTATTTGTAAAGCGGTGTGTGTCATAAAATGTTTTGAGGAAAGAGAGGACTTTTGCTTTCCGTATTATTTTCAAGCAACGTCTAACCAGAAAGAAAGAAAATCCACCTGAAAATAAAATTTATAATTTATTTCTCACAGCCACCGATATTAAAATACATTATCAGTTAACCTCTCATGCATAAAAAAAAATGCTAACAATAACAACTTTCTTTTTCTGTTGGATAACATTACATCGAAGTTATATAAAGAAGCGTGTTTAAACATCATCATAGGTTATTCACATCATTTACTTACGCTCATTATATGCTGCTGAATAACAGAGATTTCGTCTTCCTGCATGTGTTTGAAAATAAACAATGCTGTAAAGGAAGCGATTAAATAATTCTGCTAAAATATCACATTCATACAAAATTAGCATACAAGGAAGATATTATTACCAGAGATGGTTGAGTAACACTTTCGAATATTTGAATACATCAGTGTTGTAAAGCTTTATTTAGTTACGGTCAAACCTCGTTAGTTCATCACTCCTAAAGCCACTTAAAAATGACTTATTAAACGGAGTTTACATTAAAAATTGAACTAAATTCCAAATGGTTATGCAATAAGTGTGCCTATAATTAATTTACATTATAAATTATATAAATTAGTAGAATAATAATTAATTTAATAAAATGAGTAACAAATAAAGTATAGTCAGTAAAGGCGGTACACAGTACTTATTATTTATTAGTACAATCTGTAATCGTACGAAAGTCGAAACGAAGAATAGTCCTGAAAGAATTCCTGAAATTATTGAAAAGGCAAACAATCTTTATAAGAAAACATTCTGAAATTCCTGATCAATACAGTTTAAGTGTTTTTGGAGAACTTTGGCAAAGAAACGCGATCGAGTTTGTATATTGCACCTCTTAAAAGGGACGTCTTAAGTGGAGAGATTGAAAAAATATCGACGCTATAAGCGGAGTACAGTATGTAAAAAGGCGTATAAAAAAAGGTCGGGTCTTTCTGACAGAAGATGTTGAGTGACGTCTTATGGAGGTGACTTGCTAACCAAGTTTGACTGTATTAGAATATTTAATCAAATGACAGGCTATCTTTTTTTTTTTGGGGGGGGGGGGGTAGGGGGTACCTGGGAGAGACGTATTCATTTTATTTAATTGCATTCTTCTAAAAATAAATAAATAAATAAATAAAATTGCATTTATTTCTATGTACGAATAGGGAACCGAAAATTAGTGCCATTTTTTTACATTAAATTCTGAAAGAAATGGCATTTCTATTTAAAGTTGGTTGGCTTTACCCCTGAACTAAGCTGGAAGAAAAGGGGGGAAAAATTTACAGAATTATAAATAGATTTTTTGAAAAAAGAATCTGGAACACTGCAAGCACTAAAAACACAAAAGAAACTCGTGAAAGATAAAAATAAGTAAAACTTAGTAAAATAACACACATAAAGTACTATCAAACGTCGTTTGTATTCTACGCTGCAGAGAAGATCGAAATATTTGACGAAGACGTGTACATGATTAGTACTTTTAGTGATTATATTACAACATTTCAATATAGAAGAGATAGTAATTTCGCCTAAAAATATATGTTAGGCTAGCAATTAAAAACTTCTATTCTGTGCACCGAGCAACAATCGGAAAAATTTTCTTGAATTGTTAATCCACAAACGATGCGTTCACATCGATGGTTTTAATCTGTGGCTTCTATGCTGCTGAGACGATTGAAACACATGAACATTTTGAAAAGTAGCTTTTACATGTGTGTTATTTTACAAAGTGTTTATATCCGGTTGTGCTTTAATGTTTCTCAAAAGTGGCATTATACGGAGAATCTGCATTTATTACTATAAAATTATGAATTTCCTATGCTCAGCTATGAATTATTTCATTTAATTACATTAATATTTCTTGTTGCTTTCTAGCTTAAAGATTTACAAAATGTTAAATTTTAGCTTTATTCTTATACAAAAACTTCTTTTCTTATTTTTGTATGAATGCATTTGTTTAATATTATGCTATTTTAACTCGGACAGGTAAAGTAAAATATCATTTCAATAAAAATTCTTCAAAAGCGTCTAAATCAAAGAAGAATTTTTGAAGTGATCGATATCGAGTATTGAAAATTCTGAATGCATAAAAAAACATTAATGAAGTTTTTTACACAAACCATCATAAAGTACGAAAGCAAAAGATTCATGAACATAATAAAAGAAATAAAATAAAGCCAAGAAATAAAATAAACTAAAATTTTATAACACATTCAAATATTCGAAATGCTCAAAAATTCGACTTCAGTTCGAATTCAAAAAGAACAATATTCACATCCATCTCGATTCATTACATATATATATATAATATTTGAGTAATAACAAAGGTATTATGGGATAATTTTCACACATCTTGTCAGTTTAGTTCAACCAAGCATCAGTTTGGATTCATCGAGTACAGAAAGAAAAAAAAAAAGACTACACAGTTTATGTCCATGGCTAACTTAATATAAACTTTGGCAACATATTCTATTTTGAAGGCTGCTCCTTATAAAAGATATAGGCGTCACAGCACTTTTGAACAGCTTTAAGAACAAACCAATGATGTTAAACACTCGGAAAAACTGAATACTTCTTCACTCAATGAACCATTTTTAAGAACGCAAATTGTCTTCAGAAATAGGCCGAAGTACAAATTGCAAACATTCCATATATTGCAAAATTGCAAAATTCCGCATGTTTAAGAATTTTATCTTGATTGTTTCGTACCTCTTGTTGGTTCACTATTTATAATCCAGCATGGTACTGCTTGTAAAGAGATATTCCGAGTTTTCTCGAGCGTGTAGCACAACTGGATTTGTTAAAAAGCTGTTCAAACTCTGCATAATTTCTTAGAAGAACAGCCTTAAATGTCACTTCTTCTTACAAAGGAGGTGGCAAAGGGTGAACGTGCATCGGGTTCCGCCTGTGGTAGACCTTACTCCTACCAATCCTCAGGAGGTCAGGAAAGTGGGTGCGTAAGTCAGAATCTTCAGGGTGTCCCAAATCCTGGGGGACGTCCTGAACCTTCTTGGGGTAGTCGTAGGCACCGAATCCCCTGGTGTCGCCCGTGCCACCAAACCCACCGTACTTCTCGATCGTTATATTGAAGTTGTCGTCCTTATATCCGTAGTTCTCGTAAGACCCGCTGTCCGGAGGATACTGGTAGGGCTGGCTCTTGTGGAAGTCTGCCGAATAGGAGTCGTCAGAGTAAGGCCCGTCGTTGTATGGCACGGAGCTGTCCGGGTAGAAGCCCGTCGTGCCCCCTCCGTACGGCGCAGACACGTCGTAGTAGCGGGAGTCGTAGCCGGTCGTGGTCGTATCTTCGCTGTATGGCAGGTTGGAAGTGAGTCTGGCAGCCTTCACCGGCAGCCACTCGAAGTACTTCTTGTTCTGGGCAAGGGCCGTGCCGATGAGCAGCAGGAATATGGCCCAGCTCTGGAAAATGAAAAGAAAGAGAAAGATGTTTAGAAATAATGGTCAAGGACCGTAAAATTACAAAACTCAACAGTAAAATATTTTGGGTTGCTTCAGTTCACCCAGATCCAAAAGCAGTTATGCCTAAGAAACGAGAGCTTTCTAGGGAAAATAAAATTCAACTCATGGAGGTATTGTGATTATAATTTATTATTATTACTAACCACCTCCGGCGATCAGTTGGTTCGTCGTCTTAATAAATCTTGTTCGGAGAGAATCCTGTTCCTCACTGGCTTCCTTGACACTGAAATCTCTCAGATTCTGAATGGAATTTAAAATTAAGATGGTTACAAACAGGAGTGTCCCTAGGGTAAGTGGCGCCCCCTAATAATGTAAAAAAGACGCCCCCTTTTATGCTCTACTTAGATTTTGAGTTTGAAATGACGCCCCTGCGAAGCCGGCGCTCAGATGCGATGCTTATCGTGCCGGGCCGCCTCTGGTTACAGAAATAAGATGGTTAAATTATAAAAACCTACAAAAAGGTACAAATTATTTTCGTCCTCTATTAATTCTGAAGAGCTTCTGGATATATTGGCCTTTATAAAAAACGGAAAAAAAAAAAAAGTAAGAAAATCTGAAACACTTTCAGATTTTAAATACGCACTAAAGTGCTATATATTAAAAGCGTATTATAATCCATGGGTCTTCCCCATTTTCTTTCCTTATTCCATTAAGTTGGAAAGTATATCATTATTCATGAGTGTGATTAAACAAAATTAAAATTGATATTTCTAACATCCTTTTTCTGGATGTAATACATTAGAAACAGGTGGGAAAAAGCTGCGCAGAAAAATGCACAATTCGAACTGAATGAAAGTTTCAAAAACTTATTCAGGTGTATTCATAATCCAAGTAGCAGACGATAAAATGACGATAAATTGCGCCAAGCGCTAGAATCATCTCCTCAAAATCGCATATCAACCATTTTATTTTTCGCCAAATTAAAAAGTTGCACATTTTAGTCTCGGAAAATTTCCAAATCCTATTTTTCTTTTGAGTATAAAACATTTCATTCCTGCTCTGATTTCACATGCACACGATATTTTAATTAAAAAATAACCTTACAAATAATCTAAACAAAAAAAAAATCGTTATTCTTTTATTTTTACTTCAAGAGTCTGAATCATTTAATAAACTTGCCAAATATGGCAACCTAGATATGCTTAATCCTCACTCTTTCCACTGCGGGGTTGCAATTGCGAAATGGCGGAGAGCAAAAATTAGCCTTTTGCGACACGTTTTTTATCGATATCTCCTAAAATAATTCGAATTTCGAAAAAATCGCTTCGAGGTATGTCGGAACCCGTCCTGGAGAATTTCCATACAAAATTTGGTAGGTCTACGATCACCCGTCTGTGAGCTACGCGAGACACAGACAAACTAACTAACTGACATTTTAAAGTTCGTTTTATTTATATAGATTATTATTAGTTTCTATTTTTGTACAACTGCTACCAATAACAATAATAATTAAAGAGTTTATTTTCAAAATGCTGAAAAAAAAAATTACTGGACTGGACACAAAGAGTTTTGGAACTGATTAATGAACCTATGTTTTAGAACATAGTTAATTCAGTAAACATGCAGTGAATTCAAGTTTAAAAGCATATAAAACGCAAAGTTCTCTCACTAACTATAAAAACACACACAAATCCTTAGTTATAATAACAATCAAAATCGTCTTACTAGCTGAAATAAAAACACACAATTCTGTCGAAGATATAACACGCGTGTCACTTATGACATGAGAACATATCCGAGATTTTTACAGTTTACAAAGACATCACTTTAAATGTAATGTAAGAATTTTAGATTTAAAAGTTTTCTGCCGCCTAAAGGGTTTTTGGTTAAATTCGAACTTTCCAAAATCCAAAATTTCATTTCATTTATTATAATCACAAAATGCAAAACTTTCGAACTTGCAAAACCCACAGGTTAGTTCAATTCATCAAGCAGTAGGAAGATCAAACGAACCCACACAAAGAGAAACAGTATTAATAGGGTTACACTTTTTAATCACAGAGTCAATCACCTTGGTTTAATCAACGCCATCATATACGTTCCCATTTTGCGGATAAGTTTAAATCTCAAGAAAAATTTTGGTGTATTGTTCAGCGATATCGCTTGTCAGCAGCACAGTAACAGGCGTGTACTGGTTCTGAAATAGCCGAGTCTTTGTGGCCGCTATCAGGAAGTAGATTTATTAATTGGACCTTTTCAACGTCTTATCAGACAGCCCTGAATCGGAATGAACTGATTAATTGTCGTTTAAGTTATCCAGGCTATTAAGTAAGGGCTGCCTTATTCGTTAATCCCAATGGGTTTGTATAGCTGTTTCGTTAGGTTGGAATTCATTTTACAGACTCTCTTTCCTGCACTAGACAGGAAAGGAGTCTACGTTGTTGATGAAGGCCTATTAACCCTTTGAGGCGCAACTTAGGGATGGACGCGAGACGAAAAATAAGCGTCTCGCGTCTCGCAAAATAGCCTAAAATCTTGTCTCGTCTCGCAAAAATCCCTATATCGTAATGTTAAAAATGTATGTCTCGTCTCGCAAAAAAGCTGTAAATCTCTGTCTCGTCTCGCAAAAAAGTCGTCTCGCGTCCATCCCTACGCAACCTTTTCCCAATGCTGAAAAAGGGCAGCCGTTGCCATCGCTCGACTTAACTACCAGCAAGATGGCGGACGATCGAAACGTTCATCACGTGCCACACATCTAGAGACCCTTTTTTTGACGACAGCTGCGCTGTGCCGGTTTTATGAAACAAGGAAGGAAAACACGGTACACTCATGGATTATGATGAACCATTCCAAACAGTATTTAAAATGTGTACGGGATATAGTTGGAATATGCCTGGAGAAGATTGTAAAACAGTTTCAGTAGTCGATTTTAAGATAGATTTCGATTCCAAAGATGTGTTTTACCGTACAAGCAAGAGTTGATTCCTATTTAAACGCCCCCGCTCTAGCCAACCTCAAAAATCCCGCACTTTGCTGAGCTTTGCAGTCATGGGTCTCTAGGACGCATGCACAAGTTTCAACGCTCCAAAAAGAACTATATGAAAACTAAAGTCAACAAATTAGCGATAAACGCACCTGTTAAGGAATTTGAAGATACTTATTTATTAAAACTGTATTAATTGGCAACCCAAAATAAATAAAAATGTAACGGAATGCTTTACTTAGAGGTTGTTCCAAATCGTCATTTTAATTCTAAATTACGATTGTCACATAAATACAAAAAATCGTCGTGGTAACTGCATATGTTTAATGACCGCCACCTTGGCGAGAGTCGGGGCGTTAAAGTAGGAATCAACATAAGAAAGACAAACACGGCACTCTCATGGTTTATGATGCACATTCGAAACAATTTTTAAAACGGTGAAGTATAGTTGTAATATACTTGGCAACGATTGTAAAATAGTTTTAGTAGGCGATTTTAAGATAGATTTCGATTTCCAAAGATGGGTTTTATGAAACAAGGAAGAAAAATACGGCACAGTCATGAATAATGATACACTTTCCAACTTAATGGAATAAGGAAGAAAAATAAGGACGACGCATAAACTATGATACGCTTTTAATATATAGTACTTTGGTGCGTATTTAAAATCTGAAAGTGTTTCAGATATTCTTCCCTTTTCTTTCTTTTTTTTTTATATTGTTTTGTCAAGTTTAGCGATTTTCAGGTGGGAGATTGTTGTACAGGTTATTGTGAAAAAAAAAAAAAAGTTTCAATAGAAAAGAATTATGACTTGACGAAAACTGAACAACAGAACAATACTATTTATAGTTTTTAAATATATGTGATAAAACAGTCTGGAGGAAAAGGAAAACACACTCTATAAACTTCTTTGGAATATAAATAAACGCCTAATACGAATAAAAGAAAGCAGAGAAGAATTCCGCATCATTAAAATATAACATGCCACATAAAGAACTCATGACAATTACTACGCTAAAACAAAGACCTGTCCTATCATCAAATCTCATTTGTTGCCAACGATGAGATCTGAATCAATGAAATAAACATTTCCTTTTAAGAAGTGTTGTGTTCTTCATCCTTTCCCCTCAATTAAACAAGAGTCGTCTCCATTTAATATCTCAAAAATGCATGTTTGCAACACAGATCGGTTTTCACTTTCTTTGATGACCTTATTTTCGTTAGTAAGTGAAATTTTGTAATATTAGGTTTCGGTTTTTCTGACGACACGACCCGTCGCTAATTTTCGACTACAAAAGGGAAAACCTTACTCATGTAAAGCACATTGCTAAATTAAAATTTCCAAGCGAATTTTCAGTGCAAATTGCATTTTGTTAATCTACTTAATTTTACTTTGAATTCTCAACGCTTTTTAACTTTGTTGTTTTATGATTTCAGATTGTCTGCCTGGATGTCATTTTGCTAGTCTTTTATAACTTCCGTTATCATAGATAGATTACTACTAAATTTAAACAGGTTATTCATGAGCTATTAAGATGAGTTAATTATTTTTATTTATTTATTTATTAATTTATTACAATTTATTTGCTTTTATCTGCGTTAGTTTTTTTTTTTTTTTTTTTTTTTTAGGGCAGTCAATGCCTTGAGACAGATCAGATAAACGGGTTATTCATGAGCTATTAAGATGAGTGAATTATTTTTATTTATTTATTTATTGCAATTTATTTGCTTTTATCAGCGTAATAAGTTTTTTTTTTGTTTTTTTAATTTTTTTTTAAGTGCAGTCAATGCCTTGAGACAGATCAGCTAAACGGCTGAAAAAAATACACAAATCAATACAAAAATTCTTTTCGGCAACTTTATTTGAATTTGGGATAGAGGGGGAAGGGGGGGCACAGTTTTCACTATCCACCCTCAAACATTTTGGGGAGAAGTATGCTTTGCCTTTAATTTAATTTATTTATCCTTTATTAATTTTGTTTCATTTATTTATGTTGTGCGTGTATAATTCTACTCGAATCATAATAACTAGTTTATATAATATGTAATTATGTTTAGTACACTCATGTCCATAAATTAAGGATAATTCAGAATCACACAGAAATTGATCTCTAAAATAAAAATTTCACCTGTGGAATGATCACACACATCTTGAAGAAGAATATGCAACTTACAGGAAACCACCAGATGGCGTGGATGGTACGGCACAATGACGAGAGTGTAAGAGAGGGGTATAGAGGGGGGGGTGTAAGAGAGGGGGGTGGCAAAGAAGTAAAATTGTTCACAAGCGCTGTGAAAGCCTTTCAGTGCAAAAACCGCATAGTTATGGCACAAAGGAGGCATTTGGATGATGTTTTACGTGGCAGAATTATCGGACGACTGGAATGTGGACGTACCCAGCTGGAAGTATCCGAGGAACTTGGAATCGCCCAGAGTGTCATCTCCAGGCTTTGGCAACGATTCCAAGATGATGGTAATGTGAGTAGACGTTACAGCACAGGTCGCCCCCGAGTTACAACGCCGAATGAGGACCGCTATTTGGCAGTTACTGCCAAAAGAAACAGACGGAGTACAGCATCAGACCTGTCTCGTCAGCACTCTTCAGCTACCGGTACGACAGTTTCAAGGCAGACCGTGTACAGACGCTTAGGGCACATTGGTCTATATGCTCGTAGGACTGTCAGATGTGTTCCACTTACCGCAACTCACTGTCGCATGCGATTAACCTGGAGTAGAGAGCATGCATTGTGGACACCGCAACAGTGGTCTTGTGTGATGTTTTCCGACGAGTCCAGGTTTAGTTTGGAGTCTGATTCTCGCCGGACATTCATCTGGAGAGCACCAGGTACCCGTTACCACCAAGAGAACACCATTGAAAGACACCGTTACGGTGGTGCAGGATGGCTCGTTTGGGCAGGAATTATTCTTGGTTCCAGAACTGACCTGCATGTTCAGAGTGTAACGATGACAGGCCACATCTATCGGGATGTCATTCTGGAACAACATGTACGTTTGTTTCGGGGCGCCATGGGTGCTGAATTTGTGTTTATGGATGACAACGCCCGTCCTCACCGTGCAAACATTGTAGACGAATGCCTTCAATCGGAGGATATCACTCGTATGCATTGGCCAGCATACTCACCGGACTTGAATCCAATAGGGCATGTGTAGGATATGCTTGGACGACGAATTGCAGCCCGTCAACCCCCTCCCACCTGTCTACCGGAACTTCGGAGTGCATTGCTTGATGAGTGGTGTAATATTCCCCAAGATCAGATTGATCATATGATACTCAGCATGCCCAGGCGTTGTCAGGCCTGTATTGCATCGTCCGATAGACATACTCCGTATTAACCATCCTACTAACCATGTTATACTGTTTTTTGTAAATAGGTTCTTTTTTGAAATTTGGTCAAGGGAGTAAAACTTGCAATTTTTATTAATTATGTCAAACAAATGGCATCTTTTTTGCTCTTTACTTTTTGTTTAATAAATAGACTTTACAAATAAGTCAAATTTGTTTTGCTTCTTTCTCTTTCTTTGCCTGAACTTCATTATCCTTAATTTATGGACATGAGTGTACTTAGAACTAAATACCAGATTTATAATTTTCCTTGTTAATTATGCAGTTATCCATAATTATGCAGTTGGATATAAACAAGTAAGACAGTTTTTATAGAAAACGCTTCATAATTATGCGTTCGGTTTAATTTATCTATCTTCTTTCTTAGGTTCAAGGGAAAAAAATATAGTTTTAAGCATTTCCTTTGATTTAATTATCCTACCATATTGAGTAAATTATATAGCTACTAGAAAGTTCTCGGCAAAACCATTTTTTTTTTATTTTATTTTTTTTTTTGCCGAGATTTTTTAGATGGATTTTCCCTAATTATTCCCAAAAAAGAGGTCGAGACTCTAAACATGTATTTAAATACCACTTAGCTTAGTCCTAACACATGAAATTACACCTTTCAGTCACAGGATATTCAATCGGATTTTAGCATATAATAAACTGTTGTTTGCGAATGGGAACTGCAAATGGAAAAATAAATTAGTTCGTTTTTTTAACAAATTCACAATTCACTTACATAATTATCCTCCTTTATATGTGAAAAAGAAAGCAAATTCAGCTATGAATTTTTTTTAATCAAATAAATGTGTTACATTGATTAATTAAAGTTGGATGTAATTGACAAAAAACACTTAAAAAAGAAACTGCTGATTCAGATATGAATAAATAAAACATCGTAAACTAACACAATAATTTTCAAATTGATATGTACCTTTTATGCGTGTTATTTTACAAAGTTTTTATTTATTTCATAGGATGTAATTGGTACATTTTTTTAACTTTCCAGCAAGGTTGAAAAACGTTTATGATTTCAATTTATTTATCTGTCGGTCCGTACTCTAAATGCCGTAAATATGCATCGATTACTAAGAAATTAATATATGTTATTCCTACGTGCTGTGCCATGTACCCTATTGAAAATGATGAATGTACCATTTATAGTTCCTGTACAGGAGCAAACAGAAAGAATTCCAATATATTACACTTACAGGCAGCCATCCTTTAAAGCGTATTTTAGAAATATTCGGCTATTTCAAACAAACAAAATTAATGCACGTTATTAAGGATTACAAAGTAATGCTCGCTATCGAAATTAATATATGTAACACTGGTAGTTCTTCTACAGAAGCGCTCAAAAGAATTCTAATACATTACGATGTATGGCAGTTTAGAGGTACTAATCCATTTTTTAAAAAGTACAGTAAAATAAATCTAAAAATGTTTATGACAACTTAATCTTAAGTTAAAAGTTAAAAATATTATTTTATAGGATCTCGCAAATTACATTAACAGCGATTACATTAACGCGATATATACAGCCCTCGCCGAATTTGACGACAATATATCGCCGCACTTTGTGCAAAAGATTTTTGTGCTGAAAAGTGCTATACAGGATGCCCCAAAAATATTGATTTAGGCTTTTATTCCTAAAATATTGATCATAGATGTATACAATAAATTATGAGGCTGTTAAAAAAAAAGGAACAGAATTTTCTGATATCGATTGAAGTTTACAGGAGCATCAACTTTTAATAAGAACAAAATTAAAATTTTTTATATGGACCCCGTACAAAAAAAAAAAAAAAAAAAAAAAAAAAAATTCACAGTTAGTGAAATGTCCAGCACACATTAATAGGGTGCTGTACAAAGTTTCAGCTTTTAATCATAAAAAGGCTCAGAAATATGTTTGTACAAAGTTGATGAAGGACTATACAATACCAATAACAGCAAAAGTATCATGCATTTATGCCATCATTTTTTCTTCCCTAATTTGTGTACGGCATCGAAAACTCGCGGACATGAAATTTTCCTTTCAAGAGTCATTGAAAAGCGCCTTAAGTCTCAACAAATATTTATTTTTATACCTCAAAACCTTTTTCCGATGAAAGGCAGAAATTTTGTACATCACCTAATTGATGTATGGGGGCACATTATGCTAATTGAAAATATTTTGCTCGAAGGTCGTACAAAAATTTAATTTTTTTATTTATTCGGATTTAATCTCCGGAAAATTTTAATCGATACCATAAAATGCTGTATCTATTTTTAACGTACTTTGTTGTGTATGTCCATGATCATTATTTAAGAAATAAAAGTCTGGGTAGTGTTTTGGAGGCACCCTGTATAATCGATTCGATTACCATTCGATTTGTCTTTCTAGTTTTTATAAGTACAGTGGATTTTTGATAATCCGACTGTTGGTTAGTCCGGCATGTTCAATAATCCGGCTGTCTTGGGAAACGCATGTCATCTTGTCTTCCGGTTCGCGGGCCACCGCGGATGTGAACAAGCATGCCTGCTCTTGTGCTACCCTCCCTCTTTCGTCATTGTTCTCTAGTTTTTGTAATGTATTTTGTAGTGTATTTATCTAGAGCACTGCAATGTCGACCAAACGAAAGCGCATGATTTTGTGTCAAAAACTGGAGATCTTGATAATCCAGACTTTTTTGATAATCCGGGGGTTGTCTTGTCCCATATATGTCGTATTACACCGGTCAACAACAAGAAAAATTTTTTTTTTTTTTTTTTTTTTTGGGGGGGGGGGAGTTCTGTTCTCATGCTTAAAGTCTGATTCTAGACTTTGAAAAACACTTAAATTTTCATTTTTAGTTCTTAAAGTTTGCTTTTGTCTGATTTACGTCGATAAGTATATTTTAATTTATTTCATAAACGAAAGATGGCAGCACTTTGATTAACCCGAAAGTAAACTGTGTTATTATTTGTAAGTCTGTAGTATTGCTTCTTTTATGTTTGTATTATTTGTAATATTATTTGTAATATTATTATTTGTTTGTATTATTATTTGCTCATACGAACATAAAAGAAATACGAAAAATATTCACTTTTAGACATTAATTTCTTATTATTTTACATTTATATGTTATTGTTTATCACAAATCTTGAATAAAAAAGACTTTTATATCCAGCAAAAACTTTTCTGATCATAATTTAGAGTGGAATTATAAATATATATATATATATATATATATATAAATCAGTGATTTTTGCCCCAAAAAATTGAAAAATTGCTTTAATTTCAACAAAAGCAAACTTTCATAAAAAAAATTATTTTCCTTAGTTTTGGCGCAGGAGAAACTAAGATTTAACATGTAGAAGTCAGACCCAAAAATCGTGTTGACCGGTGTTATCAAGGTTCTACTGTGCTCAAAAGAAAAGCCTGTTTCACAAAATCGGTAACTAGCATGCATATTGAATACTAATCAAAGTTACTAGACAAAATCAAAATCTCTAATAGTCCTCTCTCTTGTGTTCATGAATTATTTATCGCAAGAAATTAAAATGCAAAAAAAAATATGCTGAGATATCGGTATCTAACACGTCTTCAATTTAAACGCACATGAAAAACAAAATCCGCATGCATACAAGTCCGGCTAATAATCTGAGATCTAAAAGTAACTTGAAGCAATCCTTTTACGGTAACTAGGGTCACCAATTGTGACAGTGAATAATTACACGAATGAAAAAAGCAATAACAAACTTGTGTAGTTTTTTAATTAATATAATAAGAGATATTTTAACACTTTGTTCGAGCATCGGTTACGAATAACATATCTGATATGTGCTAGGTCTTTTGCTAATTAATTAACTGACAGAAGATTAATAAAAAAAAAGTAGAAATTTTTTTTCTTTCTTTTTTAATTCAGTGATATATTATCTACGCGTCTCCGTGGCATTAAAAAAATGGTTGGAGCTAATTAATTCTTTTTAATGTTCTGTACGATAGCTCAATAATATCGTAAAAACTGTCGTGGAACTTGTGCTTATAAAGTTCTTAACTGATTTATTTATTTTCTTAAGGGCAAAATGTAAACTCTGCAATTTTTTTAATATTTCAAAACCCGGAAAGCATCTTACATGAGCTTTACTTTGCAAACCTAACAACCTGAAAAGTACAACAACTATGAAACATTTTCATGCAAATTATAATCCACAACTTTTTTATTACAACTGGGTAGTTTATTTAAAGGTTAGCCAAAAGCACTTTCAATTCATTAACGTCTATAAACCATTGCTTGTTTCACACCAAAAATTTCTCACATTTGTTAACTTTTGGCAGTATGTCGCCGAATTTCGGAACCAAAAAATTTCTCTCACGGTCTATATACTCAGATAAAAATAAACTAATTTATGCCAGGGACTCGAAAAAGTTCAGAATGATAATTTCTAAGCTGTACTAGCTACTATAATAAATGATATAGCGGTGCCTTTTATAAAATTTTACGAAACAATTCTTCAACATGGAATTACAAATTTTCTAAGAGTGACACATCCTTCTAAATTTTCCATTTTTCTTAAAGTTTCGCAACTGATACAGGTTTATCGTTTTTTACAGTGCATAGTGCAGCTTGCAAAAATACATTCTAAAAATTTTTAAGTGCATGAAATCATTAGTTTGTTCGTATTCATGTACCAAAATCAGGCGATTTCTTCAAAGTACACCGTTAAAGCATATCATCGTATTTTCAAAGTGAATACGATTAATCAACTGCGTAAAATTGTGTATAATTATTAGGAATGCATGTGTGCCTCCATCAGATTCTTTATGTCAACATTACTAAAAAAGAGGTGAAAATACTTAAAGACGTAATCACTCTTATAACAAGTCCTTAAAAATGCAATTATTTGGGGACTGAACAGTATTTAGTGAAAGTCTCGAAAAGTTGTTGCAAGCAGTATCTCAAATACAGAGCAGAATCAGTTTTCTCTTTATTCAACCAAAAATAAATAATACTTTGTTGCTTTGACATCAGTTAAAATAGCTCCAACAAAGTTTCATGGAATTCAATAATCCATTTGTCTTTTAGCTTAGGCTAAATAAAATCCATCTTTGCAAGAAATTTCAAACCTACAGCCGAAAAGCAATTGCAGTTTTTCCAAATTCCTGATTACATTACGACATTTGAGATCAATGGGCCACCCGTAATTCAGGGGTCGCGCTGTCGATCGCCAACGTCGCAAATTGCGAAAATAAAATTAGTTTGGCGAAAGAAAATACGTTTTGGCGAAAATATTGAGAATTCCTTTTCTTAATGATGTCCGGAAAAATCTAATTTGGCGAATGTTAAAATATTTCCAACAAAGATGAAATGCGTTTATGATTTCGGTTTGTGTGCATTGACGTCCATGCTTTAACTGCCGTAAATGTGTATAGATTAATACGAAATTTATGTATTTATTATTATATACTGTACCATGTATCCTATATAATGTGGAGTAGGTAACATTTATAGTTCTTTTACAGCAGCACCTAAAAAAATTCCAATATATTACGCTTCACGGAGTCATTGTTTAAAGCGTATTTTAGAGATATTCGGATATTTCAAACAAAAACAAAATTGATGCGTTATGGATTTTAAAATAATGCTATGCACCCAAAAATAGTGTATAGTCATATATAGTATGTCTTTAATAGTTTTTCAACGGGAACTCTAAAAATTTCTAATACATTGCGGTCTATGGCAATTTCAAGACATGAATCCATTAAAAAAGCAGCACTGTTATCTATATATGCAAAAATATTTATAACGATTTATTCTTCAGTTAAAAGATGGATATATGATTTAGAATTCTTTTACAGGGTCTCGCAAAATCGCATTAATAGTGATAATTAATGATATTCAGCTCTTTTTTTTTAAGGTTATGCCTTAAAATCTCGCAACAGTTATCAAAAACTGAAAAAAAAAAGAAAAAAAATTGCGTTGGAATTGTTTTATTATCAATCCGTTTGATCAGATTTATCTTTCTTGTTCAGTATAGTACACTTTTGATAAACCGGCAGTTGGTTACTCCGGCACGTTTTTTAATCTTGAGCTCTTAGAAAACGCATAACATGTTGAACAAACGAGTTAAGTTTGTGTCAAAAACAAGAGTTCTTGATAAAATAAATAAAAACTTTGTGAAAAAAACACACATAAAAGGTAACTTCAAGGCGTAACGATCGTTTCGACCGAAAATTCGTTCGGTCTTCTTCAGACAAACCCTTCCGTCAAACAGAGCAGAGGGAACAGAGGGAACAGAGCAGAGTTCCCTCTGCTCTGTTTGACGGAAGGTTTTGTCTGAAGAAGACCGAACAAATTTTCGGTCGAAACGATTGTTACGCCTTGAAGTAACCCTTTATGTGTGTGTTTTTTCACAAAGTTTTTATTTATTTTATCTTATAACACCAGTTTTTTGAGTGTTTATTTTCAAAGAGTTCTTGATATTCCAGAATTTTTTAATATCCGGCGGTCGAATTGTCAAGATTGTACAGTTCTTTTTTTACTCTAATATCTCAATTGATCGGTTATTGCATATTGGTTACCAAATTTTACCCTCCCCCCCCTTCCCTCTGACATAATTCGTTCGAAGGCCGTTTATTTGAAAGCATCGTAACGACACCTAAAAAACACCAATCAAAGTCTTGTAAAATATGCAACAGGTACAAAAGAAAAAAAACTAATCTTTTGTTCAACATTTAAAAACTCGAATAAAAGGAATGTTAACAAATAGCCGTGCGCAACACTATCCATAAATTAAAGAAAAATTCTTCTCTGAAAAGAAAAAAACACGTGGATTTACGCTTCGAGTAGACATACCATTGATAAGCTGGTCACACTTGAATGTGCACACACGGTTAGCCTGGCCTTGTGAAGACTCACAGAATGCTTCAGTGGGTACATTGAGGTAGACGATATCCTTGTTTTAAATGGAGTAACTCTTTTAAGTACTGGGTTATATTTGGATTGGCTGGAACAGTTTTTTTCAAGAAGTCCAGAGTTAATGAAATATTTTATTAAAACTTTGAGGCGCAACCCTTTCCCAATGCTGAAAAAAGGGCAGCCGTTGCCATCGCTCGACTTAACTACCAGCAAGATGGCGGACGATCGAAACGTTCATCGCGTGCCTCAGATCTAGAGACCCTCTTTTTGACGACAGCTGGCTGTGCCGGCATAGCCGGCTGGCGCACAGCCAGCTGCGTCCAAAAAAGGAGTCTCTAGATCTGTGGCACGCGATGAACGTTTCGATCGTCCGCCATCTTGCTGGTAGTTAAGTCGAGCGATGGCAACGCCTGCCCTTTTTTCAGCATTGGGCAATCTGTCCAGCTGTTCTCGCATTCGTCTATTTTTCAGAAGATGTCAGTGCTGTTAAAAATAATCGTGTCAATTTTTTTACGGGAAATGACGTGCTAAAAAGTAAACTATTCTCGTGGAGCTATGTCACCCGCAACTATTTTTATAGAAACCAAATCTGTTCTTCGTCAAAACGTCAGAGTTTGGTGTTCCCAGAGCGGGAACACTGCGCGTTAAAGGGTTAATGAAATATTTTATTAATCCTATAAATGAAACATGGCGCAAAATATATCGTTACCACTGCGCTAAAAACGCGAATCTGCTTTTTCCTAATTCCAAGAAAAATCCCCATTTTCTTAAAATTAAAAAAAGGTACTTATTTTATAGTTCACATCATTAGGATTCTAAAACTGCTTTACTTTTTTTTTCTACGATAACTAGAAGCTAAGTTATACAAGAAATAAGAAACCGGAAAGATAGTATTTTGTGCAGTATTAAAATTTTTACATGCGTTTTCTGAAAAAGTGTGTTCATTTTTTTTTAATTTTCTTTACGATAAATGTCATATCTCACAACGTGTTTAAGACGTTGACTTGGTATTTTGGCAGGGTACTTTGATTATTACTAATTGTGTTATGAAACAGAATGTAATATTTCTGTGCTTAGTTACTGGTTTTAGGACCTTATTTTTTCAAAAATTCTTTTTTTTATTATTGTTCGAAAATTTACTGAGTTTCCACATAAAAATAGAAATATTTTCATTACTATTAGAGCTTTCGCAAATCTTTGTTCATAACACAGATAAATATGTTAGTTATCTGGTGTATAAATATTATAAAAAATTATCTATTGGAATTGTTTGCAGGAGATGTGGCATAAATGCACTTCTTTACCAAAATTTCATTTAAATTTGCCAATATTTTCAAAGTTTGCATTGAATTTCATTAAAACTTAATTTAAGTTTTTTGAAGCTGAACGTGCGAAGCTCTTTCACTACACTCAGGCATTTGAATCAGGGGCGTAGCCAAGGGGGGGTGTTAGGGGGGTCATAACCCCCCCCCATGAGGAATTTTTTGCTACAAAATGTATATTCTTCACTCCCTTATCACACATATATATGCATATATATGAGTTGCAGTAGTCATAACCCTCCCCCATGAAAAATTTCTGGCTACGCCCCTGATTTCAATGTAACGCTTCTCTTCCTAAACGGCTTGACCGATTTAGTTCAAATTTGGCATGGTTATAGGTACCAACGGTGGCAAGGTATCAATCTGAAATCAAATCAATTGTGTTGAACGCGGAGGTATAATTACCGAAAAACCTGCTGCCATTAACTTCCAATCGAGATATTGGAAGAATTATTTTGTTTCTCAATGACTCTCTCCGCGTGCTCATTGAACCTATGACATTGGTCAAGGTCACGATGCAGATCACTTTAAAAAAAGAAAATCCGAAATCGGACATACCATGGAGGAATAATCACCGAAAAAATTTTTGAACTTGAGGTGGTCTCAGCTCAACATTGCATCCGCGATATGCCATGCGGACCTAGTAGTTTTATACTCCATTTTATTTTAAAATCTTGGATTTTTCATTTAACTTTACTTTTAAAAAAGTACCCCCCCAAAGGTAATTTTATACCTTAACCCTTTGAGGCACAACCCTATCCCAATGGTGAAAAAAAGGGCAGCCGTTGCCATCGCTCGACTTAACTACCAGCAAGATGGCGGACGATCGAAACGTTCATCGCGTGCCACGGATCTAGAGACCTTTTTTGACGCGGCAGCTGTTCTCTTGATGCAAAACTATTCTCTTGCTGCTGAAGCAAGGAGGATTTAAATATTTAAATATTAAAATTTTAATATTAAAAATGAAATTTTAATATTAAATAATAAAATTTTATATATTAATATAAAAACTTAATATTAATCTTAAAAATTAAAAATTTCACATGACATTGTTTTTTTACTCGTGCGATAACGTGAGTACGAGTTTCTCCATGCAAAAATTGAGATACACAAATATCCCAAATAATTTAAATCTGTTCACAAGTAATAAAAGAAATTAAATGTAGGCGACAGGAACTTGATCTAAAAAAAGTAACTTTAGGCAATTCTTTTGCCATAGATAGGAATGCAAATTGTGACAGTGACAGATTACAAGAATTAAATAAAACAACACAACGAGCTTGTGTTCATTTTTTTAACTGAAATTCTATATCATCTTTTTGAATAACAGTAACTTGTAACATTTCTAACACACATTCCAGATCGTTTCCTAATTAACTCGCTACTAGATATTTTAATTTGAAAAAAAAAAAAAAAGTTTATTTCTTCATTTCTCTGAGTATGTCATCTAGCTTTCTGTGACACTTTTTCCTTTTCATTGTAGACTTGAAGCTAATCAGCTCTCTTAAACATTTAACGTCATTTTTTTTTCCTCCAGTGATAGGTCTTACGTCCTGGGCATAGGTCACGACAACATAGGCCCAATAGTAAAGGGGTCAGGCTGGAAGTGCTGGTCCCTTTACTATGGGGAACCCTATAATTTGTTCCAACATGGCCGAGTGAATAAGACACTGAACATGGAAGATGTCTGATGTGTGTAGGTCCCATGTTTGGGGCCTATTGCACGGATATCCCTCTAACGGTCTGGAGCTTTGGGGCGGTTTTCTCCATATGTAATGTGAATACGCGTTAGAACCCCTTAAAATGCCCTTCGCCCAAGACACCCCACTAGGCAGATGCCCCTGGTGCAAAGAAACATAGTTCGTTCCACGTTTCCCCTTTAAAACTGCCGTATCTCGGCTCTGCCAATTTTTTAACCAACTCCAGATGAGAGACCTGCACCTAGATTGGTCCGCCAGAGGTGTCATTTCAACATGATGGACATTAGATTCACGAACAGATTTTACATATATCGGCTCACTGTAGCTGAGTTGTATTTATGTATTTGTGTGTGTGTGTGTCCGTGCTCAAACATCCATATGTGCTTGGAAGCCAAAAATATATTACGGACATTTAATAATTAAGTATGTTTCATATTAAAAATGAAATATGTATTATGCATAGCACTGTTACCAGAATGGATAAAATATCTCTGTATGTTGTATAATATCGTCAATTATTTTGCCGCCATTATGTTTGGCTCCAGTATTAGGTTAATATTTCCGTTGTCTGCTGAAATATTTTTATTGTATAAGATAAATATTGCAGTTTTGTTAGATGAATTTCAGGATTTTTCTCAGTATTTAAATTAAAAATGGAATTGGATTAGAATGCCAGTGAAAATTTTCTTAAACGAAAATCCTAAGAGATCGAAGTATTTTCCGCTACAGGAAGATTTTCGGTAAAGAAAAGCGGGAAACCAATTACAATAAATTTCTGTTAAGACAAACCACATTGGTACTCCTTAAGCGGGAAAACTTCTTAAGCGGGTACTTCTGAAACGGGTTTTACTGTATATTGGCGAGCAAATTGTAGAAAATTGTGACAGTAATAATACTAATAATAATATAGAATAAGTCCCACATCAAAAGTTGATTATTGTTCCAATATCAATATCCAAGCAATATAATAATATCTATTTTGTAAAAAGTTTCCCTAACTGGCAATTTTTCGTTTATTCTTTTAAAAGTGATATAAACATAAATTTGCAGGGTTTCTTTTTTTGTGTGTGAAATTTAGAAATATTTATACATAAACTGGACAAAACATTTAACATAAAAAACAGAAACTAATTTATTAAATAATTAAATTTTGAAAATGTTCAGCATAGCTAGAAAATTTTAGAATTAAACTAATAATACTAATGATTACACAAAAAAACATAATAATTGTAGCAAATACAATGTGAAATGCAGAAATATTTATGCATAAATTGGAGAAAACATTTTACATAAAAAGCAGAAACTAATTTATTAAATAATTAAATTTTGAAAATGTTCAGCATAGCTAGAAAATTTTAGAATTAAACTAATAATACTAATGATTACACAAAAAAACATAATAATTGTAGCAAAAGCATTTCTTTTATCGACGAAATATCATTACTATATTTCATTTTTATATTATTATTAAATACTATTATTATATTTCATTTTTATACAGTTGAAGAATTTCGCTAACCTTAATTCCTTATCTAATCCTTTCTCACAAAAGAAAAATTATTATAAATTTACACAAAACTCTCTAAGAATCAGTAACACTTATGCATACATAAATCAAAAATTCAACTGCAAAAATCACTTGAAAATAAAATTTATCTATCCTAAGCTGTCAGTAATAACAGGTTGTCCTGCAAATCAAACCCTTATTACCATAAATTCCATAGAACTGACATCTGTGATAATACAGAATCGATCACTTCCACGAAACTACTGATTTCTTCGATTCAGAGAAATAGTTTTTCATCGATTTCGGCATTCATTATTTTGTTTATCGATACGGCTACCTTCACAGAGTAAATAGCAGGTGAAAAATGTTCTCTTGGAGAATAACAATAATATGCAAACATCCGCGAATCTACTTTTTTATGCTGGAGCACGTTTACACTCCTGATTATTAAACTGCTTCGTTATCAATATTATATTTCTATGGTCCAGTGATTGATATTTGCCCATAATGTTTTGCCTGAAGCGGTTGATTTGATTTTTGGTATAGCTACTCGGAATTTTCGCTACCAATGTAAACAATTGTAGCAAGGAAAGCATGAGTTTCTTCGAAAATGTTGTAAAGGGAATTTTTACATGCATAATGTGAATAAAAATAATAAAAGAAAACAAACAAACAAACAAAAAGTGCTGTTTTGAGAATTCCTTTTGCAGTAGTATTAAGTTTAAAATATTGTTGCTGTTGTTCCGTTATTTTTCTTTTCCTTTCTATTTTTTTAAAGAAAACTTGCTTTTCATCATAAAAATAAAATTACAATCTTTTTTTTTTTCAATAAAAAAACAGCGATTTCATTCTTTTTCTTAGTTTCAAAAGTACTTCTTTTTTTCTCGTAAAAAAAAATAATAAAAGAAAGAAAGAAATCCTTTTTTACTTTTAAAAACTTTCATTTCATTTCGTATTTTAAAAATGTTTCGTTTCAATTTCGTATTAAAAAAGAAATTCCTTTAATTTTCTCAATTTAAAAAAAAAATCCTACGGTCTTTCATTTTTTTTACTGTATGCTTACATCCATAAACTTTTTTTCTAAATTCATTGAAGTTTATTGGTGTTCAACCAAATTTTTTTAAATGCATACAGTGCTCGAATACTGTATCAGTATTACATTTTGTAACAGTTATCTCTCTCTTAAAAAAAAGACTATATGTATATATGTAATAATAAAATAAACTTTTCTAATTTGTAAAATAAGCGGTTCTAATTTAATTTAATGTCATCTGAAAAAGCCTTCTTTAATCTCTGTTACTCTCACTGTAAAGTTTGTTTCTCGGCCATACAAGTATTACGCTCGGAGACGATTTTTGAAGTTCCATAAGGAGTACAATTGTTGAATTAGCAGTATCTGCAGTTTTCTGCGGTTTCTTTGCTGCGCCCTTTAGGAACTCCTAAGTAAGCAAATATTTCTCATGGCTTGATTGACAATGTAGTCAACTAATTACGTTTGAGAGTAACGCCTTCGCGATCGTTCTGCGCTCTGCCAGCAGGTGTAGTAACTAGGGGAGTATTTAAGCAGGAGCACGGAAATTTCGGGAGCTTTTTTAGGAGCTTGAAGCTTTAATCTTTTTAGGAGCTTTTCGAGGTCACAATGTAAAGAGAAAAGATAGCCACGGAGCTAATAAAGTCGGGATGGCGTAAGGCCATTCTTTACATATATATATATATATATATATATATATATATATATATATATATATATATATAATAGAGATAATAGAGCTGGTAAAGTGCGGAGTTTTTACGAAACTGGACTCATAACTAGAAGTACATTATTCTTATGTTCGTACCAATATTTAATAATGTTTGGCACAAATATTTAGTTTATTGACGAATTATTGGAAAAATCTGAAAGCCTTTTTCTAATGCAGCATATATATTCAAATCCTTCTAATATCATTCGTCTTCTTTTCTTACTACTTTTTGAATTTTTTTTTCATTTTTTAAGCAAAATATTTTTTTTCTTTCTTTTTAAAAGTATATGCCTGTAAATATGTAGACTTTCAGGAAATTCACCACTGACTAAAAATATTCATTATGTTTATTTATTTATTTTCACATTTTCCGGCTACTCTAGCTACCCTAAAAAATAAAACAGTTCTTAAAATATATTAACCCTCTTTCATTTAAACGAATTTTACTTCCATGTAAATGACCCCCAGGCATCTTAGGCAAGCTGCAGGCTATTGGGCTTCACATGATTGTCAGAAATTAATGCAGTAGTTAACTGGGGAAGAGTGAAACTCCTTTAGCCCTAAAGTAAAGTTGATATCATTTCCAGGTGATTTGCAGAGCAGTAACCTTTGTCTTGCAGACCTTTGTCTTGTTCCTGTCCAAGCTTTTATTTCAGCATTGGTTCCATGCATTGGTTTGATATAGGTATTCAAAGACCAAAGCATAGAAGTAACGTTGGTCAAGAATGATTAACTACGTTTTTAAAAGAATAGGAGAGAACTGCACTCTTAGAAAAAAACTCTTCTTTAGCCCTTTAACGCGCAGTGTTCCCGCTCTGGGAACACCAAACTCTGACTCGTTTCGACTGTTGTCAGTCACGAAGAATAGATTGGATTTCTATAAAAATAGTTGCGGGTGACATAGCTCCACTAGAATCCTTTACTTTTTAAGCACGTCATTTCCCGTAAAAAAAACTGTGACGATTATTTTTAACAGCACTGACATCTGCTGAAAAATGGAAGAAGGCGGGAACAGCTGGATAGATTGCTCAATGCTGAAAAAAGGGCAGCCGTTCCCATCGCTCGACTAAACTACCAGCAAGATGGAGGACGATCGAAACGTTCATCGCGTGCCACAGATCTAGAGACGCTTTTTTTACGACAGCTGGCTGTGCCGCACAGCCAGCTGTCTAATCCAACTCATTTTTAATTTAAATACTGAGAAAAATCCTGAAATTCATCCAACAAAACTGCAATATTTATCTCTCTATTCTAAAAAAAAGTAAAGGCCGCTGGCGCTGTCATTAGCTATGCCGCACTGCCAGCTGTCGTTAAAAAAAGGGTCTCTAGATCTGTGGCACGCTATGAAAGTTTCGATCGTCCGCCATCTTGCTGGTAGTTTAGTCGAGCGATGGCAACGGCTGCCCTTTTTTCAGCATTGGGAAAGGGTTGCGCCTCAAAGGGTTATACACAAATTTATCTCTTATTTTTCAAATGAATATTTTCGTACTCTATGGAAACGTAATATTTCCGTAAATTGAGGAAATAATTTTTGAAAGTGCGTCTTCATACACTAATTCATTTCTCGTTTTACAGCGAATAATTTCCGTACGCCTTGGAAACGTCATATTTCCGTAAATTCCTATAGATGATCTGAAGAAGAGGGAAAAAATGTCGTTGAATCTGAAGAAGCTTCTTCAATTAATGCGAGAAAAAAGAAACGGATATACGTCAAATAACGGAGATATTCCGGTAGTACTGCCTGACAGTAAATTTTCCGTGAATTAAGAAAGTAATTTTTGAGAGTGTGACTAATTGCTTCAGCTATTAGTATTGCAATATGACACATGTACAAATAGTGCACTTTTGCTTATAGTCGAAGTGTCGGGGGAAATTTACATTTCTTGTTATATTTTTTTTTTTAAATTGTTGTTTAACATCAGGACAAATAAATTATGAAAAGCTGTCACACTGTCATTTCTTTGTCTGTCTTGAGCAAAAAACAAAAATATGCATTCATTGCATAACATGAGTAATAATTATTCTTCAAAAGAAAAGCGGACGGAAATGTGACATTTTCGACAAGAAAACTAAAAAACGGAAAGGCAGAAATCAACTTCAATCATTAGATTAAAAAAAAAAAAAAAAACACGAAATGCTTTTTCCCTGATTGACAGTTTGACGGATAAAGAATAATTTCAAGTAGGTACCTGGTGGAGAAATTTTTTTGCAGAGCAGAAAGTAATGATAATCACATCAGGCACATATCGTACCAATCGCTGTTGTGTATGTGTTAATGTATATTTCATTATAAAAAACAAATAAAAAATTAAAGTTTTTTAATCCACTGTTACTCCTCATAAATTTCGATTTGGCACATAAGGAAAGTCTGTTTTGTTGAAACTACCGAGGAATATTTTAACGTAACGTGGCATTACTTAACGTTTAGTAAGTTTTCTTGAAAAAGGAAAGGAAGCGAGGGTTACAGTATTATTCTGTACAGTGCAATACAATTTAAATTTTATTATAATTATTATTTTTATTACAGTTTTATAATTATTATTACAGTACTGTGGCATTAATTATAGTAATTATTATTATTACTGTACAGTACAATAATGATTATTCCAGTACAATACATTATTATGACTCTAAAAAATAACGGAACAATTACTGGAATTTTTCCGTAAAATTTTACGGAACTTCTTCTTTTATATTTGAATACAGGGCGATTTCCGTACATCAGCGCCTCTCTGAAACAGAATTTCTGCTGAATTTACTATTTTTTTTTATTTTTTTTTTTTTTGGAGGGGGACAAAATTTTTATGGCTAAAAAAAATTTTGTTGTGATATTTTGGATCAAAATTTTTGTTTATCCAATAAAGCAGTTTGGAGATTAAACAAAAATATTTTTTCAGTGTTTAAAAATTAATAATATTTGATTTGTTGTTGGTGTGTTATGGTAAGCCTACAAGTTGGGCATCTGCCTGGAGGGAGGGGGGTGCCTTGGGAAGAGAACTTTAATAATAATTGATAAAATCAATTATGATGATAAAAAATAAATTGTAATTACTTCTTTCAAAATAATGTTGAAAAATACACGTTCATAAGCGTTTCAGTTAACAAAAAGTGCATGTATTTTCAGTGAAAACTTTTGTTCATCCAATGAAATAGTTTGTTGAATCAATAAAACATTTGTGTGTTTGTATAAAAAGTAATAATATTTTATAAAAGCTACTATAATTAATCAAAAATAAGTTTTAATTACTGCTTTAAAGATTAAAAGTTTAAAAACATGTGTTCATAAGCGTTTCGGTAAACGGAAAATGCATTTGTATTTCAATGAAAACTTTTGTTTATCTAGAAATAAGTGGCTGCTAGAGTACAATAATTTTCACGTGCTCGAAAATCTAATAATAATTGATATAACATTATTAATTTTTCAGATGTAAATTAAAAATATCATTCTAAAAACATCTTTCAATAAATATTGCTAATTTTACAAAAATTAAATAGAGATAAAATAGCATGTAATTACTAATTTTAACCCTTTATCTACTGAATCAAGAATGTCACTGTGAATCTATTTGTTTTCTCTTGTTATAGTTAGGCAGTGAATGGTAAATGCTGATTAATGCAATAAAAAAGAAAATTACGAAAAAATTAATAAGCATAAGCTGTACGTTTGACGACTAGTTTTATAAACAGCTAACGAGTCTTTTCAAAAGAGCATAGGACCTACCAATGTGAAGGAGTCAACTAATACTTTGACTGACACACTTTTAGAAAATCTAATCCTTTAATCATAAAATAGATGTCTGAAAATTCTCTAATGTTCTTTTGGAGGGAGGACGGGGCTCGACATGATTAGAAAGTGAGCGGAAAGCTGTCTATTTAAAACAGTCTACTCTAATAGAACAGGCAATCGCGATATAAGCTGATTAAATGAAGTATTGGGTAGTGGTTTCTCAAAGAAATGGTTTCAATGAATAGACTTTCTTTTTTTTACAATTTTAATTTATCGGTTCTTCTAAGTACCGTCATAGTAGATAAAAGGTTAAGACTTAAGTTTAAAAAATGCATATTTATAGGAATTTCATTTAACAGAAAATGCAGTCAGTGAACTGACTCAGCCTCTCTAAATGTTAGAGCACTATCCGAAAAATAACGGCGAAACCCCGTAATTTTACTGTCATCGGCTAGTAATTTTGGTGCAATTTTCCTGAAAATATAAATACTTTTGTTTAGGTATAAATTCTAATAAATATCCCAACATTCATTTATAACTGTACGCTGTCAAATCCGTAAAAAAAAAAAAAAGAAGATCCTGAAAGTAGGATAATCTGCAGGAGTTACTTAAACTGTCTATCGAGAGATTTCTTTTGTCATCTTGTCTAGAAATCAGACTTTTTTAAGATAATAGCACACGATGCTTGCGCGTAATCTCTGAAATTATAGTTTCACGTTCTTGCCGCGGTTGAGTAGCTGCGTTACTTTCGATAACTTGAACTTTTACGTTCTTGTTGCTTGTCATGTATCATCTTTGCCCCAATTTCTCTTCCACTGATGTTTTGTTTTCCCCGTGATAACTAATTCTAAACTATCAAACGGCAATGTACTTCATGTCGAAGGCAAAGCCATCTTACAGATATAGGACGCGCACAGATTTATCTTTAAAACACTGGCGACATCCACGGGGAGCTTAATCGCCAAATTTATTGCGCCTTTAATGAGGTGTTAGTAAAAGTCACTAGCTTAGTCCAATTTAAAAAAGACATTTTTACTAGCCATCTTTCAGATATAGGACGCACACAGATTTATCTTTAAAAGACGGGCGACTCCACCGGGAGCTAATCAACAAATATATTGCGCCTTTAATGAGGTGTTCGTAAAAGTCACTAGCTTAGTCCAGTTTAAAACAGACCGTATTTTTACTACCCATCTTTCAGATATAGGACACACACAGATTTATCTTTAACCCTTTAACGCGCAGTGTTCCTGCTCTGGGAACACCAAACTCTGACGTTTTGACTGTTGCCAGTCACGAAGAATAGATTTGATTTGTATAAAAATAGATGCGGGTGACATAGCTCCACGAGAATCCTTTACTTTTTAGCACGTCATTTCCCGTAAAAAAAATGGTCACGATTATTTTTAACAGCACTGACATCTGCTGAAAAATGGAAGAATGCGAGAACCGCTGTATAGATTGCCCAATGCTGAAAAAAGGGTAGCCGTTGCCATCGCCGACCCTTTTTTGACGTAGCTGGCTGTGCGGCACAGCCAGCTGTCGTCAAAAAAGGGTCTCTAGATCTGTGGCACGCGATGAACGTTTCGATCATCCGCCATCTTGCTGGTAGTTAAGTCGAGCGATGGCAACGGCTGCCCTTTTTTCAGCATTGGGAAAGGGTTGCGCCTCAAAGGGTTAAAACACTGCCGACATCCACGGGGAGCTCAATCGCCAAATAATATATTGCGCCTTTAATGAGGTGTAAGTAAAAGTCACTAGCTTAGTCCAATTTAAAACGACCGTATTTTTACTAGCCATCTTTCAGATATAGGACCCACACAGATTTATCTTTAAAACACTGGCGACATCCACCGGGAGCTTAATCACCAAATTTATTGCGCCTTTAATGAGGTGTTGGTAAAAGTCGCTAGCTTAGCTCAATTTAAAACAGACCGTATTTTTACTTAGCCGTCTTTCAGATATAGGAAGCACACAGATTTATCTTTAAAACTGGCGATATTCACGGAGAGATTATTCGCCAAATTTGTTGCGACTTTATTGGTTCCTGAATTAGCGAAAGCAAGTTTTGAATAACCCTAAAACTTGTAACGTTAAAACTTTACACAGGACCGTTGAGGAGGAACGTAATCCTCTACAGTGTGGTTATAGTTAAACTACCCCTCTAAACAGCATTTAGCAGATTATGAGCAGATTATACCCCCAAATTTGGAATATGCGCTGTACACGAAATGTGTTCAGAAAGTACTTTAAAAAGTTTAGTCCAAAAAATGTCCACTAGGAGGAGCTTTGCATTGTAAAATCAGCTCAAAAAATAGCCCAAATTAGTTAATAAATGCTCCAAAACTATTGATTAAATATTGAAATCGTTGCGGATTTCGAATTAGCCATTTTCATTGCTAAATTTGCTGCTTTTCATGCGAAGTGTCACCTAGTGGACATTAATCCCAAAATTCTTTGAGCTCTCAGGCAGCGCACACAGATTCTGAACGTCTATTAACCCTTTGAGGCGCAACCCTTTCCCAATGCTGAAAAAAGGGCATCCGTTGCCATCGCTCAACTTAACTACCAGCAAGATGATGGACGATCGAAACGTTCATCGCGTGCCACAGATCAAGAGACCCTTTTTTGACGACAGCTGGCTGTGCCGGCACAGCCAGCTGCGTCAAAAACGTTTCGATCGTCCGCCATTTTGCTGGTAGTTAAGTCGAGCGATTGCAACGGCTGCACTCTTTCCAGCATTGGGCAATATATCCAGCTGTTCTCGCATTCTTCCATTTTTCAGCAGATGTCAGTGCTGTTAAAAATAATAGTGCAATTTTTTTACAGGAAATGACGTGCTAAAAAGTAAAGGATTCTCGTGGAGCTATGTCACCCGCAACTATTTTTATAGAAATCAAATCTTTTCTTCGTCAAAACGTCCGAGTTTGGTGTTCCCAGTGCGGGAACACTGCGCGTTAAAGGATTAACGTCCCTAGAACGTTCCCTGAATATAAATGTACGTTCAGAAAACCTGTGTGTGCTATCTGGGTTGTTTATAGGGGAAGTTTAATTACCACCACCCTGTACGTTAAAAATAAAAAACAGTAAATAAAAAAATAGTAATAAAATTAGCAGGTATAAAAAAACCCACTTACATATTCAGTCTATTAACGAGGGTGTACCACCTGCTCTTGTAATCTCCCTGATATCACACTTCTCAAGTTCAAAAAAGAGTGAATGGAAGAACAAAGCGCTTTTTCTTTCGTTCTGGATTACAGCAACTGACCCAATTTTAAGCAGATATCAAAATGAAAAATGATTGAATTCCCTTACTTTAAAAACTACAAAAGCATGCATTTTTTTTTGTTGTTGTTTTTGTGAAATATGAGCAACATAGGGCGTGCACCTCGAATTTCCTGTAAATTAATCATTTCGCTTTCGCCCGCCAAAAGCAATATGATCCATGGAGAGAGTGTAGTTGTTTCCATGCTGCAATGCAATTCGTAACTTCGTAAAATATCGGAAATGGTGCGAACTGTCGATTGGTAACTGTATCAGCACTTAGATGCATTAACACAGAGCTGTTCGACTCATGAATGTCTATTTAATTGTTAGTAGGAGGGGGGTATTCTATTTCGTAATAAGATACTATATTTTATTGTTGAACCACTGATACGTAATACTAGCGTGTAAATAATTACCGTAATAAATATTTTGGGGCAGTTAGGGGGCTGTGAGAGGATGGCAACTCCCTGCTTATGGTCGAATGTGGTCAGCAATCTGTCCGGTAAAGCACTAAATCTGGTCCACATAGTAACAAATGGTTGGATTTATTTTTTAACGTGGAATTACTCAAAACGATGTAAAGGGAAAAATATTTTTTTCAACTCTTACGTAAGTTTTAACATTGCTCCGTTAACTGTAATTAGTAACTGAGTGAAATAACTATATGAACTGACTGAACTGCCCGGGGTACTTTGAAAGGGGGCTTTTGAAGTCATTACTCTTTCAGAAAAGTAAATATTTATTCTATCAGAAGTAAATTCTCAATGTTTTATGTTTTGCTTAAATAAATTATAGGGTCAGGTGGAGGGAAAATCATGTATTTATTTTTTTTAATGTTCTAAAATCGAGCTGTTAAATATGTGTTAATTAAATTATTGACAAATATTATATACATTAGACTTACATTGAAAGTGTAACATTATTTTTTATGTTATCAAAATACTTTTCTATGGTTTTATTTTTATTTAGGCAAGTACTGATACCTCCAATTTTCCCCAATGATGGAGGAAAAGGAGGGGTAGTACAAAAGTACCTGTACATTTTTAATAAAAATCATATTAATGCAATTAATGAAAGAAAAAGCATTCAATTCTATGTATTCTTAATATACAAAAAAAAATGATGTACAGAAAAGATTATTTCCCAAAATATTTAGCTAAAGAAATGATGTCCACAATTATCAAATTCAGGTTCACTCAGTATATGGCAAATGATACTTGATTTCAACAGGGGTGTAGACAGGGGATGGCTGATGGGGCTGTAGCCACACCCAAAATAAGTAAACATAAGATATGAAAAACATTACGCATTTGTGGATAAATTTGAAAGTTCCCCTTGAAAATTTTGAGGTTCAGCTACGGACCTAAGCGAAATTTAATATTTTCTCATAATGTACGTTTCTCCAACCACAAAGATTTCAAAATCGATTTATGGATTTATTTTTGCTTTCATTTTTTTAATTTCATTTTGATATACGAATATTTGTAGGCAAAGTAAAGGGGTTCCATCCCATAAAAAAAAAAATATGTTTTATCGATTTTTATAAGTTATATTGCATTCTAGTTTTTCGAGTTCTCAGTCACCTCCGAAAAAAATTCTTGGGTTCACTACTGGTTCCACAAAATTGATTTATGTAATAAACAGTTAATTAAAATGTCAATTCATACCCCACCTCAGAAGAACAAATAAATAGCAATAGAAATCACAATTTTATTCTTAATTTTTTTTATGAAATTCAGTTCTTTTGAAGTCTCTCTGCTGATGTGTATCAAAATATTAATACTTTATCTAATTATAGGGATTCTGAAAGAAAGTTTTTCAATATCGCTTGCTAACAGGCAGTATGGTAAGAGAAAAACAAGAAGATTTGCATACATTAATATTGTTAAAATATCCTAAAACTTCATTAGAAGTACTTGTTATGTTATTAAAATATATTTCCACAGAAAAAATATTGAAATATGTCAAATTTTAGGGCGAAAAAATGTATTTTTCTATATACCCGCATTTTCCAACATACCACCATTCCCGCCCATTTGACGCTACTGTTTTAAATATTCTGTTCACTTATTCTATTATTTTAAATCTATTCACTTATTTATCTAGCACCTATGTTAAAAAACTCACATATATGCCATATTTTGTATTATTAGCAGGCCATACTGGCTACTTTGGAGGCCCAAGGCTAGAGAGTAAAAGGGGGAAATACTGAGATTGCTGGGAAATAAATAATCAAATTACTTTGATACATATGACTCTGTTATATATTAAATGACCCTAATTGTAAAGTAGTATATCCATTATTGGGGGCCTCGCTGGGGCCTCCTTAGGTTGGGAGCCCTCGGCAATCTCCGACCGGCCGACCTGGCCAATCCGGGCCTGATTATTAGCTTCAGCAGTTTCGGCTAAGCCAAATACTGATATATGGAAAAGGGACATTAATTTTTTAGTTCCATTCATAAAAACAATTATCTTTAAACTGTTACAAATGCTGGATGGAAAATAATTATTTCAGTTGACCTGAAATGTTTTCGATATCTGGCTTATCTCGTATTCGCATTGTATGTTTTCCATTAACGGAAGAAAACGCGACCTTTATTTTAATTAATTTTTTTTAACACGACTTCTATGTCATGCATTTTCATATTTACGTTTTACAATTACATTTGAATAAGAAAACGCAATACCCAATTGCTTTATTTTTATGAGTAGTTTATCTATTCATGCCAAAAGTAATAATTATAATAATAATCATTCTTTGACCTTAAAGTTCACTGCATTTTTCTCGGAGGTTAAGAGTTAGTTACACTGCAATTTTGTAGGCATTATCTCATTGACAACAGCTTGTGCCAAATACCGTAAGCAGGGCCCGGTCAAAGTACAGTCGAGTCCACTTACAGGAATAGCCATTTTACCACGAAAATTTATTCGAATAAGCGGGATATTCCAATATCCGGGATCACATTAACTTAACTTGGTACATTGAAAATTGATTAAAATAAGCAAGATATTCTTTTAACCGAATAATTTTCACATCGCTCTAGAGTTTATTTGTTTAAAATTTTTTGTTTAGGACTATTGATGGCCGTTGTTTGGATTGACTATTCATGTCAATAGAGCATTTTCAATTATTTTTATTAAACAACAATTACGGTCGGTTGTTCATCAGACAATTATCTATATAGAAATATTTTCATTTTGAGCACAATTTTTTAAACAGGATTAAATTAAAAATGAAATTTTGAAATTTCAGGGAAATCGCAGATGTAAACATTCAAAAATACTTAATATTCAAACATTCATTATATTTAATCATTTGATTTATTTAATTATAAGTAATTCGATTATATTTAATTATAAATATTCAAAAAACACTTAATACAGAATTTCAATATATCTTAAATATGTAAAAATTTACGCATAGATAATTGTTTCTTGAACCACGTACAGTATTTTTTATTAAAATAATTAAAGCATACTATAAATCATTCGATTGCAAATTCAAGTTCTGATGATTTAATAAGTGAGGAAATAACGGAATTTTTCAATTCTAATGAGTACATGAGAGATACTGTGACAAATCGTTTAAGGTACCGGGATATTGGAGTTACCGTTTTTTTTTTTTTTTTTTTTTTTTTAAGTACTAGCGGACTTTTTAATTCTTTTGATTTTAATTACTGCGTATATTCTATAAATTCATATTCATTTTATAATTTTTAATAAAATATTTACTTGTTAGTTGAATAACATTTCATACCAAAAATATAAACACTACTTTTAATGCAAATTCTAAATGAGAAAAAAAAAATGTCAGTTGACCTGAAAGTCATTCAATATCTAGTTTATTTGCACAATATCTTCCATTAAACCGGCACACTTATTAAGCGGCACTTATTTTAATGGCACAAACGCTTTTTAACACATGCCCTGTTCGCGTTGTATTTTACAACCCCAACCATACACGAAAACGTAATAACCTTCCTGTTTTACATTCGCGTACGTGACTATTATACGCGAAAGAAAGAGTAGTATCTTTGAACTACAAATCCTATTGCACTTTTTCCGGAGGTCAGATATCCTATTTTATTATCGTTGGTTCATTTTCTCTTGTAGGAATGTCGCAAGCCTTCATGGGAAATGTGGGCTGCAATAGACGCCAAAAACGCTAGCGGTAGCCAAAGCCTGATTATCACACGGGCATGCGGGGCAATAGCCCGGGGCCCCGAAATCTCTCGATTTGTTGTTACCATGATTTATTACATATTGATAAGCACTGCAATAATAAATTTTTTGCAACTAAATTTCCTTTGTAATATCTATAGCATAATTTTTGACAATAAATGGACTTAGAGATTTATTTATTATTCTTCTAATCCAATGGTCTTTAAAACTCATGGATCAATAAACAAGAAATTAGGAGTTTTTGGAAACGTATGATATGGCCATGCTTATTACAAAATATTCATTAGTTAACATTTTTACTTTCCGAACATGTACCATGTAAGGAAAGTATTGTAATCATGAAAAAATTCGAATTCGAGATTTTGGTGTATTGACACGTTTTGAGGTCTTCTGAATTCATTTATGCTATTTTTACGACATGTATGTGTGTATGTGTGTGTGTGTGTGTATGTGTGTTTGTGTGTATGTGAGTGAACACGATAGCTCCTGAACAGGGCATGCGATTGAGCTCAAATTGGGTATATATGTTATAAACCTCCGTCGCAAGACCGGTATCGATTTTGGTGTGTATAGGACTTACAGTTTTTCTACAGGGCTACGACAAAGATTTCTTTTACATTATGGCCTATGGAGGAAAATTCTGGAAAGTGCGCTAGCGTTTAAACGGTACATTCGATTGAGCTCAAATTGGGTATACATGTTATAAACCACCATTGTAAGACCGGTATTGATTTTGATGTTTATAGGACTTATAGTTTTTCTACAGGGCTACGACAAAGATTTCTTTTACATTATGGCCTATGGGGAGAAATTCTTGAAAGTGCGCTAGTGTTTAAACGGTACATTCGATCGAGCTTCAATTTGGTATATATGTTTGAATTATTCATCGATTAAAATTTATTTAAATGCTTGGTAATGATCTTAATCGTAAGTGTTCGGAAAGTCGAGAGGAGTCACTCCAGATTTTTTATTTTATGTTGAAGGAAAGAAAATTTCGAACTTTTTGGTGTATGAAGAAAATTTTTTGGAGTGAGGAACTTTTCTCCCGTGCCTCGTAATTGCCATTCCTTGAATTATCGCACCTAATAATACAAACGGGCTAAAAAAATATTAAAATCACTTTTAAATACAAAGTCTTGTTCTAAATAAGTATAAATAAGTATGTCATTTTTAATTCAATTTTAGTATTCTTTAAAAATGTTTTATTTTTATGTCGGGAAAATGCAACAGAAACAAAAATAAGTTAAAATACTTGAGATAGTATAGGGCCCCCAAAATAACCTCTTGCCCCGGGGCCCGTCCACCTATGATCAGGCTCTGGCGGTAGCGGGGCCTTCCATATTAATTGTACGTCCGAAACGTTACATATTTATCGAATTATTTCATTTTTTATGGTATTTCGCATATTTTAGAGATTGCTGCTTACTAAATCTACGTCACATTCTCAAGAAGAGTATATTTGGTGCATTTTTATCTTTACATAGAAAATTTTCAATAAACAAAGAAAAAATTGCTGTAATATAAAATACTTTACTTTTAAGAGGATAGAATGCTCAATCAAATCATATACTGGATGCGTTGTTGCTTTTCCTCAAAAATTGACTTTTTGCTTTCCATGATTTTGAGAGCAGAGTGCTAATTTTTTTTTTTAGAGTTTTATAATTTAACTGTTTAGTCAGCGTTTCAGAGAAACACAGACTATCAATGAGGCTAAGGCATTTTACAGGGGGGGTTGCATTTTATCAGTAGCATACAATGCCGTAGCCAGAAATTTTTCAAAGGGGGGGGGGTTACGATTACTGCAACTCACATATATGCATACATGTGTGTGATAAGGGACGGAAGAATATACATTTTGTATGGCAAAAAATTCCTCATGGTGACCCCCCTAACACCCCCTATTTTAAGTACGCTACCAGGCTACGACCCTGGTAGCGTACTTAAAATATTTTTCGGGGATGGCTGAGAATTCAAACACTGTAATGCAGTATAACTTATAAAAATCCATAAATGTCTTTTTTTTTGGGGGGGATGCCCCCTTTATTTTTCCTAATAATGATCGCATATGAAAATGAATTAAAGAAAAGAAACAAAGAAAAAAAATTTTTAATCATAAATCGAGTTTAAAATCTTTGCATTTGTAAAAGCATGCAATAGAAAAAAAAAAGTTAAATTTGACTTAAATCCGTGGGTGAAACTCGAATTTCTCGAGGGGAACTTTCAAATATAAAATGGGGGTATCAAGGGGAACTTTCAAATTTATCCACGAATACGTAACTTTTCCTTATCTTACATTTACTTATTTTGGGGGTGGCTGCAGCCCCATCATCCACCCCCCCCTGGCTAAGCCCCTTCATTTTATAGAGATCTCTTTTCATACTTCAAAAGAAAAAAGTCTTCTATTGGTGCAATAGGCTATCGACAGCTTATATGGCTGTATCTTCCCTGTAAATGTCTTTCCTAAAAGTCTCAGCTTAAATGATCCTTTAACCCTTTGAGGCGCAACCCTTTCCCAATGCTGAAAAAAGGGTAGACGTTGCCATCGCTCGACTTAACTACCAGTAAGATGGCGGACGATCGAAACGTTCATTGCGTGCCACAGATCTAGAGACCCTTTTTTGAGGGCACAGCCAGCTGTCGTCAAAAAAGGGTCTCTAGATCTGTGTCACGCGATGAACGTTTCGATCGTCCGCCATCTTGCTGGTAGTTAAGTCGAGCGGTGGCAACGGTTGCCCTTTTTTCCAGCATTGGGCAATCTGTCCCGCTGTTCTCGCATTCTTCCATTTTTCAGCAGCTGTCAGTGTTGTTGAAAATAATCGTGACATTTTTTTTACGGGAAATGACGTGCTTAAAAAGTAAAGGAATCTCAAGGAGCTATGTTACCCGCAACTATTTTTATAGAAATCAAATCTGTTCTTCGTGACTGGCAACAGTCAAAACGTCAAGTTTGGTGTTCCCGAGCGGGAACACCGTGCGTTAAAGGGTTAAAATAATAATAATTATAATAATAATAATATTAATAATGTTGCATCTCATTGCGAAAAAGAGAAGCTATTTGAATTGATGCAAACGCAGAAAACAAAAACAAAAAGCTACGTCATTTGAGTTGAAGCATGTGATATCTGGTTCAGTTACAAGCTCAAAATTTGTCCCAATAAAAGCGGATCTTATATTAACTTATTCTAACACCTGTTATGCAAGGAACATTCATAACAAAAACTCCGTATGGCTACGATATCCGAGTGGATAATACATGGCAGATGGCTGAAGTCCCACGTTTAGACCTAGCGTTTGGCTGCCTATCTGATGGTCTGTAGTTTTGGGCGGTTTTATCCAGATGTAACGTGAATACACGTTAGAGCTCCTTAACCCTTTGAGGCGCAACCCTTTCCCAATGCTGAAAAAGGGCCATCGCTCGACTTAACTATAAGCTTAACTACCCTTTTACTAACTACCCTGATTTAACTACCCTTTTTTGACGACAGCTGGCCGTGCGCGAGCGCAGCCAGCTGTTGTCAAAAAAGTGTCTCTAGATCTGTGGCACGCGATGAACGTTTCGATCGTCCGCCCTCTTGCTGGTAGTGAAGTCGAGCGATGGCAACGGCTGCCCTTTCATCAGCATTGGGCAATCTATCCAACTGTTCTCGTATTTTACCATTTTTCAGCAGAAGTCAGTGCTGTTACAAAATAATCGTGACCATTTTTCTACGGGAAATGACGTGCTAAAAAGTAAAGGATTCTCGTGGAGCTATGTCACCCGCAACTATTTTTATAGAAATCAAATCTATTCTTCGTGACTGGCAACAGTCAAAACGTCAGTGTTGGGTGTTCCCAGAGCGGGAACCCTGCGCGTTAAAGGGTCAAAAAGTTCTTCGCCCTAGGCACCCCCGACGAGGTTGAAGTCCCTCGTGAAGGCTTACCATAACAGAAAATAGAGCCAGTCTATAACATTTTTGTGCCCAGGGCACTTTTAGAATTTTGTGCCTCTGTATTTAACTAAATCAAACTTCGTGCCCCTATAAATAGGTCTAAACTCAATTTTTTTTACTTATTTCTGCATGTGCGCCAAGGGCACCTGTCCCAAGTTTCCGTGCGATAATCAGGGCTTGACAGAAAACCATCAAACAAGCCAACAAAAACTCAAGAAATATCTCCAATCCTAACGGTACATAATCTATACGTCACAAATTTCAGGAATTGTTTTCATGTTCCCTACCATCTAACAGTAGCGTTAGCACACAAAGGCTATCGAATCAAGTCATAGTTTTCTGTTATATCCATAACCGCACACGAAAATGTAATAACCACCTGTTTTACATTTACGAAAACAAATAATATCTTTAACTCCAGACCCCGTTGCACTCTCCCCCAGGTCAAACATTCTTCTACAATTATTACCACTTGTTCTATTAACTGAACTCTTTTGTAACTCAAAACTCAGCATGTCGCAATCCCTCCCGCTGAAAAAACTATAGCAACATCCAGTCTGCACGGAATGCACACAATAGCGTTGAGTATACATCTAGTAATTTCCATACTAATGGAAATTTTTCGTTCGTTTTTTTTTTTTTTTTTTTTTCTCTCCAAATTACTCGAAGCAAGGCCAAAACGGGGACGAGTCACCCTGGCGGTGCGATCTGGGTGTGTCCGTTTAAACAGATTGAGCGGGGAAATCGCGATTCCGTGGATGGAACAAACTGATATTGTGCTTTCCCCGGATTTGTCCTAGAAATTACTCAAAAGTTAATGTGTTCGAACGGGTGAAAGTTGCACTTTCTTTATTGTTGTTTGCTTACTTGCAGGTGTGCAATCTAGTGACAGCTGGTATGATTGCTTAGTGTCAGCAACATTAATCAGACGCCATGTCCGACTATGAGGAGATGGTGGGTTAGGTTGCGGCCGGAATAATTTGTGTTGTCCAATTTAAACCTGATAACTGTTCAGGATTCGTTCGTTTCTGTGCAAAAAATTTCCTACTTCCGGTCATAAAAATGATTTCCATACATTAGCCATCCTATCACTCCATGGGTTCGAATCCGGGCTTAGGCATGGATGTTAATCTGTCCGTCCCTTCATGGGGAGTAACGCTGGCCGTCCACTGGCTGCCCCCATCATAAAATGGCCACAATACCGTCGGACAGTTGTAGTGGACAATGCCTAATCGGAAAGTTCTCGCCCGTTCAAAAAACAAAAAAACATTTAACATACATTTCTATACATTCGGCCATAGAAAGGATTTCTATGAACATTTCTATATAAACTAATATCGGTTAAAACCGTCCTCTTCTGGACCGAAATTTTTCTTCTTTCGGTCATAAAAATGCAGAACATTCCTACATAAACTAAATGCCCTGAAAACCGTTCTGGTTTTCGTTCTGTTCTGGATCGAAAATTTCCTACTTTCGGTCATAAAATGCAGAGAATTTCTAGATAAGATAGTTGCAATTAAAACCTTTCGGGCTGACATACTGCTCTAGACCGAAATTTTCCTACTGTCGTACATAAAAATGCAGAACATTTCCACATTAACTAACTGCGGTGAAAACCGTTCTGGTGTTCTTTCTGTTCTGGACCGAAAATTTCCTACTTTCGGTCATAAAATGCAGAGAATTTCTAAATAAGCTATTTGTTATTAAAACCTTTCGGACTGACATACTGCTCTAGACCGAAAATTTCCTACTGTCGGGCATAAAAATGCAGAACGATTCCTCATAAACTAGCTGCGGTTAAACCGTTCTGGTTTTCGTTCTTTTCTAGACCAAAAATTTCCTACTTTCGGTCATAAAATGCAGAGAATTTCTAGATAAGCTATATGCTATTAAAACCTTTCCGGCTGACATACTGCTGCTCCAGACCGAAAATTTCCTACTCTCCGTCATAAAAATGCAGAACGATTCCGCATAAACTAGCTGCAGTTAAACCGTTCGTGTTTTTGTTCTGCTGTGGACCGAAAATTTCTTAATTTCGGGCATAAAATTGCAGAACCTTTCTAGATAAAATAACTGCCGTGAAAACCGCAAGTCGGATTCGAGTATTCTCCCTTCTCAAGGCTGGAAGCATTTCTCTGTATTGTCTTCTTTAAAAAGCCACTAGAGATAAGTTTAGCGCCCTTATCTTTTGATGCTCATCATGAAGGTTCGAAAAAAAAAAAAATTCGAGAACTAGTGGAACAGCTATAATTTTCGGAAACATAGAAGGGATCTGAGCTTTAATTTATCAGCATTGTGATTATATACTGTGGATAACATCTACGAAGGCCCCTCAGCACGAGGGGAGTTGCAGCGCACAAAAACTACAAGGATAGCAGGACATTTCAACACCTTTAAGAACAAACTGATTATGTCAAACATTCGAAAAAATTAATACTGATTCTTCACAAACTGTTCTAGACAGTTTCATTAACCGAGGGTTCACATGCACCTTCAACCTCAATTTGAAAAATCATTCGTTTTAGAACCTTTTTTTTTCTGCCAAAATTTGAAAGAAAATAAATAAAATCGGTCTCGCTATAGTTATGTTAAGCAAACATTCGGATACCTTTCATAGATAAGTTTTTTTTTAAAAATAATTATCTATTTACATAGCATTTTTTTTTCTTCTGTTATTTACAAAAATGAGAGTGGGTACTGCATAAAACGAGTACTTCAACTATTTATATATACAACTTTCACATGGAAAAGGAAAACATATTTTTAAAAAACAGACATTTGAAGTGTTATACGATTAACTTTAACGGCAAAAATTTTGCGTATACAATACCATTGAAAGCTCTATGGTGCATCAACCCAATCAATGCAGCTTATTCTTATCCAGAAATATGCTCAACTACATTAATTTTGCTTCATTAGTATCCGTGTCTCTAAAAAAATTATTCTAAAAAAATCATACTTTTCATTAAAAGAGATTACATCTACTGAATGGTAGTCGAACAAAATAGTTATGTACGAATTTTGTTTAATAAATGGCACATAAAGAAGGCATAATTAAATTGCTTATCTATAAACACTTCAAATTGGAAAATGCGACACTTTATTTGATGTAATATACGATTAACAGCAAGAAGTTTGAGGACCCAGTATCATTGAAAGTTTTTAACCCTTTAACTCGCAGTGTTCCCGCTCTGGAAACACGCAACTCTGACGTTTTGACTGTTGCCAGTCACGAAGAATAAATTTGATTTCTATAAAAATAGTTGCGGGTGACATAGCTCCAAGAGAATTCTTTACTTTTTAGCATGTCATTTCCCGTAAAAAAATTGTCACGATTATTTTTAACAGCACTGACATCTGCTGACAAATGGAAGAATGCGAGAACAGCTGGATAGATGACCAAAGCCAGCTACGTCAAAAAAGGGTCTCTAGATCTGTGGCACGTGATGAACTTTTCGATCGTCCGCCATCTTGCTGGAATTAAGTCGAGCGATGGCAACGGCTGCCCTTTTTTCAGCATTGGGCAATCTATCCAGCCGTTCTCGCATCCTTCCATTTTTCAGCAGATGTCAGTGCTGTTAAAAATAAATCTTGACAATTTTTTTACGGGAAATGACGTGCTAAAAAGTAAAGGATTCGCGTGGAGCTTCGTCACCCGCAACTATTTTTATAGAAATCCAATCTATTCTTCGTGACTGGCAACAGTCAAAACGTCAGAGTTTGGTGTTCCCAGAGCGGGAACACTGCGCGTTAAAGGGTTAAATTCGTTCTAAATTCAAGGTGTCATCTAAACCAAAAATTGGATTATTGTGATAGAGTATACCTCAATTGGAGCGAATTGAAATTGCTTAGTTGTCGTCAAAAAAGGGTCTCTAGATCTGTGGCACGCGATGAACGTTTCGATCGTCCGCCATCCTGCTGGAATTAAGTCGAGCGATGGCAACGGCTGCCCTTTTTTCAGCATTGGGCAATCTATCCAGCCGTTCTCGCATTCTTCCATTTTTCAGCAGATGTCAGTGCTGTTAAAAATAAATCTTGACAATTTTTTTACGGGAAATGACGTGCTAAAAAGTAAAGGATTCTCGTGGAGCTTCGTCACCCGCAACTATTTTTATAGAAATCCAATCTATTCTTCGTGACTGGCAACAGCCAAAACGTCAGAGTTTGGTGTTCCCAGAGCGGGAACACTGCGCGTTAAAGGGTTAAATTCGTTCTAAATTCAAGGTGTCATCTAAACCAAAAATTGGATTATTGTGATAGAGTATACCTCAATTGGAGCGAATTGAAATTGCTTAGTTGTCGTCAAAAAAGGGTCTCTAGATCTGTGGCACGCGATGAACGTTTCGATCGTCCGCCATCTTGCTGGAATTAAGTCGAGCGATGGCAACGGCTGCCCTTTTTTCAGCATTGGGAAAAGGTTGCGCCTCAAAAGGTTAAGGAGCATCAACCAATAAATGCAGCTTATCCAGAAATCAGCTTAAACAAATCAGATCTCTTGTATTAGTATCTGTGTTCCTCAGAATAAATAAATAAATAAATAAATACATCATACTTTCCATTAAAAGACAATAGCACCATTGACTGAATGGTATAAGAGAAAGTTATATAAAATAGCCCTCCAAGGAACTTTTAAAATAGACGATTTCGAGCACAAAGGTTGGAAACAAAAGAGAAATAATACAAAGGCGGAATCATCCAGACTTTCACAAACGATTTTGGAATAAAGAAGATTGTTTCAATCCAAGCAGTTCCCGCAGATATATAACAATGAGAGTATTTTTCTACTTCCTTATTCTTTTGCCTAGAAAAGGTAAGTGCGTTAAAAAAAGTAACACTTTTCTTTAAAGGTATTTTCCTTCGGTTGTTCTATGGAAAATAAAAAAAAGCAGTACAGAAATGAGAAAGCAACGACTCTGTCAATGATTTCAAGGTGGTTAAAACTTGGAAAAAAGGAATTCTCTTTCATTAGGGAGGGGGGTACAAAGACTACAAATTTCTTGCTTTATCCTAAGCAGCATTTTTCTTTAAAGATATTTTCCTTCGACTATTTTGTATTGAGGAAAGCAGTACGAAAATGGAAGCACAGCGGTTCTGTCATTGTTTTCTAAGGTGGTTAAACCTTGGGAAACAAAATTCTCTTTCTTTAGGGATGGGGAACGAAGTCTATAAATTTCTTACTTAATCCTAAGCAGCATTTTTTTTTAAATATTCTCCTTCAACTATGCTATTTAAAAAAAAAAAACAGTATGGAAATATAAAAACAACGGTTCTGTCAATGATTTCAAGATAGTTAAAACTTGAGAAAAGGAATTCTCTTTCATTAGGGATGGGAAATGAAGTCCATAAATTTCTTACTTAATCCTAAGCAGCATTTTTTTTTAAATATTCTCCTTCGATTATGCTATTTAAAAAAAACAGTACGGAAACGGAAAAGAAACGGTTCTGTTGTTGATTCAAGGTGGTTAAAACTTGGGAAAAGGAATTAAGTCTCTTTCATTAGGAATGGGGAACGAAGTCTATAATTTTTTTACTTAATCCTAAGCAGCATTTTTTAAAATAATTTCCTTGGACTATGATATTTAAAACATCAGTACAGAAAAATAAAAACAAGGGTTCTGTCAATGATTTCAAGGTAGTTAAAGCTAGGGAAAAAGAATTCTCTTCCATTAGGGATGGGAAATGAAGTCCATAAATTTCTTACTTAATCCTATGTAGCATTTTTTTTAATATTCTCCTCGACGATGCTATTTGAAAAAGCAGTAGGAAAATATAAAAACAACGGTTCTGTCAATGATTTCAAGGTACTTAAAACTTGGGAAATGGAATTATCTCATTACAAATGGGGAACGAAGTCTATACATTTCTTACTTAATCCTAAGCAGCATTTTTTAAATAATCTCCTTCGACTATGTTATTTAAAAAAGCAGCACGGAAATATAAAAAAAAAACGGTTCTATCATTGATTTCTAAAACTTGGGAAATGAAATTCTCTTTCATTAGAGGATCTCATCTCTGTGGTAAGTTGTAAGAGAAATATTGCAAAGTCGGGTGTGCAGGCCGTTAAAAAGCAGTCTTGTTGATGCTTTATTTGCTTTGATAACTGTTTAATAATCGAAGTGTCAACCAAGATTTATCTTTCTTGTCCAAAATACGACGAAAAGTGTTGCAAAATCGGGTGTGTAGGCCGAATAATCAGAGCATATGCGAAAGATCTAGAAGTTTGTAACTTGATCAATGCTCTATCAATCAAAATTATTCCACTAACCGTCAGTTGAATTACAAATTTTATCTTCACGGAACAATTCAGTCGTTCATTAACTCTCCAGAAACCGCAAAACTGTATATTCTACTTAATATGCATGAGGTTCAGAAGTTCTTTACGTTTCCGTTATTCCTAATTATTTTTCATAGCTGCATTTTCTCGTTGCGCAACTTTGTGGCTGTCAGAGACCGTTTCTCGATGTCCGTTTCTGCCTCGGGTCAGAACCTACTACTTTATTGGAAAATCACGACATTTCATACCAACACTGACCTCCACTTAGACAGCAATTACTGTATCTACAAACTTGTTTATTAAAATCGGCGTACATTGGAATTGTGTTGTAAGGGAAAAATTAATATGATTGAAGACTTTAAGGTCTTTAAGAGGTATTCTCAGCGTTCATAACAGACCATATTCCCATTTTTTGATATCGGTTCATTTTTGATGTTATAATTATACTGCTTCTACTAACATACAACTCTAATTAAAGTAATTAAATCACACAAACCGCTAATGGAATTGGGCTTGCCAGTGTGAAATGTGGATAAGCCATAAGAGAAGTATGACGGCGTCCGAGTTTTTCCAAAATGGTATAATATTTTACCTCGTTTTTAACTGATCTTAAGAGAATAAAGTTATTTATCAGTTCGACGTAAAGATATAATCTTTTACCTTTTGAAGTTGCGATAAATACCTATTGGGTATTTCCGAGAAAAAAGTTAACAATATTGCCATGGGCGCCGGCAGAATATTTTCCAGGGGGGGGGGCAAAGACTGCTCAAGGGAGGGGACAAAGACTACACATGGGGGGCAAAGAGTACTCAAGGGGGCAAAGACTACTTCAACGTATGGTTACCATTTACGTAGTTCAGGTGGAGGATCATTTCCAAAGACATCTGGATCTTAATTGACAGTCGTGCTTCAATTCAGCACCTCTCTAATTGGTGTATTGTTGGTGACCAGACTAGCGTGGACATTTTAAATCTGCTTGGCAGACTTCCGCCTGGTTATACCATACATTTTCAGTGGATCCCTTCACATGTTGGGGGTTGAAGGTAATGAAAAAGCCCGACTTCTTGGTCACGTCTGCTGCTGAGGAGGGTGTGAGTCATTGGGGGAAGCCAAGCTCACCTTTAGCGAGATTTCTTCCCTGGCAAAAATAGAACTGAACTAGCTCTCGAAAACCCTTCCCATCCACTTATGGTATTTCGCAAGAAAACCGGGTGGATCTTTCCAGCTTAGACCCAGATCCTGCCAAATAGAGATGAGACGGGCTCAGCCTGAGCCCGAAAGCCCGAGCCCGAGCCCGGGCTCGGGCTCTGTAATTCACAACTGCGTTCGGGCTCGGGCTCGTGAAAATTTTATTCTTTATTGAACATACTCCTTGAAACAGATTTTAAAAAGTAATTGATGAGGAAAATGAAAGTACTTATAAAAAAAAAATAGTGGCACAGGCGCCTAGAAGGTGCGTGAAGCTCTTTGGGTATTTCAGAACGGCGGCTTTTATTACTTATTTAGTCATGATATCCGGCATATTTTGATAAACACGGATATAAACGAATTAGAAAAGTGCATTGAGGGACGTTTGGGCAACTATATTTGTTCTTTAATTTGCGAGGAAACGGCAAAATTTATGATTCTATCAATGAAGTAATTGAAACGTTTTTTGTATCTTGTAGCTGAAATTTCGGGGCTCGGGCGGGTCTTCGGATTAAAAAGTCCTCGAGGCTCCGGGCTTCCAAAAATCAGCCCGAACTCATCTCTACTGCCAAACTGTTTTCTCACGCTTTTTGAGTGGCCATATACTATAGCCCTCACTTTTAGGCAGGGCTAAAAAACTTATCCTGAGTATCATTGGTGTTCAGCAGGCATGGCCTCCCCTGTCCATATTTCGGTTTGTTTGGGTTTTAAACAAAGACGAAGTCCTGTGGGACCCTCAACTGTTTTTAGACTTTTTTAGACGTTTTCGGATTCATGGGGATTGCCTAGCCCTGCAAGATGATTCCGAGATTAGTATATCATCAACAACAACAAGGACATGTCATCGCATTTTCGGTATTTGTCACTAAAATTAGCGACTTTTCATTTAATTTTGGGATTTATTGCTATTAACTGACTTTCCATTACATTCTCGAATATTTCGCTGAATTTAGCGACTATTTACAGCGTTTTGGGATGTTTTACCAAACTAAACGACTTTGCATTGCAGTTGCAAAATACAATGCATTACATATTATTTTTTAATTAGCTAATTTATATTCTTTCAGTTGAAGTTAGCGACTTTTGCTAAAGAATTGGCAACACTGAAAGCTAAGTTTCGTTTGTCAAAAAATTTCTTATGCACTCTAAAGCGAGTATATGGGATAATTCGCTAAGTTCACCTATTGAAACAGTTTATCCAGGCGTCAATTACGAATTACTGGTCTATAGTGAACACATAAATCCATAAAGAAAAGATATTTCTCTGATAAGGATGCACGTTTAAAATGATAACTAATGTTATAAATGCGAAAGTGAGTTGCTTGTTTGTTACGCTTTCACGCCTAAACCGCTGAATCGATTATGATGAATTTTGGTATATAGACGGGACCCTGGAGACGGTTATAGGCTACTTAGAATTTTGGATTTTTAATTACTTTTTTAATTATTAATTAAAAACCGTTATTACGTTGTCATGCTTGGTGAGTTTCGCCCGTATAAAATGATTCATGTTTTGAGCTAACAGAAATGCTACTACTTCAATGAAGTATCGCGTGTATTTGAAAAAAAAATACCAAAGAAATTACCAAGTTTTGCGCCAAATCTGTCTATCTATCTATCTATAATAATGAAAATGAATGTTCTCCAGACAAATCTATAGCACGCAGAGCTTTGAAAATTTGAGCATATAAGCGCATGACTTCGGTAATGCGCACCTGAGGCTCATAATTTTAAAATTTTAATTACTTTTTTAACTATTAATAAAAAGCCATTTTTAGGTGGTCATGCTTGGCGAGTTTCGCCAGCACAAAATGATTTATGCTTTTGAAATAAAGCAAAAATTCTATTTGCAGAATCGCGTGCATTCGAAAAACATGAAATGCCATATACATTACGTTAGTTTTACGCCAAATTAAAAAAGCATAAGAAAGAAAAGTCCAATTGTGTTCCTTAAAATTCATAAATTTGCAAATCCTACCAATAATATAAATGTGTACGTTTGTGTGTTTGGATATTTGCGACTGAATCACGCAAAAATGGCTTGACAGATATGGATAAAATTTGGATTGAAGATAGCTTATACCCTGGATTAACATACAGGCAACCTTTCATGTCTATAGCATAAATAATTCTTTTACAAAGACACTCAAAATAATTCTAATATATTACGCTCTATGGGCATTTTGTAGCTACTGTACCGATTCCAGAACATTTTTCCCTGATTGAAAGTTACACTATTCCTGAGTATTATTGTTTATTTGTTTGTGAATTAAGGCCGATTGACTGCACAAGGATTCTAGGCCTATAGGGGGAATGTTCTCTGTGGGGGACTTTCTAAGGGATCCTAGCCCGTATTTACCCGAGGGTTCGGAGGAAACCACGGGAAACTCTGAATGGCTAGGTCGACAGGCGCGACCGCCATTTGAACCTGGCACCTCCCGCCTTCCAGTTCCGAGAGCAGAACCTCTCAGCCACTGGTGAGGTCCTGAGCATTATAGGCTACATTTTATGCATATCGCAAATAGTTCTTTTATGGGATACTCATAAGAATTACACTACGCTGCATGTGTATCTCTGTAACTACTGAACCGATTCCAAAACTTTTTTTCACTGATAGAAAGTTACCCTGTTCCTGAGTATTATAGGCTAAAATTCATGCATGCAGCATAAATAGTTCTTTTACAGAAACACTCAAAATAATTCTAATACATTACACTCTTCGGGTATCTCTGTAACTACAGAACCGATTCTAAAACTTTTTCACTTACAGAAAGCTGCACTATTCCTGATTAACATAGCCTAAAACTCATGCGAACAGCATAAATATTTCTTTTACAAGAACACTCAAAATAGTTCGCAAATATTATTAGTTAAATCTACAGTTAGGTAGATTACTAAATCTCTCGCGAAGGTCATCCGAACGGCAACATTGAACGCACTGATCGTATAGTCAATTTACAATTCTATGGAGAGTGCATAAGCATACAGCGAATCCGTAGCACTATATTCTAGACTTTCCGAGCAGGCTTCTTCTATTATGTCTATGACAATACTAAAAACATAAACCCGAAGGAGCATACACATTCCTGTGATAAAGACATCCGTTTTACTGTAGATTTCTTTAGTCAAACTTCTTAATCCTACGGTCAAGCTACGCAAAGGATTACAGTGAACACATAATTCTGTTGCGAACAGACTTGTGCAGTGAACATACAATCCTGCAATTAAGTTCTATAGTTTACAGGTTACTCTATGCCTATACTTATAGTGATACCCTTAATAAACTCATGCTTCTATCAATTATTAACATTAATGTGATCAAGATGTCTTTAATTAATAAATCAGTGTCTATTTAATTCACTTTTTTCCCGTATCTTGAACTGTTTTTAAGATAAGAACGCTAACTCCAAATTTACCAGACCTACCATTCTTACCAAATCTTACCATCCAGATATTATTGGGGTGACAACGGATTTAACGGAAACATTGTATATGTTACAATTACATATAATTCTGTAAAATTGAAAGTTGTTTCATAAAATATAGTTTTTTTTTAAATTATTGAACTATCTTTTAATTACTTGCATGATGAATTTTTTAGGTATTAAAAAATTAGAGGGGGTCTAATGAAAAAACAAAATCTTTCAAGGTGGTCTAAGCAGTAAAAAGGTTGGGAACCCCTGGTCTATACCAACATTAGGCACTGTGATACGCACAATATCTATAGTCATCAGCAAAGCGAACACAAAAAACTTTGTTTGGGTGTCAGGCGGTACAAATTGAGATGAAGAGTATAAAAGAAAAGTTTTTTGTACTTACAAACAAATATTTAACTAAAAAGATCTTGAGAGGCGTTCTGTCTCTCGACTCGAAACCAGAAGGCTGCGAGCTCGATTCCGACGTACCACTAAAGACCCCCTCTACACATGTGGTGCACATGCACGTTAAATCCGTGATTCCGAAAGCACTCTTGACGCTCGCTTACAGCAATATTCAGAAGTCTGCGCTTTCTGGAGAGCTTTCACATTGCGATGGGAAATTCTCGGAAGGACGTATGTAACTCTAAACGACACATCTGGTGAAGTGAGCTGTCCTATCCTGGCAAACAAACAAACAAATGTTGATGATCCTTATGCCTATACTGTATGGCAACCTCGAAGAGATGCCCCATTTAGGACGGCAATGGGCGGAAGGCGACCGTCTCCATTTTAAGGAGCCCCAGTGTGAGGAATTCGGACTTTGCGCGAGGTCTCTTAATTTTGAACCAATCCAGAGGAGAGACCTAGCACCTGAAATCGACACCCCCAGAGGTATGCACGTTGGAACATGGAGGATATTGGAGCCATGAACAGATTTTACATGCACCAGAACCGCCATTAGCGTACAGTGCTCTACATCAGTCCAGTCGAGGGAGGTTTTCACCCTCCCAAGCAATGGCCAACCCAGTGCTGCTACAATTTTTGTGTTCTTGTGAGAACGAAGCTTGGGGACTAGGCCACAACGGGACAAACAAACAAGTTGGAGGACAGGTCTCACTCTTACCAATGCCATGCCCAATTTTATGGTAAAACTTCATTTCTACAGTCTCAAAATCATAAACATTCAATCCCTTTTTCTAACATTCTTCTTAAGGGTATTACTGAAGCAAAGTTAAAAAAAAAAAAAAAAAAACTAAAAGTTTTTAACAAATTCTGTACCTAAAACGTGATAATAAGGAAAATATGACAGACGGAAACATTTTTTTTTTCCTGTACGTATTTAGCTGTCAAGTAAACAATCAATTTTCGATTATTCCATTTCCCCTTAGCTCTCTGAGAGGCGTTGTAATTAATGGACGCTAATTAATTACACGAGCATTTGGAAGATTAAATTCGCAGAACACATTCACTCCTTGTAAAGCTCAGCGGATTAAAGCACGCGAACGCGTTAAGCCTAATCAATCAACGTTCTTCAACGGTTCAGATGATTTTGTCTTACAGTTGCTGCCTAAACAAAGGCATTAGAGCACTAATTGCTTTTTGCCTTGTTGTTGAAATCTTTTGTTTGCTTTCAAAATCGCGTCGGTTATCCATCCTGCAATCTCCCTGCTGGTTGTGTAATAAATAGATAGCTAGTTATTTGTGAATTATGAAGTAATTTCTTTCAACTATTCCGTAGTAGTAATGAGCATTTAGTTTCTACTGAGTTGAATTTCGCATTCGACTGGGGCAGGCATGGGCAACTTTTGAAAAGCTGCGGGCCGAACTTTAGGATGTTAATCGAAATCACGGGCCAAACTTCAGGATATTAGCAAAGTCACGAGCCGTATAATCAGAGCCTGATTACGTCCAACTGGGGCCCCGGGCACTGCTGAATTTGGGGGCCCCCATCTATGAAATTTGTTGTATTTTTCATGAAATTTTGATGTAAAAAAGAACAACATTTGATATTGGGGGCCCTTTAAAGCCGGGGGCCCTGGGCAAAGTCCCGATTTGCCCATGCGATAATAAGGCTCTGCGTATAATTGGTATTATATGGAATTTTGAATGGTTTACATGGGTTTTATACGGGTTTTTGATATGATCCGCAGGATGGATCAAAAGCCGTAGCGGGCCACATCAACGCCACCTACATGTAGAAAGCCTTACAACTTCTACGTCACCAAGCTCTGACGTCATCATTAGGCCTACATTTAAAAGTTTTATTTTCAGAAAATAAAACTATCAAAAATTTCTGGTGAATTCACTCATCAGTAGCAATATATTAATAATTTGAAATTAAAAAAATATATAATTTTACGACAACAGGCAGTTTTTAACGATGACTAATTAGATAATATGATAAGGAAATAGATCATAATGAATAATTTTATATGAAAAGGTATTTTAATTTTGATGTTTAATTTAAGATATTTTCTAATATTTGTAGCATTCACCAGAAATTTTAAATAGTTTTACTTTGTGAAATTAGACGTCACTTTCGTCGGCCTAGCGATGACATCAAAGCTTGCTGACATAAGAGTTGTAATTCTTTCTATATCTAGGAGGTCTAGGCCACATCCGGCTCGCGGTCCGGAGGTTGCCCATGTGTGGACTGAGGGAAAGTATTAAGAAAGACAAGAGGAATAGTTACTAAAAAAAAAATCTGTCTAATTTAAAAATGTGTGTTATCGTTTACTAATGTTACTAATTTTAATAAATGTTAATATTAGGAGTACGGGAAAATAATGTCATCATTTCGTATGACAATATTTTACCTCGACAAAACTACTTAAACTAATAATACGAAAGTTAGCACGTATGTGAGTTTTTTAGCGTAGGTGCCAGATCCGAGACATTTTTCAAAATCCCGAACTTTGGGGGGATAGGGGGCCAAAATGTTCTTTTCGTATATTCTGCGCGATCTCAAAGAAGAAAAGAGATATATCCATAAAATTCTTGCTGTAAAATACAACACTCTCGAATATCTAAAAATCGATTGCAGAACATTTTTAATAGAATCCTCCAAGGAGGAGGGTAGTCATTTTTCCTGAAAGAAGAAAAAAAAAGTTCCAAAAATTCTTGCTTTAAAATTCAACAAACAGAAGTTGTATGCTTAGTCATAGCTTCTTTGTATTTCAATACTTGTTGAAATTTTATTTGTTTGAATTTTATGTAAAAACAGGCATTACCTTCCTGTAAACCAACTAATATTAGTAATGTATTGTTTTCTAATGTTAAACTAATATTATTGTTTCTTTATATATTCAATTGTTTGATATAAAAGATAAAAATAATTTATCATTTTCTCTTGGTATGCAGCTTGGATTTGCAACCAATTGAATCGTTTAATTCTTTGAAGAATTGCGCATATGCATAATCGATAATCATTTCCCATAAAAAATTTTGTTTATTCAACGAAATAAATTTTGTTTATTCAACGAAATATTTTGTTAGTTTAACAAACATTTTGTTAAAACCACCAAAATTATTTAGTTGAAATGGCGCCAACGTGAAACGTTGAATCAACAAATTTTGTTGTATTCAATAAAACTTTTTTTTTTTTCCGTGTATTCAAGCTATTATTCCTGATATTTTTCCTGCTATTATTTCTGTTCGGGATTCTATTCCAGCTATCACTCCTGTTATTAGTTCATTGTTATTTTTGTTCATGGTATTATTTTTGTTTTTGTTCCGTTATTATAATTGTTTAAAATGTTATTATTCTTATATTAAAGTTATTTCTGCTTTTATCATTGTTTTTGGTAACGCTTCAGATATTATAGCTGTTTTAGATTTGTACAATCCGCACTGTTTAATAATTGAGTGGATAAATCAATGTATGCAATACCTAATTTTTTTTTCATCAGAATAGTATTTGTCATCTTCCGGTATACTTTTTGTAACGACTTTACTCAGTGGAAGATTTTATTTAGCATAAAAATATATTTTGATCTCGTAATTCCGTTTGAGACGCATGTTTTACAGAATATTATTATATATTTTCGGTAGGGTGTGCTTTTAAACGAATTTAGCGCATGCATGTTGCTGTTCCTCTTTTTGAAAATTTAATCAGAAAATTTGAACGTTGAACCGAATGAGCATTCAAAGAATATGTTCCATTGATGCATTTGTAATTTTTTCGATACAACATGTAAGAACTTCGGTAAAATAACATATTTAGTCGTCTTAAGAAATAATGTGTACCAGAGATTTATAGTATTAATTATTTTTAGTTTTTTTTTACTTTTATTTTATTTATTCATTTATTATTACCCTTTTAAAATAACTAAATAGTAAAGTTTTACAAATATTTATGCATAATTAGTAGAGTAAATTTAAAATAATAGTAACGTTTATTTTTGCATTTGATTTTATAGTTTAATTTAAATTAATTTAAACTCCATAAACCTTAATTAAGCTAGTCACATAATTCAAAGTCGTTAAAAAGTTATGCATTGCATCGTTACTTTTTATAAACCTCGTAATTTTATGCATAACCTTCATATACATAGCCCCAAAAAGTTTATTGTAATACTATTAAATTGTACCAGGGTCAAATAATCAATTACTTCTCTTGAAGACACAATTAAAGGAAAAAAACTTAACTATTTGCATGTTATTTCGATTTATTATTATTTTAATTTATTATTAATTTAAAATAGTTGTCTCTTCGAATTTAAATTAAATAGACATTTAAAAATCGTGCTTTGCATCGTTTTTCTTTTCTTTAGCTGGTAATGTTGCACATGGCCTTAATACGTATAACCCAAATACATTTCTCATCATAAAATTATTTTTCAATGGTCAAAAAATGCTTGAAATCTGTGTTTGTAATTGATTCATATTAGGTTATTCGTAATTCCAAACATTTGATTAAAAATTTTTACTTATGGGTGCAATGTTGTACGAAAAGTTCTAAAGTTTAGTTCTAAAAGCGGTAGAATATTAATGAAAAAAATCAGGAAATCTGACGATGATGCCAGAGGCAGGTTAAAGAAGAAGTCAAAAATTGGTTAAAGTAAAAAATAGAGTCAAAATATTAAATTTTTAAAAAGCAGTTTTTAAAAAAGGAATATATTAACTACACAAAATTAAAACAGGAAATATTTGATTGATAATTTTAAAAAGAGGTCAAATTCTATCGAAACTAATGGAATAGTTCTCAACATTTAAATAAATTATACTAAGATACATAGTCTAATATCAGTATAAAGGGGTTTCCTTCTTTTATTTATTTTTATCTTTGTTTTACTTGTATTTATTTATTTGCTGGGTATCATCTGAATTAATTATTACAATCGAACTTATTGAATTCTAACTAGCTTTTAAGTGTTCCTATAATAAGCATAAATATAATTACGTCTAAAAAATATGTGTACAAAATTATGTATACCCAGTATATACTATAACAGTCTTTTCTTTACTTTTTTATACATTCATGAAAATTATTCCAATTAATCTGTTAACAAATAAAATTATTGCCTCAAAATACGCATATAATTGTATACGCCCGAATTAGTATTTTATCTTTTTTTTTTTTTACTATTTTCTTAAGTTCCTTGCGTTACTGTTCAATTCAAACTATTAATAGATCCAAATTACCAGAAGTAAGTACTGGTTATCGTAACTTTTCATCTCTGCCAATCCCAGTTTATTAGGATATTGTACAGATAACTCTGAATACTCCCGATTTTTAAGTTTACAAACATAACTTCACCTTAAAACACACAATAAATATCTCTATCAGAATTTTAAATTTATTTTGAACTTTTCAGACGTTCCTATTCATTAAAATATTTTTTTTTTTTTACTTTGGAAAAAAACAGCATAAAAGTTACTTGAACGGCTATTACAGTTGTTTTCATCAAAAAACTTTCGATCGAAACAGCTGTATGGCTGTTCAAGTTACTTTTATGGCGTTATTTTGCAAAGTTTTTATTATTTTATGTTGTCAACACCAGTTATTTTGAGGTTTTTTCGTTATTACTATCCATTCCAAATTAACTTATTATTTCTGTGATGCAGTTAATCACATATTTATAGTTACTTTGGTTGCAGTTAAACACACATGCATACCTCTGATTTCCCTTTACCTATTCTTAAATTTATACTTTTTGCCATTTTAAATCTCCATCTCTTTCCATAATGTTATTTAACCCTTTCTAAAATTACTTTTATTTTCGCCTTTACTAATTCTCAATGCTGATTATTTATCGAAACAAACAATATATATAAACAAACAAACCATATTGGTTATATTGGTGTCCTATGTTTTTCAACATTGCAAACAAGAACAATTAGCTATGTTACGCAGATTAGATTGAATATTTCTGTTCACAGTCTTAACTAGGATTGCCAACCGTCCCGCGAGAACTGGGACATCCCGTTTCTAGATCTTTAGAGAACATGCCACGCGAAAGGTGTTTATTGAACGCCAAATGTCCCGTTTTCTGAATAGAATATGCAATTTAATAATTTGATAAATTAGAAGAAATTTTAAACATTAATTTTCTTTTATAAATAAATCTTTTTTAGCAGAAGTGATTGTATACTCTAAGTTTTTCTTCCAAATAGGTAATATTATGATTTCAGTAAAAGTGGTTTAATAAAGCTTATGTTTCTTTTTTTTCAAATAAATTATTATGATCTTAGTAGAAGATGTAATTTAAAACGATATTTCTTTTAAAAAGGTATATTATTGATACCTACTTATCAGTGGCGTAGTCAGAAATTTTTTATGGGGAGGGGATCGGGTTACGACTACTGCAACTCACATATATGTATACGTGTGTGTGATAAGGGAGTGAAGAATATACATTTTGTATGGAAAAAAATTCCTTATGAGGGGGTTGTGAACCCCCTATCCCCCTTTGGCTACGCCCCTGCTACTTATAGGTTGTTATATTTATTTCTTACATGCCAAAATAAAAAGGTTTTGCTTTTGTTTGTGAGAGGAATTAAAAAGCTCATTTAATTTAATTGTTTTGTTTTGATTGTAAAGAGAAGAGATAGAAGACTCGAAAATAATTCATGTCAATTTTTCATTAGTTTGCCTGGTGGCTTTAATTTTTGTTAACTATGTTGTATGTATAATTGTGCCAAAGTAAAACATAATATTCAAAAAAAACTATTTAAAATGTAAAAATTAAATCTGCTTTCAATCGTTTTTCTCGCCTTTCTGAAATTAGTCAGCGCTGCCCCCCCCCCCTTTTTTTTTCTTTTCCACAGATCACGAAAGTCCCGTAAATTTATGAATAAAGTTGGAAAGCCTAGTCTTAACCCGTATCTCAACAACTTACATTGTTGAAAATTTTTTACTGAAATGTGCAGAAACATATTATATACTATTATTAAGGTAATACTGAAAGTTTTTATTTTCCAGTTTTGTGATTCATGTAAAATTTATTGACCAAAATGATAGTTCAATAAAACGGTTGGCTGTTTTTGTTTTTGTGTTACTTGAAAATATATCTGCAGTATACCAAAGTGCTACTGGAGTGTCTGTGAACAATTTAAGCTGAGAACTTTTTAAACAATCATTAACATTTTTGCATGGTTGGCCTTCGAAAAATCAAAGTGCAGCAATAGCCAAAAGTGTGATTGCTGAAGGAAGAAACATAATTTTATGCTATGATCTTAATTAAATATCGCAAACTTTTCGGATTTAAAAAAATGTGTTTTATGCTCACGTAATTAAAGAAAAAAGTCATTCAAATATTTTTTAATACTCTATGATTAATTTACACAGCTTTAATTGATATATTGCAGATCTGCAACACGCTGATACAAATGGTTAATTTACTCAGCAATACATATTCCCGCCTGACTTCTTTACATATAACTTTCCGCAAGTTTCTAGCCTTTAAAATAAAACGCAACCTTACCTTAAGATCCATAGCTACGTGTATTCCCATCGGATATCACGATATCATTGACGCACACAATGTAGAGAAATAAATCAAAATTAATTCCACGGAACAATATACAGCTGTTCAACAACTCAGCACAACCGTTTCAGAACCTTCCGACAGCGAAGGCGCAACTGAACACAGCAGTTCCCTCGGCCGGCCAGCCATTTGTAACGATCCGAAAGTAGAATGGTCGTCACGGTCGCCTGGTCTCAGACACGATCAGCTTCTTAAACGCCCGAGACCAGCTGATATGATGGTAATTGACGATGCCTAATTTTTTTTTTTTTTTTTAGTGGGATATTAGTAAATATTTCAAGCCATGATTACTTGTGCATTCTTTAACTTAAAACAGCGTGTCACTTGCATAAATGATAAATCTTTCATGGAAAACGCGCGACTTAAATCTCCCCTTAAATTTTGTACCAATAATTATGTGACACCCTGTATATATAAATCATTCGAGAAGCAGCAAGCACACCGATTCTGAAACATTTTCCACGGCAATCTTACATGTGTATGAACCTTTCCTTGACGTAAAACGTAGTTACGAAGACGCGACGGCAGCGGTTCCTCTTCTGTGAGCATTTCTGCTTCCCGGCATGCATACCATCCAGAGCTGTGTGGTAGCTGCCCTGAACCACGACTAGGCATTCAAGCAACCATCCCGGGAAGCAACGATTGGGAACCACTGCTGTCTAGTATTTGCAACGCCGGAAGGGAACAGGTTATAGCTAATGACATTCTAAAGTATTTACGATACTCAAAGGTAGAAATTAGATTGTTTAGTCTTTAGTCCTTTGTCCAACGACTCCATGATTTCTCTCGGCCGTATAACATGATTTTTGTAACTGTAAAATAAAAGAAATTATCTGAGCAATATATATACTGATTGATCCGAGATTATAGTTCCAAGAGATAAGATTTCCAAGAGATAAGATTTCCGTTGAAGCTGATTAGAAAAATGCAAATACCCAGTGGCGCACACAAGGGAGGGGCCCGGGGAGTCTGGACCCCTCCCAAATGAGTTATTGACTTTGCATCTTAGTTACATCAAGATGTATTTTTTGACATTTTAATGTGACATAAGACTTTGTTAAAATTCTTATTCTTAATAGTTCAGATAAATAAATTAAAAGATCATGCATGCATATTAAAGTGCTTTATAAAAAGTGGTCACAAAAAAAAAAGAAAAAAGTCCACATTTGGGTGGTTGTTGTGGCTTTATGAGTTGGACCCCCTAGAAGAGAAAAGCCCGTATGCGCCAATGTAAATACGTATTATAAAAATATTAAACAGATCAAATTATATGGCATTTATTGGTAAAATTAGATGTACCTGAATAACATTAAATGGACATATTATAAAATTATTAAACAGGTCGAATTATATGGCATTTATTGGTAAAATCAGATGACATGTATTTTTGGTCACCCATAAAAGAAATGTATTGAGGGACTTTCGAAAGAGATAAGTTTGAAGAAAAAAAATATATAAATCGTTACTTGTCTGACGGACCAACAAATTTTGCATTCCACAGATCTTTGATGCATTTTTGTGGTCTTGGACCAGCGGAACCACTGCTAATTCGGAATCCTGAATTATAATCATTAGACGTTTCTTTTTTTTTTTCTATGAATGTTTGTTTTAGTTAAGTTAATGTTTGTTTAAGCTACTTAACAGACTGGGAAGGGTGAGAATAACTAGATATACAAACTGTCAATAATAACCAGTTGTGGACGATCTGCAGTTTCTTATATGCAACATTTAAGTGTTGTTTGCTTTGGATAAGTTATAAAAACAAATTAATCCAATTTAAATCCTTTGCGCCGCACAGAAAAAGACAAAATCATGCATCTTAAGGTTTTTTCTATTCTTCTATTACTCCATAGAAGTATGGAAGACACTACATAGGTTCTATACTTCTATGGTAGTATAAACGTTACAACCTTTTTTTTTTGTATAAACTTCGCTAAGAAAGTGACTACAGCGACTTTTCCTTCTATAGCCACCGTTGCTTCCGAGCTTGGGTCTCTGAATGTCCATGATGCTGGCCAGTGTGTCATGTGGTCACTCACAAAAGCTGGCCTGCTGCAGGGGCATTCAATTCGGTAATTTTTGAGTAGGCGAAATACTGGCATACGAAAAAGTGACATTACTGCATGATCCCCCTAATGTATGTATGAAGATAAGCTTCATTAGCTCTATTGAAAAGCGTAACTCAGACGTGAATAGGCAGAGATAACCCAAATACATCTATTAAGAGACCCTTCATCTCTTTTGTAAGTGAAAACTACTTGGAAGTACCTCCAAGAACCTCAACAAAAGGTCTTCCAAACAAACAGCACAATGCAGGGGAAATGAGATTGACAAAACGTCCAATTACGTTGTTGATATTTCTAAACTCACGTTTTTCATATGCAAGTAAAAATATCGCTAACCTGAGGAAAGAGGGTTACGTAACCTCCGTTGATATCTAATTACAGGAAGGGAATGGTGATGTGTTGCGACTTTTGCTTTTGTAAACTGTACACTGTACCAGGTACTTATTGGTAAGGCCAAGGCTTTTGAATTATTCGCCACGCCTGTGACTTAAAAGTGGCTTGGAGTCTTTTTTTTTTTTTTTTTTTTAAGAAAAAAGAGAAGTTTAGTTGCTTTTGAGTAAATATGAAACGGGTTTCTGTCAAATGTTTGCAAGCCGTCAAAAAGTCAGCTTTTTTATTTCCAATAACAGACAGATCTGCGTATGTAAATAAACTTACGTTAATGTTTTCACGTTTTGATAGATTTAGTTTATTCATTTTGATGGATTTTTTTATTTACTCTAAACCTTATTAAGGCCATTTGAAGAACACATGGTACAAGTATCGGAATCCAAACCATACAAAGAAATATATGGCATATACACTTAACGAGTTAATGATTTTTTAAATGATTAGGGGCCAAGGCCCCTAGACTCGCTACGCTCGCTTTTCGTATGAAGCGTTCGGCCCCTAATAAGGCTTATTCTAAAAAAAAAGGCATAATTTCAACAAACAAAACCCAAAGGTTGGATCAGATAGAATGTTACCGAGCCGACAGAGCTACACATTGCTTGGTTCTTGCATGTTCCTTGGAACATAAAAATTTAAACTTCGCACTATTTTTAATTATGTGAAATCCATGGAACACCTTACGTTTTAGCCAATTAGGGTGATTTTTCATAATTTGGCGACTTATGTGTATGTATCGTTAATAATTAGCTCTAAAAAAACAGTACTTTATATGTTTGGTTTTTTTTTTTTCATAAAAACTACGGAGCAGTTAGGATAGCTTATCACCAATGGCGGCTTTTGATTATTTGGCGATTTGCCCATGCTCACAACCTATTATTACTGCTCATGTAAGGTTCCCGGAAAACCGTTATCCATATTTTCATATACATAATCCTTTGCAGATTGGCGTATTTAGCACCACGAATTATATCATCTCGCCGCACTGGCAGATATCCAAAGTGTACTATAACTGCTATAATGGCATAGTTAACACCACCAAATATTTCTACAAGTAGCAAATACTCCAGCTGGACTGAACCGGCTTTAAAATGATCTGCATTTTAATTATTTTTCATTTTCAAGGTACTGGGTTCTAACATTTCGGAACTCGCGGTTTAGATCCACCCTGCTTGGAAAGATACCATTTTGCCAGATCGTACCTAATGCCAAGAGGGCGCTTTTAAAATCAGTTACAATGAGTTATTTTGTTTCGGAAAAACGAATAATCGTTATTCTAAACTCCTGTTGTTTAAGCAAACTTACTATTTGAAAATTGTCAACTTTGTGTAACACATTTTGAGTTATTTATTTCATATAATTTTTAATTTGGAGTAAAATGGGTGTAATTCTACTTCATGTTTGTCAATTTCACGCGATTCTACGTACTCGGAATTGCTTTGTTGCAAAGGAATGGATGATTTTGTGCCAAATCTGGCAACTATTACGTTTATTTTTCAGTTTTTTATTTAATATTGTCTAAAATAAGTCGATTTTGGAAATTTAAGTCAGCTTATCAGGTTCCTCGGAATTTTTCGAATCTGTGGACCCCTTAGTTGAAACTCAAATCCCCACGGCTTTGGAGGAGATAGCCGAACAAGTTCTTGATAGCGGCGGCTGCTACAGTGGACGTTACTTTTTTTTTTTAGAATAGAGAGACTTCTCCTTCAACAATGCACTGTCAATACATGCCGACATAAGGATGAATAACAATACGGATGAATAACAATACTTTTTCCAACTTTTGCGGAACAAAGAAGACAAACACGGCACACTCATGGATTATGTTGCACATTCAAAACAATATTTACAAAGGTGAAGTATAGCTAGAATGTGCTTGGCGAATATTGTAAAACAGTTTTAGTAGGCGACGATTTTAACACAGATTTCGATTCCAAAGAAGTGTTTTATGGAATAACGAAGAAAAATACGGCACGCTCATGAATAATGATACACTTTTCAACTTAATTAAATAAGCAAGAAAAATAGGGACGACGCATGGATTGTGATACGCTTTTAATATGTAGTATTTTAGTGCGTATTTAAACTACGAGAAGTTTTTTATTTTTATTTTTGATAGCCTTATGAGAGGGATAGATTTTTCAACAATACTTTTAAAGTAATTAAATTAGACTAGAGTTTTTTATACTAGATTCAACATAATCAAACGTTCTTATAAAAGCTTTAAAACTTCTTAGTGTGTTTAACAGGTTTAATTAAATAACAATATTTATCTAGAGGAGCTTCAAAGCTCATGCTTAGAGTATTATATCTACAAATCATTATTAACTGGCGGATAAAGGATACGTCGCACAAGTTAATTCAGCCGTAGCTAATTGCTTTAAGCATTATTAAAATGAGAATGTTTGTTTAAGCTACTTAACAGACGGAGAAGGGTGGGAATAACTACATATACGAACTGTCAATAATAACCAGTTGTGGACAATCTGCAGATTCTTATATACAACATTTAAATGTTGTCTGCTTTGGATAAGTTATAAGAACAAATTAATCCAATTTAAATCCTGTGCACCCCACAGAAAAAGACAAAATCATATATCTTAAGGTCTAATTGCAGTAGAAAAAATAACTTAATCTTGTAGTTAATGTTCAATGGCCTCTATCTTTCTATAAAATATTTTTAGAGATCATTTATGTATTTATTTTGTATTGTACTTTGAAGATTTCAATAAAAACTCAGTTATTTTTGTTGTTATTTGATTTCTTGAATCTGGTTGATAGGAATTACGAAACTTTAGACTTTACGATGCTAATTGGGCTATTTATAGAATGGGGACTGTGTCAAGGTTTAGGTATGATTTTGGGTGTCTGAATCTAAAATACAAATGAATTATAAATTTTAACCTATGACCCGTTGAGGATTAGTTAAACGAAAATAGTCCGGATACATACAAAATTTTTATTTAAAGAGTTTCAGACTGTACTTGCTTAAAATAAATTAAAATAATGTCAAATACAGAATATATAAAGTGTATTAAATGTATTAATGTATACAAATAAATATGTGAAGTAAATTTTGGAAAATGAAAGTAAAATAATATATATTATAATAAACATTATATATATATAATAAAAGCTATAATAATAATGGCTTTACCCTTCTTTTTATGTAATAATAAACTTATGAGAAACATAAAAAGCTAAATACATTTTTGTTGTTGTTGTTGTTATTGGTAGTACAAACTTCATAGTAGTACATAAACGCAAAAACTAAGTGAAAAAGTTATAACAGCGAAAGTTAAATATATATAGTGAAATTATAAATTATGATAAAAAGTATAATAACTATACGCAACCAGTTTACTCGAGTTTCTTAATCTTTGTCAGAAGTATAATTTTTGTTAATAAAGTGTTCGTTTAAATAATTATAACACATACTGGTATTCATCAGGGGCGTATCCAGGGGGGGGGGGATATCGGGATATATCCCCCCCCCGAAATTTTTGGAATAGTGATGAAATTCCGTCTATTTATACACATATAAGTTCATATCCCCCCCCCCGAAATTTTTTCCTGGCTACGCGCCTGGTATTCATATACATAAAAGATATTACGCTCTCAGAAGCTCGTACTGAGTTATTTAAGTTCATGTGTCACTGCCTCAGTTGAATAGAAGATAATTCTGTTTTTCCAATTACACGCACTTTTTGCTAAATTAACAATTTTACAGTTACACTGAACCTGTCACATGCATGGTGATCAGTTGTAAAGAGTACCCTAAGTTTTTTTTATTACCCTTAATTCTCTCAGATGTGGCAATTATTCTCACACTGAATTATAACTGTTTGAAGCTTCCTAAGTGTGGGGAACAATTTCCAACACTGTTGGACTGTTACAACTTTATTTGTGAAGTAAAACAGAAATGGAGAAGCACTATGTTACTTAATACTGCGGTAATTTTATTTTTGAAAAACATAATTTAATTCAATTTTTTTTTTACATTTTCATTCCTTACAACAAATGTTGAAAATATTCGTCACCATTTTTAATGCAAAAATTAACATATCGAACCAAGATTTTTGAGAAACTGCGTCACATTTTTGGTGTAATTTGATGAGATTTTTTTCAGTTATGAGTTGCTTTAAGGCTGTTCTTCGAAAAAAAAGAACTCTGTTTTTAGTCTTGGTACACAAATTGAAATAAACTAATAGCACCATGGTCTCCAAAAAATTCCAGATGTTTCTTCATAAGCTGTTTTACACACTACGATAAGCGAAAACGCTGTGGCTTTTGTGAAATTTTCAGAAAAAATTCTTAAACATGGATTTGAGCTGCAAGATTTTTCGAAGAGAGACACGCTTTGCGAAAATTTCCGATTTTTAAGAACTTTTTCTAAAAGTATTGAAGCTGATACAGATTGGACTGACTTCGCAGTATGTAATACAGCTTGTAAAGAGACAGTTACAAAATTTTGAAGTGCCTGGCATAATTAGTTTATTTGTAATTATGTACCAGAGTCACATGATTTTTTCGAATAACACCGTTAACTCATCGATGTTTGCAGGACTTATCTTGAAAACCATATATTTGAGATTAGGGATGGACGCGAGACGACTTTTTGCGAGACGAGACAGAGATTTACAGCTTTTTTGCGAGACGAGACAAATATTTTTAACATTATGATATAGGGATTTTTGCGAGACGAGACAAACTTTTCGGCTGTTTTGCGAGACGCGAGACACCAATTTTTCGTCTCCCCCCCCCCAAAAAAAAAGAAATCTAACGGGGTGAGGAATAATTACTAATAATACAATGGTATTGTAAAAAATAATTAAATTATGTTTTTAAAAATAAAATTATTACAGAATTAAGTAAAATTGTGCTTCTTCATTTCTGTTTTACGTACCTCACAAATAAAGTTGTAACTGTCCAACAGTGTTGGAAATTGTTTCCCACTCTTAAACAAGATTCAAAATTATACTTCAGTGTTAGAATATCGTGTTTACTCGCGTAATATTCGCACCTTTTTATCCAATTTTCATTGTGAAAATCCAGATGCGATTCTTACGCAGGAAAATCTACTACATAATATTGTACATTCCAGTGATAAAACATTACTTGCATTATAATAAAATTACTAACTTAGCAAATTTTTCCAGATTACGTGCCGTACGTTAAATGATCTTTTCGTCAGTTGTACGCACAAAAAAGGAGGCATTTTTCTTTTTATTGTACTATTTTTATAAACATAAAGAAATTCAAATACATGACGGCGACTTTTATGCTGGGAAAGTATTTTGATGATTTTTTGTGCTTCAAAACAAGGGTGCGAGTTTTACTATTAAGCGAGTAAACACGGTAAGTGGGCACATCAGGAAGATCGAAGGGTAATGAGAAAAGCAAACGAGTACTTTTTAAATTGATCACCCTGTATTTAATGAATGAGTATTTATCTTTCCTTGTAAATAATTTAGGTTACAGCAGCCTGCGACAAATTTGATGCGATCGTTCTTCAAATTGTTCAGGCCCACCGTAGCTAAGTAGTTAAAGATACTGATGGCTGAAGTGCGAAGGTCCCGGATTGGGGCCATCACGCTGCCATTGATCTAAAGCTCTGGAGTTTTGGGTGTTTTTCTCCACATGTAACGTGGATATGTGTTTGAACTCCGCAACCCTTTATCTGCTGAATTAAGAATTGTCAAGAATATCACCATGAATCTATTCGTTTTCTCTTGTTATAATTAGGCAAAGAGCGATAAATACTGATTAATGCAATTAAAAAGAAAATTACGAATAAAATTAATAAGCATAAGCTATACGTTGGCGATTCGTTTTCAAAAGAGTATAGGACCCACCAATCTGAAGGAGTCAATCAATACTTTGATGGACACACTTCCAGAAAATCTAATCCTTTAATCATAAAACAGTCGTCTGAAAATTCACTAATGCTCTTTTTTGGGGAGGAGAGGACTCGACACGATTATAAAGTGAGCGGAAAGCTGCCTATTTTAAAACAATCTACTCTAATAGAACATGCAGATAACTCTCGATTAGCTTTGGCGTAATATAAAATACAGTATAATTCTTCAAACTGTTCACAAGTTACATTTTGGCGATTTTTTAAGTTGACAAAGTTTTTCACAACAAAGTTTTTTTTTTCCTCCCCAAAACAATATCTCATGATTCTATTTTGTTTTGGTACGTCCTTTAATTGTCATTTTCTCAAATTAATACATGATTCAATTTGATGATGAAATTTGCTCACCTATTGTAAAATGACAATAGATTCATTGTAAGTGTCATTGAATGTATGTAAAAAATGATTTATATTGTAAACACTGAGTAAGCGAGTAGAGACAGCTTGTAACAAAACGAGGATGATAAATATCGTGCCAGAAAGAATGCAGTGTGTGTGGCTGTTCTATTTCTCAATTTTAAACTTTAAGGTCTTCGATATCTGCAGACAAATCGCTCTGTTTTATTTATTTATTTTTTTTTTTTTTTCACACATCTACAAATAAAAGCTTTCGACCAATTTCTTGGAATTTTGAAAATCTAGAGCATCTCAGACACAACTCTAGACCAATCGACTGAATATTTTTCGCCGATACGCATCAAACTACAAAATAGTTATACAAGTACAGGGTGGTCATAAAGAAACCTCAACAATATGTGAACTTCTAGCCGCCGTTTCGCTCAACCAATCAAAATGAGATTTCAGATATAGTTTAATTTTCCAGTGGGAAAATTCATTTTTTCCCTGTGAAAGTTGATGAGCACATTTAAAAGCTACAAGAGGCATTCCAACCATACACTTATGACGGAAACTGGTGACGTAAAACATTTGCGAAGAAGATCATTTTAAAAACAAAAGCCAACACAGAGAGAAAGGACAATGACACAATTCGCATAAATTCGCTCGAATAGACCACAGAAATTCTAAAATAACAGTAGGGCACTTGAGAACTTTCAATTCTAATAAAAACAATTTGCCTCTCCTCTCTTGGACTGTCATTGATTCGTTACAATGCTCTTCTTTGCAAATGTTTTACATCGCCAATTTACGTCATCATTGTATTGTTCCAACGCCATTTGTAGAGTTTCAATGCGCCGATCAACTTTCGCAGGAAAAAAAAATAAGTTTTGTCAATGGAAAATTTCGAATTTCAACAACAAAGTGTAACAAGAAGTGTAACGTCACCCATTTTGAATAAAATAAAAACGTTTAAAGACAGGGAAGATTAAATTTTGAAGATACTTTGAATGAGTCAGTGTGGGTGTGTGTGATACCAAGTAATTTCTATTTTATGACTATGTGTATAATTCCATATGTTCATATACATGAGAAAAACAATATATACAAAAGCAGCAATACGAAACGAAGACTGAAAATAAATATTTCACCAGAAAATAATTGGTGGAACTAGAATTTATGAGTCTGTGGACTCCTTATAAATACTCTAGATCATAGAACGAGACACTTCTGAACTCACTTATCCAATTTTCAGACCTCTCCTCTATAATCTGGTGCCTGTACCCAGATGAAAATATCTGTAAATCGCTGCGTACGCTAGCGGGTAGACTCACAAACGGTAATTCTAATGCTCCAAAAATCGAACGATATTTTCTAGTTATAAAAAACTAATCATTTTGCTGTGACTAGCCAGAATATTACGGACTAGAAATTCTTGACTATTTCGTCTATACCAGTTGCGTGTATACGTATGTATACATAATTCTACGATCTATTCTTCTAGTTTTGGAAAACAGAAAGTAACCATCTATTTGTTTTAGATCAGAGCGGTATTTTTTTTTTCTCCGTGAACCAGCAATTGCATACAGTGGAACCTCTATGAGTGACCACCTTAATTAAGCAACCACCTCCTCCAACGATCATTTTTTAAGGCACCGATTTTTTACCCTATGTACTTAATGCTAAAAATAATTAATCATATAATGCTGTGTGGTCTTTTTTAGAGACTACATAAACCCCTATAAGCGGCCGGTCCCGAAAATTTTCAAGCATTTTTCCGGAAGTAAAATGAACAAAAACCACGTTCCAAACCAGCCGCTCTTCTACAAATCGACAGCAGGTGTAGTTACGCGTACACATTTCATACAAATCTAGTAGGTTAGAGAGGAGACTTGTCGAAGAAACGAGTGATTTTTACTGTTGGAGCAGCGCATTGATGTGATCGAGTCACACGAAAAATGAGATTCGTAGAGGAAGTTGGCAGTTACTTTTGGCTGTGGGATAACCCAAAAACAATCAATTTTAATAGAAATAGATTTTAGTATGGCAAATTCAAAATGCATGAAGAATATCAGGATAAATGTTCTTTTGTTAGATGTAAAAGATAAAGAAGAGAAAGTACTCACAGAGAGAGAAAAAAGAATTAAACAATCTGAAATTTCTAAATATTTTATTAAAATTTAAGTTTTAAAAATATGTTTGTCTAACTATACTTATGTATTATTATGTAATTCCATAAATAACAAAAAAATAATATTTTTAGCATTTTTTTTTTCGCATGTTTATACTTCTTTGAGCGACCACCTCTTTTAACGACCGATTTTTCGCGGAACGGAGGTTTGCTCCCGTGAAGTTTTACTGCAATTATGAAAGATTATATTCTAAATTTTAATTTTAATCAATTTTATTTGAGTGATTTAATTCTGACGTTTAATTTTAATCAATTTTGAATACATGATTTTATTCTGGATAGAAGACGAAAAAAAAAACAAATTTTAAAATACACGTTTTAAGTACTATTTTGACAAATTCTACTGCATTTCTGTCTTGATATGATTTTAAACTTTTTCTCTCCTCAATAGCGGCCACTTTTTGACGTACTGACATGGGGCATTTCTAAGGTTAGGAGAGTAGGTCACTTTGGCGCCTAATGGCTTAAGTGACCACCCGTCTCGTATTATACATGACAGCCCCATATCAGGGTCCGATCATCCCAGTATTGGGCACTAGGCAAATACAAATTTTGGGGCCTTTGCATTTGCGTGAAATTGCATTTGTTTTGGTCATATATAGCTACAGATATATGCATCAAGCTTAAATGCTAAATATATAAATGCATTGCAGTAAAGCATATTAAGGGGTCTTGTGCCCTTTAAAAATGGTAAAAAACGAAAAAAAACTCTTTTATGTATATGATCCTTTGTTTACAATAATTTATTTACATGTAAAAAATTTTATATATCAATGCAATGGCCTTTTCTGTTTATATTAATGTCTTCAAAAGTTTTCTAAGTTAATTACGATAAGTTAATTTATTCGCTGGCAGTTAAATCGGAATTAAGAGCTGGCTGTGCTCGCGCACAGCCAGCTGCGTCAAAAAAGGGGCTCTAGATCTGTGGCACGCGATGAACGTTTCGATCGTCCGCCATCTTGCTGGTAGTTAAGTCGAGCGATGGCAACGGCTGCCCTTTTTTCCGCATTGGGAAAGGGTTGCGCCTCAAAGGGTTAAAGAGACTTGTATATTGTCTGTTTTTTTCTAATTGTGGTGTACATCAATATACATATCGGAAAGAACTTGTGTGATATATTTTGTTCGATTTCAACTTGAGAAATAAAACGTTTTAAAAAATAAATCTGCGAAATTAAACCTGATTTAATTTAGAGGAAGTGCATATATCAGTTATCTCTGGTGCATACGTAGTATCACGTAAGCAGTGTTTAAGTGAAATGTGAAATAAATTGTTCAAATAAGGTGTGCAGGGGTTAAACAGCGTGATTTACACTCCAGGTGGAGCACAGCTCAGGACCCGTACAACACAGATCCCTATAATCTACTCACTGGTATTTATTTATTCTGTATTTTATCTTATTTTATTTTATTTTATTTTATTTTATTTTTATTTATTTATTTTTTTTTTTGGGGGGGGGGGGGGGGGACCAAATTTAAAAGTGTCCCAGCTTGAAAATTAACGACGGAATTTTTTTTCTTAACATAAAGACTTTTTCTACATTATTTTGAACTTTTTAATGACTATGTCATTTTATCTCTCACCCCCTTTATTGAAACTTGTCCCAAAAATGTGTCCCAAAAATGCGACATAAAAGTATGCGACATAATTTTACATATAATTAAATACTATTAGTTCACAACAGCTTTAATCGATTGTTACACTATTTCGTAAGCTGTGGAATATGCATCACATGTATTTTTCTCAAAATAGGTTACAATCATAAAAATTTCAACATAGGATTACCAGGCGAAATATGCGAAAGATGAGAGATAATATGACATAGTTCATTAATATCGTTTTAATATGGCAATAATAAAACTAAAAAATTAGGGGGGGTTCAGGGGGGTGTCTCCCCCTGACGAGGTTCGAACAGCCGAGTTTTTTTTTTTTTTTTTAATTTACATTTCCCACTTATCTCTTATAGATAAAGAATTAAACCGTGTTACCTTACCACCTTTTTTGGATATCATATATTAGGCATATTTCTAGGAATCCACAACGCTTCCTATATAGCTAGCCAAGAATATCGGAATTGTCCAGTTCCACTTCGTAAACAAAAGAAACATTCTACTTACGTAAGCGCGAGAGAAATTTCTCCGGAGCAACATGTCAGAATTCTATCCTTGCCGTGAATGCAAATGAATTCGGAGCCGATCAGCGAAAAACAGTTCCGCCGAAGGTATCCTGACACAGTTTTTCGGGAACGGCGTTCGATTTCTACCGGTCACTCCCTTCTGACGTCACACTTCACTAGTTTACCTCGCCCTTGAAGTCTGGAACAATACACGTCTGGCTGATATCATCTCTGGACAGTCCTTTTTGGAGAACCTTAATTCGTTTTTTGGGGCGTGGATTGATGATCCGGTGTTGATTAGCAGACTGACAGTCATATTTCCTAATTAGGAATCCATAAATATCTTGTGTGACAAATCAATCGATCTTTAGAGAAAACTGGTTACTTTCTAACCCCCCCCCCTCATGGCCCTCTTACTGGAGCCGCCCTTGGGGAGGGGGGCATGTTCCCTCCCTCCGAAATTTTGTTTTAGAAGTCCCGCAGTGGTCTGGGCGCTAAATTCGTTACCATTACGGCAAAGTGAAGCAGCATCCGGCTTGGCCAGTGCTTGGGAGGGTGAACTCCCTCTCGGCTCGACTGCTGTGGGACCGTGCACGCTAATGTTAGCTGGTGCACGTAAAATCTGTCGTGGCTCCAGTGTCCTCCAAGTTGTTAAACGATACCTCTGGGCGTGCCGATTTCAGGGGGTTGGTCTCCTTCTGGAATTGGTTCAAAATTCGGGGACCATGGGCTAAAGTCGGACTTCTTCCCATTGGGGCCCCCAATGGATTATTTCATTTCTATAGCCAGAATACAATAAATTCCATGCTGAAAAGGTTCAGGAGGTGGTTCTAACTACGTGCCATATATGCTGATGTGGAACTCGATCAAAGCACAAGTCTATCCGAGTAACAATCCACTGACCCTGGATCTTTTGGAAGCCAACGTTCTTCCAGCTACTGCAATAGATGTTGGTCAAAAAGATCAAAAATTGAATCAATAGAATGCAACAATGAGAACAAAGCAACGGTGCACACTTGAACGACGTCACGCTCTGAACAAAACTGCACTGTCCCTGTTTCAAATAAAGCAAACAACCAAACTTACGTGTCAAAGCACTTGTTGTTTCACTTACATTTAAACACTATCACACTTAATGAAAGAGCCTGGTCATTTTTTACGAGGGCAAGTCATTAAGTAGTAAGTCACAAAAATTATAGAAATTTCGTGACTTGCATTATGACTCTTCATCAAAAAGACACGAAGTTTTATTTACGAAACAAACTAAATTCAAGATTCAAGATATCAAATGAGTTAATAAAAAAAAGCGACTTATATTATATTCTGAAGTTATATGCCAAAAGTTACATCAATTAGTGACTATTATGCCTCGTATGTATGCCTGAAGGAAACTTGAGTTCCAGCCTAGTAACTTTATAGTTTACTCCAGCGGCTTATGCATATGGACTCTGTGACGATAAAAGATTCAGGTTAAAATCAGCTAGAATCGGCAGGGCTGGCTGTCTAGAGTTTTAGTCAGACGAATAAAAAGTAGTGATTTGCATTGGTTTTGTAAAGTTATATACCAAAAATTGTTCCATTTTGTGATTACCTAATGTAAGCATGTATGCTTGAGGGAAACTTGACTTCCAGTTCCCCTTCCAATGACTTTATAAAGTTTACTCCAATGGCTTATACATGTAAACTCTGTGACGATAAAAGATTCAGGTTCATATCAGATAGAGTCGGCTGCGCTGTCTTTAGTACAGAAGTTTCCTGCGAACAGATTCAGGAGTTAATTCCAATGAAAAGGCCTCCATCAAGGAATGTCTACAATTCTCAATTAACTGGTTGGCTTTTAATAACATTAGCATGAGCACCAAATCCCGACAACGAATTACTTTATTGGAGAATGTTTCACTTAAAAAAATATTAGTTTCGAGCAATCCAGCTTTTATATTATCTAAAAACAGGCATTTGACAGCCGGAAAACCTGAACTCTATCAACATTATTGACTGTCCAATTTTCCAAAGATTCAGAAACTAACCATTTATGCACCAACTAAAAATTTGAGGTTTATCAACTTTTTGGTGATCCAAAAGTCCAGGTTTTTAGAATTATTTGAGCAACTGAAAAACTGAACATCCGTGACATTGTCGATCCAAAATTCAAAGTCATGCATCTGCAAACGTGACCTAATTCTAACTAAAATAAGTTTGGTCGTATAAAGTCCTCCAAGATCAAATTTTAAATTCTCCCAACATAAGTTAATAAAGCGAGTCATTTATGAGCCTGAAAATTTGAGCTTTATGAACTTTTGCCGATCCAAAAGTCCATATATTTACAATTATTTGAGCAACTGCGAAACTGAATATTTGTGCCATTGTCGATCCAAATTCCAAAGCCATTTGAACAAAACATCTGTAATCCTGAGCTAATATTCGCTAAAATAAGTTAGATGGTAAAGTTCTCCAAGATTAGATTTTGAATTCTACAAACACTTAGTACAGCGCGCCATTTATGAACCTGAAAATTTGAGCATCATCAATTTCCAGTGTTCCGAAATTCCTGATGTCCCTGAAAATCCTGATTCGGTTGCCCAAATACTTGCTGAACATTGGTGATATTAGTCCGCCTGAAATACATAGTCATTTGAGCAGAGAATCCGTAAGCTTGAGCTAGCACTAACAAAAATAAGTATCATAGTAAAGCTCACCGAAATTGGATTTTGAACTGAAGTTATTTTCCGCTTCCCTAAAATATAAAAGCCCCTAGTCCGCGACCTAGTCAGCCTGTACAGTAAACAGATGAGCCGGTTCAGAGTATTAAACTAAACTCAGAATCACAGAAGTCCATATGAGGGCCAAGGTCTGCGACACTTAGCTACGATTTCGAAACCATTCTCTCTGAGGTTCAGTAGAATATGGCCCAACTAGATGGTTAGTCTGGCACGAAATCCCCTGTGTTGAGTTCCTGAAACAAATTTGTTTTTCGTTTAATGTCAATACAGTACGCTGCCATCACATTACTGAATTTGTTTAGAACATTTGGTTCCCAACCTATGGTTTACAAATCCCATGGGTTCGCACAAATTATATACTAGTAGACAACGACTGTACAATTGATTCGCCTATTCACGCTTTTCAAAGAGCTCCCAAGGAGAAAAAGTTTGAGAACCATTGTTTAGAGTATTAATTTTAGCCTAAATTATTGTATAAAGCACATAGATCAAATCCAGAAAAACATGTCTGAAAACTACGTTATACCGTTTTAGTGCTATTAAATTTTTACAAATTATATTTAGCATTCTTTAAACAAAATTAAACTTCACGTCATGCGCACATGCATTAACAATGACTCAATCAATGAAATGAAAACAAATATCACTATAATAAGAAACGATTGATAGTGGCTCACAGAAATTTAAACAAGATAGCAATTGTGAGACTAATTAAAACTATTATATCTTCATCAGGTAGTTATTCAACATTCAAGCAGATTGCATAATTATTTGCATATTCACCAACCACTTGTAAAGGATAATCAAAGAAAATTAATTAATAATCATTAACTGGCAATGCATCATAATTAAAGACAGCGAGGAAGGTATTAACGTAAAAACTATACAGTTACTACACTGGTGGCGTTTTATTGTTTCCAATTGAAGACGTTTACTAAAGACAAGTTTATTTATTTATTTTTTTATTTTAATCTACACACTTTCAATTGTTTTTTTTTTTTGTTTTTTTTTTTCGTAGTAGTGGAGACCGGGGCAATCGCACGACCTTAATGAAAAACTATTTTTTCCCTGCTGTAAAATGACTTTGCCTTAAATAGGGTTAATTATTTTGTTCTACACGTTCTTATTCATGGCAGAAACACGTTAACTCTTTAACGCGCAGTGTTCCCGCTCTGGGAACACCCAACTCTGGGGTTTTGACTGTTGCCAGTCACGAAGAATAGATTTGATTTCTGTAAAAATAGTTGCGGGTGACACAGTTCCAGGAGAATCCTTTACTTTTTAGCACGTCATTTCCCGTAAAAAAAATTTGGTCACGATTATTTTTAACACCACTGAAAAATGGAAGAATGCGAGAACAGCTGGATAGATTACACAATGCTGTAAAAAGGGCAGCCATTGCCATCGCTCGACATAACTACCAGCAAGATGGCGGACGATCGAAACGTTCATCGCGTACCACAGATCTAGAGAACCTTTTTTGACAACAGCTGGCTGTGCCACAGCCAGCTGTCGTAAAAAAAGGTTAGTTAATCTAAGTTACTATATGTTTAGTTAACTCGTTAACATAAATATCCAAATACCCAACAGGCATAGCTCATAGAAACACCTAAAAACCAGAATTTTCCAAAATTCGCACCCAAGCGGGGGGTTAGGGGTCAACGTTTTTCACATTTCCTTTGATATATGAAAGGAAAAATAGATTTTTAATTCACAACAAATTTTCAACACACAACTAAGATTTACTCTTCAATATTACATAAAGGAATCAACAGCATAGAAAGCTAATCTAAATTTTCGCTTTCAACACACAACAAAGATTCACCTTTCAACCCTTCATAAATGAATCAACAGCGTAGGAAGCTAATCGAAATTTTCGCTTTCAACACGCAACAAAGATTCACTTTTCGACACTTCATAAATGAATAAACAGCGTAGGAAACTTGATCGAAATTTTCGCTTTCAACACGCAACAAAGATTCACTTTCCAACACTTAATAATTGAATAAACAGCGTAGGAAACTTGATCGAAATTTTCGTTTTCAACACGCAACAAAGATTCACTTTCCAACACTTAATAATTGAATAAACAGCGTAGGAAACTTGATCGAAATTTTCGATTTCAACACACAACAAAGATTCACTTTCCAACACTTAATAATTGAATAAACAGCGTAGGAAACTTGATCGAAATTTTCGTTTTCAACACGCAACAAAGATTCACTTTTTAACACTTAATAATTGAATAAACAGCGTAGGAAACTTGATCGAAATTTTCGATTTCAACACACAACAAAGATTCACTTTCCAACACTTCATAAATGAATCAACAGCGTAGGAAACTTGATCGAAATTATCTCACACTATGTGGTGATAAGCTGATTACAACTCATTACATGAATATCTTTTACAGGTCTTAAACAACTGTGTAATCTGTCAAGTCGCAGCTGTGAAACGCTTTTCCGCTTGCATTTGAATATCGCAGCCTTACCATCAATGTCCCATGAGCCTCGGGATGAGAGGCTTCTTAAAAGACTTTCTTGCGCAATTTTTTCTTGTATAAATGAGAGGTTTGTCTGGATACTCCGCCTGATTTTCTCACGCTGCTTATATATTTTTTCTTCAAGTAAGGAAATGCTTAAGCTGTGATTATTAAGTCAACTCTATCAATATGCATGCATTTTATATTTATTCATTAGCATGTAGCGAGAACGTCTCTTTAGATGAATATTTAGAGTATTTAGGAACAAAATTAAAAGTAATACCTTAAAGCGCTGTCGCAGACAGTCACTGACCTCTCATAAGCGTCAACATTTGTACAGAACCGCAAAAAAAAGGGGGGGAAAGAAAAGAAAAGAAAAGAAAAAATTGAGTTTAAGAGATATTTTTAGTTCTTAATAATAAAGAATTAAACATATCTCTTAAACTCGATTTGAACTTAGATTTGAACAGAGTATTTTTCTACTCAAAACAATTATTGCTGAGTAAAAAAGTAATCTGTTCAAATCTTTGTTGCACAGTTCAAAACTTTACCGTATAAATCTTTACCGTATTGTATTAGGTGTACCGGAAAATAATGCGTTTTTTTTTATACATAAAATTCAAACAAATAAATTTTTAACAAGTATTGAACTACAAATAATCTGTGCCTAAGAATGGCTCATATTTATTAAATTTAAAGCAAGAATTTTATAGATATTTTTTATTTCTTTCAAAAAAAAAAAAAAAAAAAAAAAAAAAAAGGCTACCCTCCTTCTTTTTTTCCAGGTCTACCCTCCTTGGAGGATTCTATTCGAAATGTTCTGCAACCAATTTTCAGGTATTCGTGAGTGTTGTACTTTACAGCAAGAATTTAATGGATATCTCTTCTTCTAGAGACGCAGGCTATGTGAAAAGAACGATTTGTTCCCTTATCCCCCATAAGTCACGAATTTGAAAAATGCTGTCCAATCTAGCACCTACGCTAAAAACTCATCCACATGCCAAATTCTGTATTATTAGCTTTAGTAGTTTTGGACAAGAAAAATATTGGCATACTAAAACATTACTTTCTGATACATGTAATACTGTATTACTTTACTTTTCATAAAAATCTAAAATGACTGTACAACCTTTATATCCGATATAGAATCCAAGAGCTGTCGTCAGTAGTGAAATTGCCTGCCGGATTACTTACATGATTTCAAAATGACCTTCCCGATGCTAGAAAATTCAACTTATGTATTCATATATCGTACATAAACTTTTGGGAATCAACTGAAAAATTTTTTATATAGACTTTATTCCGAAATTACAGGGACGAGGAAACATCTTTTTCGTTACTAAAAATACAGTGTATTAAATTTACTGCGCTTTCATCGCACGGACATTATACACAAAAAGAAAAATAAACTTGTTTTGACAAGGATTCGAAAACATTTTGGATGATAAAGCTTCACTACACACCGTAATAAACATAGAGACAGGGCCGTACCCAGAAAAAAATTTCGGAAGGGGAACCAAAAATTTCGGGGTGGGACCAAAAACTGAAAAAGGCTAAATTTTTCACAAAAAGGCTTCATTATAATTGTTTTGTTAATAAAATTTTAAATTTCGGGGGGGGGGAACCGGGTACGGCCTTGCATAGAGATATGAATACAAGGAGATGACATTAGCTATCTGATAGCGAAGCTGAAACTGTAACCGATCAGCCCTATTGCTTAGACCACATTGCGATATGACTGTGTTATTCTATGGTAGGGAATGCAATCCCGATCCCGCAGGAACGGGATCTTGCGGGATCCCGCATAAATATTTGCGGGACTAGTCCCGCGGGATTACGATCCTAATCCCGCGGGATTGATACTGATAAATAAATTATTTTTTATTAGAATTTCACGCCGCTTTCTCAATAAATAGAACGAAAATTTTCGAATATCGATGTCTCTTATCTAACAATGAACGAATCCATAATTACAAAGTTTAATTTAAAGTTTTATTTTTTTATATATCTTCCAATGGGAGTCTGGATCAATCATCTAAATCTAAATTTTTCGCAAACTTTCAATCCCAAATGAACTGAAATATTTCATACTAATTTATCTCTTGACGAACAGTCACGAATTAATTATAAAAAAATTTAATTTCAGTTTTTAATTTTTTTAATTCACACATTTAATTATTTTACTAAAATTAAATCTAGACCAGGAAATGATTCATTGGATTTGTTCGATTTTGTACGTTCTTTTTTCAGCAACTAATAAAATAACGTAAGTGTGTGAATGTAGTATTTATAAATTGTATTTTTCTGTAAATTGCTGATTTTTAGCAACTAACATAACTAATACTAATATATTGAGGCATAACTTAGTATATCATTCTCAAAATCATGATTATAATTTTCATATTTCTGTAAGTTATTGTATAAATTATCTCATAAGATTAATTATTATTATTAAAGTTAAACTTCATAGTGCTTAAAATCATACTTTTTTAATTTTTGTCTGTTGAAATGAAGTCCTAGCTAAATGAAATGTCAATCCCGCGGGATTGCGGGATCCCGCGGGATCCGTAAATCTCAATCCCGAAATCCCGCAAGACGAAAAACAGTGCGGGATTACATTCCCTATGCTATGGCGACCGTTCTAATTTTATAGAAATAATGTCGCCAAAGTTGGCGCCAAGAATAATTACGTATTTGACATAACTGTAAAACTTTTAACTGAAGAATGCTGAGATTTTGTATTTAGAACTATTGTATCATATAATTGTGCATCTTTACTTTTTAATCTTTAAAAATCGTGCTTCTTTCACTGTTGTTTAAAAAAAAAAACCAACTAAATGATCCGCCATACTTAGACCAACAGAGTTACTTCATTCCGCTGAGGATAGCTGATGCCATCTCCTTGTATTCATATCTCTATGGTAATAAATGAGACAACAGTGTCCTTTCTGAATAAAATTCTTCAGCATGGACTTACACAGCAAATATTTTTACAAGGTGACAGATCCCGCTAAATTTTCGATTTTTAAGAGTTTTTTTTTTCTTTCTATTTCTTTTTTTTAAGTTTCGTACATGATACAGGTTTATCATTTATTTGTGTGTGTAGTACAGCTTGTAAAATTTCTGAAGGGCTTGAAATAATTAGTTTATTTGTATTTATGTACCGAAATCAATGATTTTTTTCGAAATACACCATTAAGTTTGCACCAGCAGAATGAACGCCATCGATCCGATACCTGAAATCCTTCCAATTATTACGTTGAAATCCACACCGGTAACTCCGATATCGAAATGTAATGTTTCCGGCATCCTAAAACTGAATTGAAAATTGACATTTTTCTTCAGGTTTTGCTAGACACTTTTTATTCTTCTAGAGACCGTAGCTTAATCTTTAAGTCACCAGCCTTGAACAGCGCTTTTGTTCAAATTGCACTATCAAGGATAACTGCGTTTTTTAAATTGAGGATTGGCAGTATGGTTTAGTATAGATAAGCAACCCTTTATTCTCTTATTAAATAAATGGTGACAAAAACCACAGTTTCTATACTATAATTCTTTTCTCGCCTGGTTTCATGCCATCTAAGGGAAAAAGAAGTATGCAACGGGCCTTTTTGTCCCCGTTTTCCAAAAGGGAAATTTCGTGCAATAAACGTTTAAAAAGCCAATAGCGGGAAGTTAGAATGTCATCGAAATGTTACCTTAGGGACATAAATATGTAATTATATTTTTCTTTGTCATGAACTTCCATTATTTAGACGTTACGAATAAAAAAGTAATTAAATATTGAATGTTTCGGAAGTTTCAGTTTAAATAATAAATACTTTTTCTTTCCATGCTGAAATAATTGTTGCGTTAAACGCTAAGTTTTATTTTAATACTTCCTAGGAAACGGATGTAGACTCACGGCCAAAATATCAGGGCTGGAAGTAATTTCAGAAACTAGAATATGCCACATGATATACCACTTTCCTAAACTACACACTTTCGGAAAAGAATTCGAATGGAAATCGAATTTCCGGTGTCGAATTTCATGACTATAGAATTGTTCTCTATATTCTCTCTTGATTTTTTTCTTTTTTTTTTTACGGCAGCTGGCTGTGCCGGCACAGCCTGTTGTCGTCAAAAAAAAGGGTCTCTAGATCTGAACGTTTCGATCGTCCACCATCTTGCTGGTAGTTAAGTCGGGCGATGGCAACGGCTGCCCTTTTTTCAGCATTGGGAAAGGGTTGCGCCTCAAACTGTTAGCCCGTTAGCACCCAGCCATTTCCACCAAATTCTCCAATTTATGCTGAAGCCTACAGTGGTAAATAAATTTCCGATATTAGTGGTTTATGTGGAATGTCTTTCTTTTTCTAAAGAATGTGTATAAAGCAGAGAAATATTCGCATTTTACTTTGGTATTGCTAAGTATTTTGTGTCCTTTTGTAGAAATCAAATTTGTTATTCAAGAAATTAAAATAAGAGAATTAATTCATGCTTATGTATTTTTGCGAAGGTCCTCAAAATATGATGTTGAGTGTCAGTGAGTTAATATGCAGTACAGCCTTGGTTATCCAAGGTAATCGAGACCCAGCATACCTCGGATATCTGAGATTTCGGATAACCCGCAAAATTAACGTTAAAATACTTTAATTTTTTTATTTCAACAAAATTTAGTCGAAAGACAATTGCTCATTATTGTTATTGTTGCTGTTCTCAGTATTACAAGCAAACAGCTAAAGCGTGTAAAATATAATTTTCTCGTATCTATCGTATTAGTCTATTTCTTTAATGTTTTGGGAAAAGGTGATTAGATGCAAAAAGTTATTGCAGACAGTTAAGGATAACGACATCCGAAATTCTTTACAGACGATACAATTTTAGGTTTTGGCGGAATTTCCTCAAACGAAAAACATAACTAAATTTACACCTAATATCCATATTTAAGTGCTAGAAATATCTGAAATTCAGCTGGATTCAGTCAACTAATATAACAATAATGCGATTTCCACAACTGATGCTATCTACCTGCCTAAGCTTGTGTAAAAGATTTCTTTGTATTGTCTAGAATCGATATGGAGAAAATACCACCATTGTCCCTTTGTTGTATTGATTCAGACTTAATAAATGTAAGTACAGAAGAAGTATTACTATAATAGAAAGATATAAATCTCCGTCTAAAAATAAAAGAAAGTTTCGAGAAAGTTCATTTCAAAACTTTCGCATTCTTAGATCTGTGTAATAAATTCATGGTTTGATAAGATTAGGTGAGCGTAATAAAAAATAAGGAGTCATTTACAGTGATAAATTTAACATATTTGCAGTGAAATTTACATTTAATGACTAATGCGTCATACATTTTTGATGAAATCACTGATAGATATTAAAGTTTTGCTTACATTTGGCAATGCTATTAATGTATGTATATATATATGCACAACACAGGTTGTCTCAAGAATGTAGCCACAAACTTTTAAGGGAGGTAGTGTGTGAGGTCAAAAACGTTGCTTTCATACACGATTTACCACGCTCAGAACAATCACTCCAAAAAAAGTGTTGAAATGTTAATAAAATTTCTTACTGCGATTTGCCAAAATTTGATTATTTTTTCATTAGAAATGCTAAAATTGATCTGTATGAATAACATTTCATTTTGAATGCTGTGATTATCGGAGAATAAACCATTTGTTATAAAACTTGATTAAACTAACATTTCAGCACATTCTGTATGGTGATTATTAACCAGCGTATAAAAACATTGTTTTTCTCCCCATGTTCCTATGTGATTCTGAATGCTTATTATTTGCTCTATCTCCCCTAAAAGTTTCCCACTATATTTTTGAGACACTCTGTATATGCGTACACCTTCATAGGCTTATTAATAATCACTTTTTAAACTGCGCTGTAGCATCAGTTAAATTTCTTAATTGCATTTAATAAATAATGTGTATGGGTTTTCTTCTCTTCCATTACTGAATTAGATTATCAAAAATGCACTTCTAAATAGCGCATTTTAACCAAAAGTGTTTTGCAGGAGATTAATTTGTCTTTCCAACCTATAATCGGAATATTGACTATTAATTCGACACTTCTCACAGTGATTATTAATTGGTGCATGAAGAGACGCCGATTACTATTAATGTTTAATTAGTCTATCAGACGACGTCTACTAATACTGCAATTTGTCGAATATGTATATTTCACTGTAATAACATTAAAACTCAAATACATATGTGTATATTTTGATTCCTTGTCTAAATGTAAATATGTAAGTTCGTTTTGGATCGACAACACATCTGAGGGGATTTTAGGTAAAATATTTAGTGTTTAGTTTTACATTTTAATTTGTTCATAATATTTTTTTGAATTTATCTGTATTATAAAACTTTACTTTAAATTTATATTTTCTCTGTTAAAGCTCAAAAAAGAACAGAAAAAAGTTACCAAAATTCCTTTAAAAAAAGAGGGGGATTTTTAAATTATATTTTTTGTCGTTTTGGTGGTTACATTTTCTCAGAATGCACTATCTACATGCAACTGTAGAAATTTTTATTCGCGAAAACAGTTATATAAAATGGAAACTTAATTTTATGTAAGCAGGTTAAGAAAATTCAGTTGTTACTATATCCGTAACTTAGAAAAAAAAGTGTCGAAATATTACAAAACTCATTAACTGCACTTGCATCACTGTCAAAATTAATTCAGTTACAAATTAGAATTTTCTATTTCCAAAATAAAAACTGCAATTAACGTTATCTCTCCGACATTTCTCTAAGAACTTAACATGAATAAAACATCGCTGGCAATACTTCAACAATATCCGCTGCATGTTCTAAGGAAGGAACGCTTTTTAAAATACAAAAGGATTCCGTTAGCTTTTCCCTTATGCTTTTGCATGCAAAAGGCTTTTACATTTAAATATACTAATTTAAACACATTCTGCAGCACTTTAGACCGTATTTGAATACCAAATGACAATTTTTGCCTCGGCTAGACAACCTAAATACCGACCTCAAAGTCATTATTAAGAAATATTTTTCTCTCCACATGAGATGGCAATTCATGCATTGAAAAAGCAATTTTTTTCAATGGACGCAAAGTGGGATTGATAACAGCAATTTTCTAACACGGTCTAACACGTCTTAATGCGTACTACTAGTAACCAGAAATTCTTGAAAAACCGACAGAGCAGATAATTTCTGAGAGTTGAGGAGTCCCACTTCCTTCTGTGTTTTTATCATCGATCAGGGTTAAAAAATTGCATCTTCACTTGTCAAGCACTGGCCATGCGTTTCAAAATCTGCAGTCAATAAGGAAGAATGTCCTGTCCAGTCTCTGTGCTGTGCACTGACCACTACTTTTTCATTTTTGTTTAAACCTTTAACGCGCAGTGTTCCCGCTCTAGGAACACCAAACTCGTGACGTTATGACTGTTGCCAGTCACGATGAATGGATTTGATTTCTATAAAAATAGTTGCGGGTGACATAGCTCCCCACGAAAATCCTTTACTTTTTAGCACGTCATTTCCCGTAAAAAAATGGTCACGATTATTTTTCGTGACCATTTTATTAACAGTACTGACCTCTGCTGAAAAATGGAAGAATGCGAGAACAGCTGGATAGATTGCCCAATGCTGAAAAAAGGGCAGCCATTGCCATCGCTCGAATTAACTACCAATCAAGATAGCGGACGATCGAAACGTTCATCGCGTGCCACAGATCTAGAGACCCTTTTTTGACGACAGCTGGTTGTGCGTTCAGCATTGGGAAAGGGTTCCGCCTCAAAGGGTTAAATTGGATTAATTTTTTCTTATAACTTATCCAAAGCAGACAACATTTAAATGTTGTATATAAGAAACTTCAGATTGTCCACAACTGGTTATTATTGACAGTACGCATGTCTAGTTATTCTCACCCTTCTCCGTCTGTTAAGTAGCTTAAACAAACAATCCGATTTTAATAGTGCTTAAAGCAATTAGCTACGGCTAAGTCGAGCGATGGCAACAGCTGCCCTTTTTTCAGCATTGGGAAAGGGTTGCTCTTCAAAGGGTTAAAACCCATTAGAAAGACTTCCCCCCACGGAGGGCACCTCGGTCTAGTCCCCCGTAGCTAATTGGCCGTAAAACCACAAACAAATCAAATGATCCAAATGATATTACATCTCTAACACTTCAAATAGACTATTCGGACGATTTTGAAAATATTAAAAATAGCAACTAATTTGCGCAAAAAAAAAAAAAAAAAAAAACGAGATATTTGGTGGGTAGATTTTCATATTTTTAAAGCTGCTATATTCCCTTCTCCCCCAATGTATTTTTCCATACAGTATAAAATATCAGTGTAAATGGTTTGGAGATAATAAAAAATTATTTCAAGTTGCATCTCTAAAAATAGAGGAACTGGTGAATTATTTTTTGAATTTTAAAAAATCTGAATTTTTATGGTTATATGCAAATATTTAATTATTTTATATATTAAAAAATTGCATTAAGGAAAAATAAATTTATTAAAAACGACAATCGAAACACTTGTACAAGTTTTTCGCTTCTTCAGCTGACAGTCATTTTGAAAAAAAATCATCATTCTCCAGATGGTTCAGATGCGTTGGTACTTCTTCATAAACGCTTTATCCATGGTGTTTTCCTCCATAACCACCTCTGTGTCCACCATATCCACCTCCGTGTCCACCATAACCACCTCTGTGTCCACCGTATCCACCTCCGTGTCCACCATAGCCTCCTCCCCCTCCTCCTCTGTGACCGCCGTACCCACCACCGTAGCCACCATGCTTTTTATACGGAACGGCTAAAGCAGCGGCGAGGACTGCAGCAAGAAGAACAAGTATTCCCTGCAAGTACAGAATGAAGAATAATTATAATGGTGATGATAGTAAGAATAAATACTTTCTGCAAGTGAAGAATAACAGTAACGTGAATAAGTATTCTTCTCAGGGGAAGAATAACCAATAGTTAGAAAATAACCCTTTAACCCATTTATGCCTAGCGTCCCTTTTTTGGGACGGCATTTTCGCTATTAATCGAAAATGTTATTTATTTTTCTCCTTAATTAATAAATAGCCTTTGTTCATGAGTATGGAGCCTCAACTCTACAAAATATTTTAACATGACCAAGTAGGATGTTGATATTTCGATTTTTATGCATAATGATTTTAAAAGAAATCATCCCTTGTTCAAGAAGTTGACGTCAGAAATTTCTCTATTATTTCTGTTATCAGTAAAAATCGAAGAAAGTCGCAAAAATATCCAGGCACAAATGGGTTAACGCGCAGTGTTCCTGCTCTGGGAACACCAAACTCTGGCGTTTTGACTGTTGCCAGTCACGAAGAATAGATTTTATTTCTATAAAAATAGTTGCGGGTGACATATCTCCACAAAAATCCTTTACTTTTTCAGTACGGCAGAAAAAAAATTGTCACGATTATTTTTAAACAGCACTGACATCTGCTGAAAAATGGAAGAATGCGAGAACAGCTGGATGGATTGCTCAATGCAGAAGAAAGGGCTGCCGTTGCCATCGCTCGACTTAACTACCAGCAAGATGGCGGACGATCGAAGCGTTCATCGCGTGCCACAGATCTAGAGACCCCTTTTTTGACGCATCTGGCTGTGCGGCACAGCCAGCTGGCGTCAAAAAAAGGGTCTCTAGATCTGTGGCACGCGATGAACGCTTCGATCGTCCGCCATCTTGCTGGTAGTTAAGCCGAGCGATGGCAACGGCGGCCCTTTCTTCTGCATTGGGAAAAGGGTTGCGCCGCAAAGGGTTAACGCACGTTTATATACTGGGTGAATCTAAACTCTTTTGGACAAAAACTTTAAGGAGTGATAGGGCACACAATGAGGAATCGTAATCCCATAGCAATCTGGGTGAGAAACGCAGTTTTAACTTACCCGGTAATAATAACTTTTGGAAAAGCATTGAAGTGTCTCTAATTTCTTAACCAAGTTTCATAAACAATAGGCTCGTCTCCGAAAATTTCATCCATGAAATAAAATAAACTTTTTAAACTATCCTTTTTAGTCTTCTGTTTTCGGAGAAAAATACATGAGTTCCTGGCAAAACAATGGTCGGCAAGCGCACTGTTTTTTCAGCACTTTTTTCCGAAGTGATTATTAACAGTTATACGAAGACGACGCTGTCGACCCCACATTGCTATGTGATTCTGAATTAGTATTATATGCCATATCACCCCTTAAACTTTTGCCCAAGAGTTTAGATTCACCCTGTACATACAGGGTGTCCAGTGTTAACCGTGCCCAGTGGCTATTTCTTAAACGGTTAGTCAGAGACACACAGTTCCAATTGCAAAAATGCTTTAAATTGTATAATCTATTATATCAAAACCAATCGAAGTCAATAAATCAATTCCTATAAAAATTACGAAATTTAAATTTTTATACGGTCCCCCGGTCCTATCAGTTATATTTAGAAATTTTTTTCGTTATATAATTTCACGCACAATAACAAAAAATTTAAAAAATTTAAAAAAATCGTCTTTCTACTACCAAAATTCACCGAGTTAACAGCTGTTAAAAGTTAGGGCACTTTTCGAGATGCGAAATAGGGGCGGTATACAAAATGAATTCGAGAAAAATTAATGTACGTGGTTTTGAGCGTTGTAATATTTATTAGCAGTTGCATCAACTATTTTACGATTGTCGATTGCAATAAAGAAGATTACCGTTTAACTATGTGTAGGTAATAAATTAACATATAATATAGCTTATACTGAAAATAGAATTTTTTAAACAGTTTTTTAAATGAACGGGTGTTAAATAACTTAAAATACAAAAACGAGAAAATAAAACACTCCATCAAATATCGAATTAGAAAATGAAATATTTTAAAGTACGAATATATGCATTTTAGAAGCTTAAAATAATATAACAAATCCTGTTTGAGCAACATTTGCTCAAAGTATAACTTCTTTCGGCTGTAATGCAAGCATGCACCCGTCTAGAAAACACTTCCTGTACTTTGCGTCTCATACTCGGTGTTACACATATGCATACTACACATGTATACAACTTAGTAAATCTGATCTCGGATAGATTTTTATAGAGCCTGACTAAAACTCTTTGCTTCTTATTTCTCCGCAACATGACAGAAAATGAAATTATAACCTATAATTTAAAATTTCAATATTTATAGGGTCCCCTAACGGTTTAGCGTAACGGGACATTTTTAAACATGGAAAAGAGATTTAAGTCAAAATGTTTGCTGCTTTATAACTCGGTGAATTTTGGTCGTAGAAGGGCGAATTTTTTTTTTTTTTTTTTTTTTTTTTTTTTTTTTTTTTTTTTTTTTTTAACTGTGCATGAAATTGTATAAAGAAAATTTTCCTAAATATAACTGATAGGACCTGGGGACCGTATAAAAATTTAAGTTTCGTATTTTTATAGGTATTGATTTATTGACTTCTATTGTTTCTGATATAATAGATTATACAATTTAGAGCATTTTTGCAGCTGGAACTAGTGTCTCTGACTAACGGTTTTGGAAATAGCCATTGGGCACCGTTAGTACTGGACACCCTGTATATATATCTATCTATATATATATATAGATAGATAGATATATCACTACGAGTAAAATGTTGTTTCATTCACTCAGGTATTTTCTAACGACGGATTTCTGTGGACGGATTTGCGTCGACAAAATTTGCATTTTTAAATAGGGTTGCCAGATAGTGCGATGGGGGATAAAATGTTGAAAATCGCAAAGGTTTGCATTTTTTTATGACTTACCGCCAAGTTTGGTTCCAAAAAATAAGTCACCAAAACGGAACCTATTTGACGAATCTTCCATGTTTGGCTGGAAACTGGCAAACCCATATTACAAAGGTGAAGTATAGTTAGAATATGCGTGACGAAATTTTAGTACTCGATTTTAATATAGCTATCAATTCTGAAAAATGTTTTACGGAACAAGAAACACAAACACAGCACACCCGTGGATTGTGATGCGCATTCCAAGTAGTATTTTTAAAGGCGAAGCATAATTAGAATATTCTTGGCGAAGATTGTAAATCAATTTTAGTACGCGATTTTAATATAGATTTCTATTTCAAAGAAGTGTTTTGTGGAACAAGGAAGAAAAATACGTCACACGCATGAATACTGATATACTTTCCAACTTAATGGAATAAGGGAGAAAAATAGGAACGACGCATAGATTATGGTACGCTTTTAATATGTAGCACTTTGGTGCGTATTTAAATTATAAAAGTGTTGCAGAGTTTTTGTGGACATTTTTTTTCTTTAGCGATAACAGTATTTTTTGCATGCAAAAAAGTGTTTAAGAGAAATTTCTTCCATTAATTTTGTGAATAACGGATTAATTTTTCAGAAATACAAAAACATGCAGTTAAGATTAAATATTAGAAGTTGTTATTAATCTACTTTTTATAAAGAACAGCACTTATCATAATGAAACAATTATCGTTTATGAATTGCACAAGAAGTACGTGTAACTTCTGTATTTAAAGTGTATACACTAATGAAGATCTATCAATTATAATTTAAAGGAATAATAGGAGCCCACTATTGATTGAAGGATAAATAAAAGTTAGAAGATTAAAAACCAATAACAAGTACCTTCTGAAATCAAGAATAAACCACACTCAGAAATTAAATTAATTATATTAAAAAGAATAACAATTACAAATCTAAAAATTTCTTGCAAGTGAAGAATAGGCAAGTATTTCGAATATTAAAAGCTGTTACAGTAACAAGAATAAGTACCTCCCTGAAGGAATAAGTAAACACTATATAACATTTTAAAAGGAATAACAAGTACAAGAATAGAAACTTCCAGCAGGGTAAGAACGGGCATAGGCAATCATTAGATGATTAAAATTAGTCCAATAATAAGAATAAGATTTTTTGAAGTGAAGAATAAGCAATAATTAAATTATTCGAAGAGCAATGATAACAAGAAGAAACTCTGAGCAATTGAAAAATAACCAGTAGTTAGAATATTATAAGAAATAATAGTTTAATTTATGCGAATTTCCTATTAGTGAAGGATAAATAATAATTAGAAGATTAAAATCCATTAACAATAACAAGTGCCTACTAAAATGAAAAATAAACAACAGTTAGAATACTAAAACGAATGGCAATTACAAATCTAGAACTTCCTGCAAGTGAAAAATAAACAAGTATTTAGGATATTAAAAGCCGTTACAGTAAAAAAATAAGTAAGGAATAAATAAATAATAAACAAACTTTTAAAAGGAATAACAAGTACAAGAATAGGAACGACCTTTAGAGCAAGAATAGGCTATAATTAGATCATTAAAAGTAGTTACAGTGACAAGAATATAAGAATCCTTTGAAGTGAAGAATAAACAACGATTAGAATAATAGAATGAGTAATGAAAATAAGAATAAATATTCTCTGCAAGTGAATAATAACAGTAACAAGAATTATCAGTCTATCCAAAGGAAGAATACTAAAAGAAGTAAGAACTAGAAGATAGGAACTTCCTATGAATGAATGAAAATTTAAAGATTAAAAAAGAAACGTTAACAATAACAAACAAGAGCCTTCTAAAGTGGAAAAACAAGCAATAGTTAAAATATTAAAAGTATAAACAATTAGGAAAGTAGTAATAACCTTGTTAGTTAATAATAAGCAAATCGGTACAATATTAAAAAGAAGAAAAATTGCAAAAATAGGAACTTCCTGCACTGAAGAATAAACTATCATTAGAAGATTCAAAGTAGTTACAATTACAAGAATAAGAGTACCCACTGAAGGAAAGAACAAACAACAGTAGTTAGAATATTTAAAGGAGTAACAATAAATACTTCTTTCAAGGAAAGAATAAACAGACCATTAAACGGCGTAACTATAACATGAATAAGAACATCTTCCAAATAAAGAATACAGTTATGTATTAGAACGTGTGACAAAAACAATAATAAGTATACTCCTTGTAAGTAAAGAATAAACACCAGAGGCAAAAGGAAAGGAATAGCAATAACGGAAATAAATACTCCCTGCAATTGGAAAAAAAAATAAAAGTTTACTACAAAACATGTACATGGTGTCCGAAAAAATGTAGTAACGGGCTTTAATTCTTTATACAGGGTGAATCTAAACTCTTGGGCAAAACTTTAAGGGGTGATAGGGCACATAATAAGGAATCAGAATCACATAGCAATGTGCGGTCGGCAACATCGTCTTCGTATAGCTGTTAATAATCACTTCGGAAAAAGTGCTGAAACAAAAGTGCACTTTCCGACCATTGTTCGTCAGAAACTAATGTATTTTTCTCCGAAAACAGAAGACAAAAATGGATAGCTTAAAAAGTTTATTTTATTTCATGAATGAAATTTTCGGAGACGAGCCTATTGTTTATGAAACTTGGTTAAGAAATGAGACGGACATTTCAATGCTTTTCCAAAAGTGATTATTACCGGGTAAGTTAAAACTGCGTTTCTCACCCAGATTGCTTTGTGATTACGATTCCTCATTGTGTGCCCTATCACCCCTTAAAGTTTTGCCCAAGAGTTTAGATTTACCCTGTATATTAGAGATAAGTAAGCAATGTAAATTTTAAAAATGTGCAAAATAAGGTTGGAAATAAGACTCCGTTAAGAAAAAAAACCTGCTCGTTCATTTACAAAATTTACACTTTTTAAATTTTCATACGACTCCCCTATAAAAAAATTCCCTGTTACTAAAATGTGCCCCATACATTCATGAGGTGATACCAAATTTCGGCATTTCCTATTACAACGTCCCAGAGATATCTTTAAAGAAAGATCATTGGTGGCTATACAAGATTTTGAATGCAAACGTTTATTGCTTGAGTGGAAAAAAATATTTTCTTTCGTAGTTTTTGTGTGACCTCTGGAATCTGATCATTGCATGTGATTTTTTCCCTCCAAGAGCCATTGAAAAGTGGTTTAAGTCAGCGTTATATTTATCTTCGTATCTCTGAGGCTTTTTAGGATATAATTCTCAAAATTAGGTACATCACCTCATGAGTGTATGAGGCACATTTTACTAATTGGGAAATTTTTTGTACGGAGATCGTATAAAAATTTAAAAGGTGTAACTTTTTGAAAATCAACGATGGGAATTTTTTCTTAATGTAGTCTAATTTCCGACCTCATTTTGAACATATTTTTCAATTTATGTTGCCCACTTATCGCTAATAAATAAAGAATTAAAGCCCATTTGCATCTTTTTGGGACACTACGTATAAAGCATTATACTGCAAAATTAGAATCTTAAAGTAATTAGTTTTTTTTTAATTTCAAAACGGGCAATTCCAAAAAATTTTATGAATTTTTTTGTGCAATACAACCGGATTCACATTGCTTCAATTAAACCCTTGAAGGAAGGGCGTATTTCAATACGGAATAAACATACACCTAGGAGGTTTTTCCTTTTATTATAATTCGATTTCTTAAGAATCAGAGGATTAGTATATTTTCGACATTTGGACCCATTAACAATAAGTGTGCTATCCCTGAAGGTCAAAACAACACTTTTGAAGGTCGGCGCCCAACAAACCGTGACAGCGACACCCGTTACTACGTTACATAATGAAATTGTTTCCAAAGCATTGTTTGTCTAAACGGGAGGAAATTTTTCTCGTTATAAAGGCTATTTGATCGATTACCGTAATTAGAACCAGAGCACGGCCGCACAGTAAATCGGGAGAAAATCATTAAAATGTATTAAAAACATTAAAAGTTATAAAGTGTAATTTGGATTTCGATAATCTGATTAATTGAGCGAAAATAGGGCATTTCATATTTTTCTTTTTTTCTGAACTTGCGGTACTTTGAGATGCCGGGTATCACTGGATCATATTTTATTTTATTTTATTTATTTATTTTTTATTTTTTTTTTTTTTGCAGATATTTATTGGAAGTCCCTATACAAGCTAATTTTGCGATACTTCGCCAAAAATCACCAATCAGGCTGACAGTTGGCGAGATTATGGTTATCGCCCAAGCGATAATTGACCATAGTTAATGTACTGAAAATCTCGATAGACCTTCATGTACGGAAAACATTTTGAGTGACCCTGTAAATAAGCTACCCGTTCGATTGCTATCAAAAGGTTAAGGTGCAGAACTCGGTGTTACAACAGTCCTAAATGAGAAATTTCAACATTTTAGGGCACGACTTTTTTGAATTATTCGAGTTGCATTTGTTCATACGTATACGTACGTACAGACGACATACACAAGACCAATAAAAATTGATTCTAGGTCCGTGTCTTGATCGTATGTATACACGTTGTGACGCCCAATCGGACTCAGTTGATTTTCTATTTCCATCATGTTAGAAAGTATATCATAATTCATTTGGCTGTCCAGTTTGTTCTATTGATTTCATTACGATAGAAACAGTACCATAATCCATGAGTCGGCCCCCATATATTTTTCTTGTTTCATTATTTTGGAAAGCGTATCATAGTCCGTGTTCATTTATTAAGAGCAATTCTTTTCTGCTCTCTTTTCTTATGCAAACGATATTTTGATTAATCCAAAGGAAGAAATGGTTATTATATTATTTTCTCATGATTTGTATATTTGTTCGTTACTTAGATCCTAATCCACCAAAAAATCGCCAAACATGGCAACCATGACAGCAAAAGCAATTTTATAAAGGCAAAATGATATCAGACTATAGTATAGTAGTAGCCATTATTGACCAGAGTTGGACAAAATTTATCGCAAATGTACAAATTAAAAATACAAAATATTTCCTGAATTGAGAAAAAGCAAAATAGACGTATTCAAAATACACACAAAATACATGTAAAATTTGTAAATTAATATAGTTGAAAATAACTTAATTTTTCAACTGAAGAAGAAAAGTCTAAGTTTGTTTTATTCAACTATATTTTATCGTGAAAAACAAAAACAAGCAATTATTTGATATTTAGCATCGATGGTATTTATAAAAATGTCAAAGTTAAAAAATCTACCCACTGTTTTTCTCTAATAATTTCATTGGCATAGGGAGAGGGCATAATAATTTCACTGGAATTAGTAAAACTTTTTTTCATTCCATAATTATTTTATTTAACGAGAAAAAAAATGTCAACGTCATTAGAAATTTCAATATTACTCTGCTAGAAAACTAGCTAGGTGACCTTAGTGAACCAACTCAAATTTCATTTAAGGAAGTCAGAAACGTGATATAAAAAATTAAAAATTGCTTGCGACTGATAAATTCTCTCAAGGAATTTACATCATATGAAATTCATTTCGAAATTTGTACGACTGTAAATAGCTTCTCATGATTACGAGTTTTAATATTTTTCAAGTTTTTAAAATAAACTATTTTCTTCTGCTGAACCATGGCTGGGGTGAAGAGGTTAAACATTTAAAACGACCCTTTCGCAACAATTATTTTTATTTTTAGTCACGACCATAATCTTTTAATTGTTTCAGTTATCTAACGGTAACATTAGATTATGAATTTTAAAAATAGAAAATGTGATACGATAATATGGATTAAAGCGCAATAAACAGTGTTAATAAATATTTTGTGACATAGTTATTAACACTGTTTATTGTGCTGTAAACTCTTTTAATGTGTAATAACAAGTAAGTAATGTGTATATAACAAACACATAAAAAGTGTTTGTTATATTCATCATTCTAAACGGACGCCTTACAACTAACTAAACAGTAAGTAATCCTACGTTAGTATATCGAGCGGTAGTTTTAACAGGAAAGAAAATGTAATCACTTTTTCCAATTAAAACTATTAAATTCCTTTGACTTATAAGGAAATACTCAACGTACAATTTTGTACACTTCTTACACCTTAAATTATCTAGTGAAATAATCATTGATTCAACGCGAATAACTATGTGCGCGCCATTATTTTCAATATAACCATGAAATTTTTTCACCAATTAAACAATTGACTTTCGTCGACTTATAGTGAAACATTTAATGTATAATTTCGCGTTTTTTACTCGTCCAATAAATGATCTTGTGGAATAATCATTAACGGAAATACATTAGTTTAAATACCGAAAGCACAATGAGATCTACAACACACCTTTATTATTCTAAAAAAAATGAAAACTTCTACGAAACAAATCAATTAAATGATGAAATATTTATAAGAGATTATATTTTGTGTTTAAATGATCTTGCAGAACAATTATTGACAAAAATGTGTAGTTTCAATGCCAAAATATACGTAATTTGCATCACACTATCGTTGTCAGAAACCACAAAAACTTTTACCAAATAAAACATTTAAATTTAGCTGACTTACAATAAAACCCTTAGATGTTTAATTTTCTATTCTTTCGATAGTTTAAATAATCGTGTGAAATAATCATTGACAAAAAAAATAAATAAATAAAAGATTAAATACCGAAAATTATGTAATCCGTATTACCCCATTATTCTCAATAATATGAATGCCAACTAAAACAAGTACAATTCATTGACTTATAATGAAACAATTAAATACATAATTTTTTATACTTTTTTTTTTCTTAAATGATCTAGTGGAATTATCATTGACAAAAACGCACGGGTAAACGCACGGTGAGATCTGCATTACACCGTAACTCTCCAATGCATAGAAAGTCTACCATGTAAACCAATTAATTTTGTGGACTTATAATAATGAAACAACTAAATGTATAATTTTGAATGGTTTTTAACCCTTAATGCGATCCAGCAGAGCAATTACTGACGAAAACACACAGATTAAAAGCCGAAAACGATGAGATCTGCATTATTCTCAAAAACCATGAAAATTTTTTCAAATAAAACAATTAAATTTCGTTCATCTATAACAAAACATTAAAAAATATATTAGGAGTTACCTGAAAGTTATGACATTTTTTCGTACGTCAATATTTTACCTAGCCAAAACTACTGAAGCTAATAATAGGAAACTAAGAACATGTATGAGGTTTTTAGCGCTTGCTTTATTGGAGAGAATTTTCCAAAATTCGTAACTTATGAGACATACGAGGCAAAAACGTTCTTTTACATATCCTGCGCCATCTCAAAGAAAAGAAGAGATATTCACAAAATTCTTGCTCACGAATACCTAAAAGTCGATTTCAGAACATTTCGAATGGAATCCTCCAAGAAGGATAGACGTTAGAAAAAGAGATAATGAGGCCATTTTTCTTCAAAAAAATTATCTATAAAATTCTCGCTCTAAAATTTAACAAATAGGAGTCCTATGCTTAGGCACAGTGTGTTTGTATTTCAGTACTTGTCGAAAATATATCTGTTTGAATTCGATTTTTAAAACAAAGCATTACTTTCTGGTACACCTTAGTAATTTACCACGTTTATCTCGCTTAAATTCTTAATACCCATTCAGAGACACAAAAACTAAAACATAATAGCTAAAACACTTACGAAAAATCTCATCGTAGACAATATTCTGCACTTCACGGTAAAGATGATGTCAGTGAACTTCGGCCCCAAGATGTCTTGTCTCTCAGCCTCAAATTTTAGCTCTATATATACTAGCAGAATTTTAAAAGGAAAGCCTGTTCTATCCACACAATGACGTCAAGTGAATGCCAAGGCCAGAGCAGCGCATCAGGTCGGAGATGAGACCGGAGTTAGGGGGGGAAGGGGGACATAGAAAGACTATCGCCCCTTGAAATTCAGGTTTTGGAGATTTGAATCCCGACGCAAGCATTTTTCTGGCCAATGAGGGAACAAGCATTCCCGGGACGCAGAATCTTACATTTCTTTCTTTCTTTATTTATTTTTGGGGTCCCCAACAACGTTTGGAGAAAATTTTCTTATGAGGCTTCTCTGGGGTAAACGATCAACGGAATGCTTTTCGATCAAGAGAGAAAAGTGCCTTTACAAATTCAAGGTGTTTGAACAAACTCTTGAATATTTTATAGAACATTCTTTTTTTCCTCACTCTGAAAATATTTATTTGGTGTTAGCTAGCAAAATTTCACTAAAGGTATTAAAAGAACATAAATGCCATTGCAATCAGTAGCGTACACTGCAAAAAAAAAAGTCTGTTAAATTTACAGAAAAAAACTGTCAGCCAGGACGCCAGTTTATTTCCGTTTTTTTTTTTTTTTTTACAGAAGTCTTCCGTAAATTTTACAGATTCTCAGTTTATTTTAGAGAAATTTTCCGTATGCGGGAAAATATACGGAAGATTTCTGTAAAATAAACGGAAATAAACTGGCATCCTGGCTGACAGTTTTTTCTGTCAGTTTAACAGACTTTTTTTTGCAGTGTAGCCAAGGGGGGGGGGGGGTGTCAGAGCCTGAATATGACCAACGGGGGCCCTGGCATTGATGAATTTGGGGGCCCCCATCTATGAAATTTGTTTTATTTTTCATAATATTTTGATATAAAAAATATATTTCAGAAGAATGTTTGAAATTGAGGGGGGGGGGCTTTCGAGTCGGGGGCCCGATTCGATTTGCCCATGCGATAATAAGGCCCCCTGGGGTGGTCAGACCCCCCCCCTCCCCGAAATGAGAGAGACTGGCACGGGAAAAGGGATCTTATCCCTGGTTTTTTTTTTTTTTTTTTTTTATATATATGTCGAAGAGAAAATTTTGGACACCCACTCCCCTCCCGAAATAAAATCCTGGCTACGCCACTGATTGCGATACGAACTTTCTCAAATGCAATTAAAATAACATTAATCCTACTATACAGTAAAGCGCCGCTTATACGTTTCTCATTTATACGACTTATACGTCACTTACATGGAGTCTCAATTCATTTCTCTTCATTTTAATGACGCACAATATTGGTTATACATCGTTTTTCAAGTTCCCAAAATTCGAAAGTTCTCTCACTTAGTCTTTAATATTCTATTTAGGTTATATCTCTAAATTATATGTAACTAACTTAAGCGATAATGAGGAAGTGACTCCACCTTCTTTTAAAGAGGCAATAGACTGCACTGAAAAAGTTAGAACTTTGTCAAAACATGAGTGAAAAAAATATTTCATGAACTTAATTCAAACTGAAATACTCAAAGACAATCAGCGCGTCAGACGGTTATGAAAGAATTTTTTTTAATGTCTGCATGAATATGAATCACAGTATAATTACATTAATAATACAAGTATAATATAGTACAACAAACGTGTGGTTTCTTTCATATTTATGATGAACGTTTTATTTTAAAATTCAGTTATTGTTTTCACTGTAATAACTATTATGAAGTAATTTACTAGTATATTAAAAACTTAATAGTATTATACTCACATAAATTTGCATTAGTACCGTTAAACCTGTAATAGTCAAAGTAGTTTATGAATGTTTCACTTATTCATTCACTTTGACCCCTTTAGTGACGTATAAACGGTACTCGACTGTAATGAATTGCATTAGAGAAATTGTGTATCGTAATAATATATTAGATCAGGGTTTTCGAATCAAGGGGGGAGGGGTTAAAAAAGAATGGTTTAGAAATATTCATTAGTTCGTTCTAAAATTTTGCATTTATAAAGGCAGTTTTCTCTATAGAAATAAGAATTTCGATGATCGTTTCATAGGAGAAGACTGGAAGAGCCTCTTAAGGCAAGAAATTCTTTAACGGGAAAAACAAAAATTATGAAAATAAACTTTAAAGGATAAAATAAATAAAAACTTTGTGAAAAAAACACACATAAAAGGTTACTTCAAGGCGTAACGATCGTTTCGACCGAAAATTCCTTCGGTCTTCGTCAGACAAACCCTTCCGTCATACAGAGCAGAGGGAACTGGAAAAGATCTTTTTCTTTTTCAGTTCCCTCTGCTCCGTATGACGGAAGGGTTTGTCTGACGAAGACCGAAGGAATTTTCGGTCGAAAATGATCGTTACGCCTTGAAGTAACCTTTTATGTGTGTTTTTTTCACAAAGTTTTTATTTATTTTAAAAACAAAAATTGCTTCACGGGCTTGATGCACAAATTAAAATAAACTAATCGTGAAAAGGACTCGAAAATATTCAGTATGACTCTTCATGCGCAACTCACACACTCTATTAAAGGATAAAACGGGGCCTTTTAACAGATTTTCAAAGGTGAAAAATTGTTAAATTTGGTATTGTATCACAAAATGTTTCAAAAAAAATATACACATTTTCGAAAATTTTCGATTTTCAATAGTTTTTCTGGAAGTTTCACAACTGATACAGAGAGAGGTTTATGGTTTATTACAATGAGTGTTTCACTTTGTGAAAAGATATCACAAAATGTTTCAAAAAAAAGATACACATTTTCGAAAATTTTCGATTTTCAATAGTTTTTCTGGAAGTTTCACAACTGATACAGAGAGAGGTTTATGGTTTATTACAATGAGTGTTTCACTTTGTGAAAAGATATCCTAAAAATGTTCAAGTCCCTGACGTAAATACTTTGTATTTTGTATTCACTACGACGCACCTATGCCATTTGGTAATATAAACGCGTTCATCAATAAATGTTATGTTTTAAAAATTCCAAGCTAAAAGTAGTATTTAGAACTGACTTTCTCCCAAATAAGAATTTCCTTTATAAAAATTTATATTTCCCCTTATTATTCAAATTATTAAGGCATGAGTCTAAATACAGAACTTTTCCTAAGGTGGGGATCATAGTACTTTATTTTTCATCTTGAACCCAGGCTTAACTGTTTGCTCCCATGTTTGCAAAAGGGCAAGAGTAAAAATTCTTTTCGGTACACTCGGGCGCGTTCAAAAACGTTGGAAATGCAAAAGCGAACGGGTTAAACCTTAGTTTAATGAGATATTAAACACTACAACAGTATTTCTCCTAATACCACGTACGCAGTTGCCTGGACTTGATGTGAAATTTAAACAACTTTCTTTTTCAAGGTTAATAATTACAATAAGCAACATAGTATTAGATGTATCGGATTGTAATTTCCTTTCTTACATAAAATTCAGACAAAAAAACTTTAACAAGTGTTAAATTACAAACAAGCTGTGCCTAAGCACAATACTTAAATTTGTCGAATTTTATCGATAGTATTTTTTTCTCCCCTTTCAAGAAAAATGGCCACCTTCTCCCTTTTTTTCACTTCTACCCTTCTTGGAGAGTTATATTCGAAGTATTCTGAAATCGATTTTCAGGTATACGTGCGTATTGTATTTTACAGCAAGAATTTTATGGATATCTCTTTTCTTTTTTGAGATCACGCAGGGTATATGAAAACCCACTATCCCCCCATAAGTTCCGAAATTCGGAAAAATGCTCTCCAATCTAGCACAAAAATTCACATATGTGCCAAATTTCGTATTTATTCGCTTCTGTATTTTAGGTTATGCAAAATATTGACATACGGAAATATGACATTGCTTTTCGATACACTTGATGTATATACAGGGTGTCCAGCCTTAATGTGACCCAATAGCTAATTCCCGAACCGTTCGGTTTAGATATGCACTTCTAATTTGAAAAATGTTTTAAAAAAGCTAAAGAATGTTTTTACGTGCTTTTCGAACCAAAAAAAAAAAAAAAAAAAAACCATTTAGAAAAAAATTACAAAATTAAATTTTTATACGGTCCCCAGGTCCTATCAGTTATATTTAGGAAAAGATACAGTACACAAACACAAAGTAAACGCAAAAAGTTTCATTTTATTACGATAAAAACTGACCGAGTTATGGAACTTTGAAAATCATACATTTCATCCATTTTCTCGGTCATTTTCAAGCCGGTCCCTCACTAGTTTCTTGAAAATGGCCGAGAAAATGGATGAAATGTATGATTTTCAAAGTTCCATAACTCGGTCAGTTCTTATCGTAATAAAATGAAACTTTTTGCGTTTACTTTGTTTTTGTGTACTGTATCTTTTCCTAAATATAACTGATAGGACCTGGGAACCGTATAAAAATTTAATTTTTGTAATTTTTTTCTAAATGGGTTTTTTTTGGTTCGAAAAGCACGTAAAAACATTCTTTACCTTTTTTAAAACATTTTTCAAATTGGAAGTGCATATCTAAACCGAACGGTTCGGGAATTAGCTATTGGGTCACATTTAGGCTGGACACCCCGTATACTGGGTTTCCCAAAAAGGTAGTAACGGGCTTTAATTCTTTAGCTATTAGAGATGAGTGGGCAATGTAAATTGAAAAAAAAGTTCAAAATAAGTTCGGAAAAAAAGATTACTCTAAAAAAGAATTCCTCTCGTTAATTTTCTAAAAGTGACACTTTTTAAATTTGTATACTACCCCGTCCAAAAAAAAATTCTCAATTAGTAAAATGTGTTCCATACACTAATACAGAATATGAGAATTGTATCTTTAAAAGTATCAGAGATATGAATATAAATATAGCGCTGACTTAAACCACTTTTTAATTGCTCTCGAAGAAATAAATCACGTCGCGTCGAATGATAGCATTTCAGGGGTCGTACAGAAATTAAGAAAAAAAATATTTTTTTCCACTCTAGCAATAAACGTTTACTTTCAAAATCATGAATAGCCTCCGATCCTCTATCTTTAAAGATATCTCTGAAATGTTGAATGACGAAAGGCTGAAATGTGGTACATCACCTGATGAGTATATGGGGTACGTTTTACTAATAGATTTTTTTTTTTTTTTACGGAGGTCGTATAAAAATTTAAGAAGTGTAACTTTTTGAAAATGAACGAGAGGAACTTTTTTCTTAACGGAGTCTTATTTCCAACTTTATTTTGAACATTTTTTTCAATTTTCATTGCCCACTTATCTCTAATGCATACCTTGCCAACCTCCTTAAGCCAAAAACAGGAAGACTCGGGTTGAAAAAGCAGAAGATTACACAAAAAATCAGAAGATATTTTTTAAATATAAGAAGTTAAAACAGAAGACTCCCAGTTTACCACCATTTCTCATTTTTTTTATATTAGTAATGCATGGAAATTAAAACAAAATTAAATAGTAATAGAAAAGAGCTCACCTGAAATTTTTATACAAAACGGAGAAAGATTAGTATTTTAGTATTGGAGTATTTTCACAAAAATAAAAACAATTAAATAGATGGAAATTTGACTCTATTTTTAACCAAAGTACGTTTAGTTTTCAACACAAATAAATTTTCTAATGATGAATTACTGACGGAGGAATGAAATAAAGTCTTTTTTTTTTTAACTATGGATAAAAGATTTGCTTACAAATGCTTTGACCTCAGTCATACAACAGCATTGTGCTGTTAGCTGTTGAAATGATTACCTTAATAAATGACTTTGAAATGGATTTATTTATTTACCAATTTTTTATAATAGTTTGCAATACAATTTAATATATCAACTAAAAATTTTAAAAAAACAGAAGATTTTATCTTCTGGCAGAAGACCGGAAGATAGCTTAAAAAAACAGAAGTCTTCTGTCAAAACCAGAAGGGTTGGCAGGTATGCAATGGATAAAGAATTGAATTCCGTTACCAACTTTTTGGGATACCCTGTATATATGCATTCCATCTCCAAATCTTAGTCGTATGATGTTTAGGCTTAAAGAATCTCACGTAGTTTCAGTGGAAATAATATGGCTGGCGATCCCATTATGTTCTTTAAGTTTTGAATTTTTCTTGCTGTCTTTTATTTTCTTTGTTTTTTTCTTGAGATTACATTTACTTGATAGTTTTTGTTTGGACATCCATATTACGTAAGTTTAGCTGTTTTACATTATATATACAGTCGAACCTCGGTGTAACGTACTTTGATTTAACGAATTCTCCGATTTACCGAACTTTTTTTTTTGTCCCGACGAAAAGGATGCTAAAATGCTCTGATTTAACGAAATTTTAGCTTTGATTTAACGAACAACAATCGCTGAAATAAAATTCGCACATAAAACTAAAACTTTGAGTTTTTCGCAAGGAAAATTTTAATCTTTCACACCCTAATCCAAGTGTGTAATACAATTATTTTTTTCTCAAACGAGCAAGTACCTACGAAGACAGCGATACAGAAACAGTCTTTTACAATTACGCCGTGGATAACCGTGATCAGATGCCTAGATGGGGAGATGTTTCTAGTAATGGAAATTTTACAGAATGATGCATCTTTCGATGTACAGCTAAGTACCTGTGGTAGTGAACAGAAAAGAGAATGGAGATTTTGAAAGCAGCGGAAATTGAATTATTAGGTTGTAACGAAAGTTTCCCGCCACCGCAAACATCGGAAGCACACAGTTTGTGTTAGCGTATTTGCTCATATTTTGTCAAATGATTTTTGGCATTTGAAAGAAAGAGACTTGCTTTATGGCACTGTGTTGTGAAATCTGTAAAAAATATAGTTATCATTAATCACAAGGTGTCTCAAATGGAACTATCACTCTAGAGGATTAGAACCATCATTTACTTCCAGTTCTGTTTCAAAAAGTCAGCTACAGAATATCAACGAATTATGAGTACAGCTTTAAGTACTATTGTTGTATCATGTGACACGGTACAGGTTTGGTACCGAAAGTTCAAAAACAGGTATCTAAGGAGTTAGAGGTTAGTTTTTCAGGCAGATATGGCGGAAAACTTTCGTTACAACCTGATAAAAAAGGTGACATTGCAAGAAGCAGTTTGCAGCTTGAACGCTTAAAAAAATGTTTTTTGTCTCACAAGGTTGATGATTTTGTTCTTAGGAAGTTAGAAAATATCGACAAAGAACTTCGGAAAGTCACAACAAAGCACTGTCAAGGATTTCTTTCCAAAGTGCCATTATGTATTACATTTTAAGAGCAAGTAACATTAAAGAATTTAAATAATTTTAAAGTTGATGGCCTAACGTATAACTTATAATTTTTAAGCTCGTAGTAAACAATAATCATTTTTTTTTCATATCTATATCTAAGGGTATTTTGGATTGATATTTTTATACCATACTCTTTACAAAAATTGATATACGATTTAACGAATGGCTTCGATTTAACGAACGGATTTGTGGGTCCCAATCAATTCGTTAAATCGAGGTTCGACTGTATATAAAGAAGGAAAGAAATACCTAGAATATATACGCAGTGATATTTTGAGATATGAATGTCCTGACATACGAGTGTTTTGAAATACGAGTTACCAGGTCAATATTTTGCATAAACTGGGGGGGATTCCATGACGGTCCTCAATTAATATCCGTCAGTCTTCATTCGTCCATCAAAAAAATAACAGAAATTAACTGCTTTGTCCTTGAATTCAAGATGTGCATCTGGATTACATAACTTCTGTTACCTGCCGGGGTAACTCCGCTCTCTGAATGCATAATTTGAGACACGCTGCTTGCTATTCTGCATTCCAGTCACAAAGTCGAAAGAGCTTTGGACAAGGAAGTATAAAGTGACGGGGGGTTTTTTTCGTGACTGGAAAACCTTTGTCATCATACTTTAGCCAAGAATGCTCCGAGCGATAGCTAACTTAAGTTTCACTTTGAAAAAAATATCTAGTGATTAAGCTCATCAGAAGGTTATGCTGACTTTCCTCAATGTCAGCGAAAGGAATTAATTAGTGGTGTCCATGTGTGTCTTCAATAAATTGCTCAAAAGCGGAATATTAAACTCAAAAAAGAATTCAAGTTCGGGGTTACTCTATTGGACATGCATTAGAATCTTCTTATTACAAACTCGCTTGGTCCCAGCCCTAGTTATATTTCCAACTCATTTTTAAACTCATGACGTCAAAATGACATCATTCTCAGTTGCGATATCTAACATGAATTGGTGAATGAAGGGAGGAAAAAACACGTTATTTTACTTTTCTACAGCATCTGATAAGGTAGACGTTTATTATTTGTAATTTTTTGTAAAAGCTTGTTAAACTAATTAATATTTCTAATGCATTTTTACACTCGTGACATCAAAATGACGTCAATCTTACTTGAATTGTTGAAGGTAATGAACAAATAAATCTAACTTTGTCAACTATGCTCACTAATGTGCTCATATCGGACATTTGAGTAGCTTTCTGCCCTTTAAATTGCGAAAATAGTTAAAAATTAGGGGACAGGCGGATTTCCAGAATTTTAAAGCAGCTTATCTGTACTGTTATACATGTCTGTTCAAAATTTCACGCCGATTAGTCGAACGGTGGGGAAGGAAATCCCGGACAAAAAAAAACAACTATTACATTTATGTAATAGTTGTAGTCATTTAGAAAATATAGTGCTAGCTTGGTTTATTTTACTTTATTTTTTTATTTTTTTAAATATTGGAATGACATTTTTGGACAAATAAAATCACTTTACAATATTCACAAAGTGTCAAAAATTATTTGACTAGACCTTTCTTGAACTATTTAATTCTTTAAAGTAGGGTAACCCGACTAATGAGTAGACATTTTATTCTTAAAAGATAAAGCTTGAAGAGTTTTTCATTCTGTGGATTGGAAACTAACAGTAATTTCCTTCTATACTATCAGAAGCTACTTCAACACTTCATTGATTACCTTGGTCACATATCCTTTTCATCAGAAAATATTCGTTTGATAACGTGTATACTTTCATTTATTGGGAATATTATGTAAATCCAATAAATGAGTATATAGTGTCAATGTCTGGTATGTATAGTTCATTTACTGGCTGTTTTACTGCTTTTCACATGAGCCCCCAAAAAATCCCAAATCCAATTACTTTTTATCTCCCTCAATTTTTTTTACATAAATTACATAAAACAAAAAATATGCTCATATTTTAAAAAACTAGTAGTAAAGCACCGTTTACATGTTTCTTTACACGACTTTTTCTTTAAACGCCGTTTTCGTGACGTCCTGATTCATTTCTATTTATTTTAATGCAAAAATGCTCCGTTTATAAGACACACAATGTCGGTTATACGTCATTTTGCAATTCCTGAAATTCGAAAATGTTCTAAGCCGCTCAATTTACTCCTCTAAAATAAATTCACTCCTTCAAAATAAATGAAGGAGCATTTTCACACCTCTGAAAAATTCCTAGCAATATCTCTGATTATAATATAATGCAACAAACGTGTGATTTCTTTCATTTTTGTGATAAATGCTTTGTTTTAAAATTCAGTTATTGCTCTCAGTGTAAAAACTATTATGAAGTAATTTACAAGTATTTTCAAAAACTTTAAATTATTACACTCGCATAAATTTGCATTAGTCCCATTCAACCAGTAATAATCAAAATAGTTTATGACTGTTTCACTTATACGTCTTTTCATTTATACGTCGTTTTATATTGGTACCTTGAAAGACTTAGAATAGATTTTTTTACTTATTTAGAAATAAAAAAATAAAATACAGTGATTTTTTTTAACTAATTGTGCTTAAAAGCACGCATAAACCCTTTATTATCTAATCCTAAATTTAAAGTATAAATAACCTACCGAATCAAGTTTATTATGTATCCATAATTTATCTAATTTCCTTTCGGCTCTTGTATAAGTTTAAAATACCAGTCAATCCACGGTCGAAGTGTGAAGGTCCAGGGTTCGGATCTCATCGTACGGCTGTCGATCTAACGTAGGTGTTCCCCAGATGTAACGTGAATACGCGTTAGAACCCCTTAGAAAGTCCTACTACCAAGACACCCCCCCTCTATCCTTGGCAGATCGCCCTAGAGTAGCGTTGCCATAATCACACAAACAAACCAGTCAATCCACATCCAGACACAAGAACAACAAATATCATTTTAAAAATATAAATAGATTTTATTTGAACAAGATGATTATGAACATTCCTAAATCCCAGTCACAAGCACCTTCAGACACCAGGTCCATTAGAACAAGCACGCCGCTTTGATATGAAAACAAATCAGTCCAAGATAATCTATCCTCGGTAGCCTCCGTAATGCCCGCCGTGTCCGTAGCTGCCGTGTCCGTAACTGCCGTGACCGTAGCTGCCGTGTCCGTAACTGCCGTGTCCGTAGCTTCCGTGACCGTAACTGCCGTGTCCGTAGCTTCCGCCGTGACCGTAACCTCCGTGACCTAATCCAATGTGTCCGCCGATGCCCCAGCCGGTATATCCGACTTTGATGGGCACAGCCAGGGCTGTGGCCAGGACTGCAGCAATCAGCAAAATCACAGCCTGTAATTAAAAATGAATACCATTAGGCCCGATGGCGGTTTGCTTGAGAGTGCAATGCGCGAAAACAAAAGTGTAATGCGCGAAACCAAAAGTGCAATGCGCTTTTGCATTGCACTTTTAGCTGCACATGCAAAGTGCTACTACGCGCAGCTAAGTGAAATACATCAAATTATAAATATATGTCCCGCAGTGGCTTAGTCCCTATATCGTTCCCATAAGAACATGGAAAGTGACGCGGTGCGGACTTGGGTCAGCGCTTTGGAGGGTGAAGATAATCTCTCTTGGCTGGACTGTAGTAGAACCGTGTATGCTAGAGAGAGCTGGTGCATGTAAAATCTGTTCGCGACTTCAATGTTCTCCGTGTTCAAACGATACCTCTGGGTGTGCAAATCCAGGTGCTAAGTCTCACTTCTAGATTTTTTTACACAACTAGGAACCCGAGCTCAATTGGACTTCCTCCCACTGGGGCTCATGAAAGTGGAAGCCGCTCCCCTACGCAATTCGCCATTCTATCTGGAGGGTCTGGCCTCGCTTCGCACTTTCCAAAGGGTATTTATTAGTAACAACAATGAAAACAACATGCATTTATCTGAACAGAGCAACAGAAACTTCGTGCTATGCAACTTCTCCTTTTCAATCCCCCCCCCCATCTTATATACGCACACTAAACAGAATCTGTCTGGGCGCTAAACTCCGTTCCCATAAGAACACGGCAAGTGAAGCAGCATCCGGCTTGGCCAGTGCTTGGGAGGGTCAACTTCCTCTCGACTAGACTGCTGTGGGACCTCGTGCGCTAATGGGAGCTGGTGCACGTAAAATCTGTCGTGGCTCCAATGCCCTCTAAGTTGTTAAATGATAACCTCTGTGGGTGCCGATTTCAGGGGTTGGTCCCTCCTCTGGAATTGGTTCAAGATTAGGGGACCCCGAGCTGAGTCGGACTTCCTCCCACTGGGGTTCATTAAAATGGAAGCCGCCCATTGCCTGCCTATATGGGGGATCTGGCACCGCACCGCGTTTGTCAGAGGGCATTATCAACAACAACAAATAAAATCTGATGTGGACATCACATGACTTCCAGTAAGTCTTTTAAATTAGACAGAATTTTGAACCACTTCATTTAACCTTATTCCTTTCGAAGTAAAATGCATACTTACGAAGTAAAATGCATACGAGAACAGCTGGATAGATTGCCCAAAGCTGGAAAAAGGGCAGCCGTTGCCATCGCTCGACTTAACTACCAGCAAGATGGCGGACGACGCACAGCCAGCTGTGTCAAAAAAGGGTCGTTAGATCTGTGGCACGCGATGAACGTTTCGATCGTCCGCCATCTTGCTGGTAGTTAAGTCGAGCGATGACAACGCCTGCCCTTTTTTTCAGCATTGGGAAAGGGTTGCGCCTCAAAGGTTTAATAATCACTTTGGAAAAAGTGCTGAAACAACAGTGCACTTTCCGGAAATTGTTCGTCAGAAACTAATGTAATTTTCTCCGAAAACAGAAGACTAAAATTCATAGTTTCAAAATTCTATTTTATTTCACGGATGAAATGTTTGGAGACGAGCCTATTGTTTATGAAACTTGGTTAAGAAATTAGACGAACACTTCAATACTTTTCACAAAGTGATTATTACCGGGTAAGTGAAAACTGCGTTTTTGACCCCACATTGCTATGTGATTCTGATTCCTTATTATGTGCCCTATCACCCCTTAAAGTTTAGCCCAAGAGTTTAGATTCACCCTGTATACGTACAGATGAAAACTGTAAAAGTAATTTCAAGGATGGTCAAAATCCATCTCCGGTCAAAATCTCAACACCTAAATTTTTCGCAAGTGCTCCTGTAAAATAATTAAAAAATGTATGTATGCCATTTTCAATGAGATACATAGTACATATCCAGTGGTGGCCAAAATTGTGGACACTTTTTGAAATTTTTATGTTTTCTAACATTGTGTTGTTATAAAAATATGTTACGTTTCACAAAATGCAAACTATTCTATACCATTTTAAAGAGAGTTCAATTCTGATTTAAATACGAAAAAACAAACTTCAAATATTTGAAATAGAAAAAAAAATTAAGCGGCAATAATTGTCGAGTTTCCAAAAGTGTCCACGATTTTGGCCACCACTCTAGCTACAGGATATATAAATTTTGCTGAAGAGACAGATCGAAACCATAAGTACTTTTCAGCTTTGTTGGACAGACAGATCGAAACCATTAGCGCTTTTCAACTTCGTTGGAAGGTGTCAAAAAACAGACAAAAAAAAGACTGTAATATTACATACTGTGTATATTCTTACGCCATTTTCCATTGCGAGGACAGGCAACTGTGGTGTATTACGTCTGTACCGTACAAAATAGGATTGATGCCGCACTGCCATTCCGGTATACATGCCGCAGTTTCTTTTGTACGGGACGCCGCATTTTTTAATATTACTGAATTTATGTTACTGAAGTATATTTGCTAAATTTGATTAAGTGTTATTAACATTTTTTTTTTCGTTTCATTTTCTACAGATTGGCCAAGTTATGCTATTAGTCCTTATTTGCAAATGTAATAATTCTACATTTTAACGTCCACGCTTAAATTAAATATTGCTTTTAAAAACCGGATAAATTGTTAATTTTTTCACAGATTTTATTAGAAATGCCCACATTAAAATAATAATAATAATAATAAAACAATGTAACACTATTTTACTCTTTTTTTCCACTAAAATAGATTGATATTACATTGTTGATGAAACAAGAATTAAAATTCAATTAAAAAACATAACAATTTAATTTTAGTAGTGAACTAATAATGATTTAAAACTACTAGTACGTCTCTTTATATTAATTTTGTATCTTTTTGTTATTAAATGAGTAATTATAATCCAGATATGAATACTTTTTCGAGTACTTTTTAATTATTATTTCATGTTCTTTTGACTGAATTTAAAAAATAACAATTTAATTTTAGTGGTGAACTAAGATTAATAATGATTTAAAACTTCTAGTACGTCTCTTTATATTAATTTTGTGTCTTTTTGTTATTAAATGAGTAATTATAATCCAGATATGAATACTTTTTCGAGTACTTTTTAATTATTATTTCATGTTCTTTTCACTGAATTTAAAAAAATAACAATTTAATTTTAGTGGTGAACTAAGATTAATAATGATTTAAAACTACTAGGACGTCTCTTTATATTAATTTTGTATCTTTTTGTTATTAAATGAGTAATTATAATCCAGATATGAATACTTTTTCGAGTACTTTTTAATTATTATTTCATGTTCTTTTCACTGAATTTAAAAAAATAACAATTTAATTTTAGTGGTGAACTAAGATTAATAATGATTTAAAACTACTAGTACGTCTCTTTATATTAATTTTGTGTCTTTTTGTTATTAAATGAGTAATTATAGTCCAGATATGAATATTTTTTCGAGTATTTTTTAATTATTATTTCATGTTCTTTTGACTGAATTAAAAAAATAACAATTTAATTTTAGTGGTGAACTAAGATTAATAATGATTTAAAACTACTAGGACGTCTCTTTATATTAATTTTGTATCTTTTTGTTATTAAATGAGTAATTATAATTCAGATATGAATATTTTTTCGAGTATTTTTTAGTTATTATTTCATGTTCTTTTGACTGACGCGGTATTACTCCGGCACAAGAGCTGCGTCTCACCCGCAATGCAATGTTTTGGGAGGGGGGGGGAGATATTTTTGTTGCAGTACACATGTTCTATATTTCACTGTAAATAGCATAGCATCATTTATTTTACTGTTATGTACAGCCTGGGATTTTTTACACAAGTTAAAAAATATATATATATACGGCATAAGTCTCGGAATTAGCCAATATAAATTCTTGAATATTATTTAAAAAGCATTGAAATAGAACAGCGATTTCTTATCTCCTTTATTAATGTCGTAGTTATGTATGATACAGTATATTTGTTTTTCAAACCCGAAGTAAGTCAATAAGAAGTGAGTTAGTTTCCTGTTACCGTTAGCCTCTGAGTGTCAGTGCGGACAGCTTGTATATTTTTTTACAAGGCCTCATACATTTAAAAAACAATGATTTATCTATAAACCTTAAAACATTCAACATGATTGAGGAATGTTTTAAGGTTGATTGAATAATGATCACTCTGCGACCCTATTTTTAATAAACCCTGGTTCCATATGACGAGAAATACAGTGAATCACTAACTAATCAACTGGATCACTAATCTCCAAATCAAAATAATAAGTAATATTAAGTTTATCCAGTTATTTTATAAACCCCGGTTCCATATGACCAGTAATTCAGTGAATCACCGATCAATTGAATCATTAATCTCCAAATTATAGTAATGAGTTAATAGAATGTATCCAGTTGATTGCTTTTTAATGAAATTAGATCAAAACGTTGCTTAAAAAAATACAGTCATCAAAATATGAGAATAAGTTCGGCAGCAGGTCGGTCAATTAAACTCGATTCCCATTAGAACAATGAAAGTAAAGGATCACCGACTTGGCCAGTGCTTGCATTGAAAAAAAAGTTCCACTGACATCTATAAAATAATTCTTGGAACTAGAATTTATGAGTCAATGTACTGCATATAAATACTAGATCATAGAACGAGACACTTCTGAATCCACTTACCCAAGTTTTAGATCTCTCCTCTATAATCTGGTGCTTGTGCCCAGATGAAAATACTTGTAAATTGCTGCGTACGCTAGCAGGCAGGCTTACAAACGGTAATTCTAGTGCATCAGTGTGTCGAATGATAATTTCTCGCTACACAAACTAGTCATTCTTCTGTGATTAGCCAGAATACTGAGGACTAGAAATTCATGAACGATTTCGTCTATACCAGTTGTGTGTATCGCCTACAAGCATAATTCTGCTATCTATTCTCCTAGTTTTGGGAAACAGAAAACAATCTATTCGTTATAGATGAGAGCGGGGGTTTTTTTTTTTTCCCTTTCCCCTACTGTGTGGGAGGGTAAACTTTTCCCTGGACCGAGTCTGCTGTGGACTCCATTTACTACATACTATTTCGACCACGATGTATGCTAAAAGGAGCTGATGCACGTAAAATCTGCTATGGCTTCAATCCTCCATATTCAAACGATGCCTCTGGAGGTGCCAATCTTGGTGCTAGGTCTCTCATATGGAATTGGGTCAAAGTTAGGAGACCACTCATAGAGAGCAAGGTTGATCAGCCTCCTAGGCGCCCTAATAATGAAATGACCGGCATCTCTGGTCCTCGTAGTGGTCAAGCCTACAAGCAAGCCGCTGACCCAGAAATTAGAAAGACAAAAATAAGTTTAAAAATAAAAATTTCAACGTTATGAAATAAAATACTTATGTTTTTAACTTTAGTAAAAGCGTATAAATAATCATTTGAATTTTAAACAAATAAACAAAGAAAATAGAAGTTCAAATATTATAAGATTGTGTAAATCAAACGATAATTGACTCTATGAAAATTTTTGAAATCGTGACAGATTAAATAAAACATAAATAAACATGAAAAATATTAAAAGTTAAGAAAAATTTAAATTGATTTTGAAAAAAATTCATAAATATTGTTCAGTTTTTCTTACAAATCTATGGAGAAACAAAATAAATCTTACATAGGTATTAGTTTATCGTGTTTTACTCTTATATCATTAAATTATTTTACAATGCATATTATTTTATGCATTGTAAAATACGCTGAAATGATTCATTGTATCAATAGCTCAGTATCCAATTTAATTAGCATTATAATTCATCAATTAATAACGTTGCTGTTTCATTATCCAGCTTTTTAGAACAAATAACAATGAAACAAAATAACATGAGGCGGGAGGACGGCACGTAATTTCAAAACTTTGCACCAAAACCTTTCTGCAACACTGTACATTATTTTACCTGAATCTACCCTTAAATTCCAATACTTAATTCTATATTTTCAGTTTTAAGACTTTTTTTCTTTAATAAATACGATAAAATAGTTGTAAGTAAATAATAAAAGGAATAAATATAAATTATGTCCGAGTTTTATTATTATTATTAATAAATGGTATCGAGACATTAGTTTGACAATTTCTTATATTGAATCTTTATCAAAAAATCCATTCACTGTCCTATGTTGTACATTTTAATAAAAATAAATAAAGGAGCTTTCGAACAAATTTGTCGATGTTAAACATATATAAAAAGTAGTTATTTTAAATGGAAATTATATACATTTAAAATTTTTTTATTAAATTTCAGTTTAAAGCTTTTTTTTTCTAAAATGTACTTTTAATTGAACATTAAAAGTGCAATGTAACTATGATCTCTATTAAAAAAGATATTGTGCCTTCTTAAATAAGATTCTTAATTTTATATGTAATAAAAAAAAGCAACTCTATTATCGTAAGCACATTCCTGAAATGCGCAAAAAAAAAAACAATAAATTATAATGTACTGACATTATTAACATATTTAGAAGCTGAAGTACTTTGAATGTTTCAACAACTAATATCAGTTTACTTGAAAGGTTTCACATTATAAATACAGATTTGTAAAATTTCCCTTTAGTGATATTTTATAACGAATTAAATCTTTGGTCAATGGAAATTATACAATTATACAGAATTGAACAGGCCACGTTCTTTACCTTCTTTTAAATTGATTTAATCTTTAAAAAAAAAAAAAAGCTTGCATCGGATAATACATAAATACTATCCGTAACTAGAACTATTATAAAGCAAGATATTGATTCTATTATAAAACAGCCTAATCCGAAAAAAAGAACTTCAGAATTGTGCATTTTAAATTACGAAACAACTGTATGAACCGTAAACCCGTCTAAATCTAAAACAGAAATCGATTTTAAAAAATAATAAGTAGACAAACCTGAATAAAATGCAAAAAACAGTAAATAAATAAATATAAATACAAATTAATCCATTTGTAGTTTTCCTTGAGTGTCGACCAAAATGTGCAGTTTTAATTCCCAAACACTTTCTTAATTTAAATTGAATTTTAAATTTAAAATGATTGAAATTGAATACCCGCGGTAATTCAGTTGTAAAGGTAAATAGAAATTGTGGAATCGACAAACAAAATAGAGTTTATTATTTCAAATTAGAAACAATCATCTTTTAAATGTCCCATGCTTTAATACTTTTTTTCAATATCTGTCAGTTAGAAAAACGTATAAGTTTTCTTAAGTATTTTTAATATTTGTCCTTAGCTATTATAATATTCTTTAAGTATATCTTTTATCTTTGGCAAAAAATTAACTCTTCTCTTAGCCAGAAAAATTTCGCAAACATTTTGACCCACTTTTCTAATTATTTTATTCTCTAAAAATAATTATTATTTACTTCACCAAAATAGTTCACAGGATGAGCTTGTGTTTAAAAAAAAAAAAAAAAAAAAAAAAAACAGGCTGATCTGTTTAAAAAGAAGACGAAGAAAGAAAAATCTTGATCATTGAATTAATTGTTTTAGGGAAGTTGCCTTTTCTTTCAAGGAGAGTCCTCCTCAAGAGATAACCTGTAAAATCACTTTCTCCTAGTAACCGATTAATGCGAGCTTCGTGTATTCGAAAAATGCGGACCCGCCAACGTCTGAATAAACATTCGTTTTCTTTAATATTAAAAAAATATTCATCCTCAGTTTAAACTCACACTTAAAATGGGGGGGGGGGATCACAGTCAAAACTTAGTAACAAAAATTCACCTTTAAACTCTACATTCTTTTTAAAGCATTTTACAGTATATAATTTACAGTAAAATAATTTTTAAAAATGACTGCACCAAAAATTTGCATAGAACAACCGAACTCATACTACTGCATAAACATTCATAAAATTTTAAACTCACAGTTAAAAAAAAAAGTGAAAACTTACAAAAAATGCCACCGTTACAAAAGAAATTCTCTATTTATTTATTTTCCATTAAACAGTGAAGGGAAAAAAAAAGGGAAAATTTTTCAAACATTTTTGCGAGCATTATATTGAGAACTCTTCCGTTAAACAATTAGAGAAATGTCATAGGACTATAGAGAGATTTCACAGAATTACATATCCCCCACACTACCCCGCATTAAAAGAAGAAAAGAAAAAAAAATGCATTATAATAACTGGACTCAGTAACTGCATAAATATTCTCTTTTCTCTCTTCAGTAGCGGATTCAGGGGAGGGGCTAGGGGGCTTCAGCCCCCCCCCCAAATAAATTGCTCTAAAGGGTACCATTCTGCTTCATTATGCACTTTGAGTATGTAAAGTGATCTTTTTTAATCACTTAGCCCCTCCCAAAAGTTTTTACATTGGTTTAGACTAAAATTTTGCTTTATTGTACATTTTGTTTCTGTGAAATAAGCTTTTTTCAAAATGTAGCCCCTCCCAAAACAGACTTTCTGGATCCGCCACTGTCTCTTATTCTTAAAAAAGAAAAACCCTCATTTTAAATTCGCTGTAAAAATATAGACAAAAATCACAGTGTGAACTTGAAAATTTTTATAGTTGCATATTGAATCTGCTAATTATTTATTTTCGATTGAACAGTGATGTGGAGATCATTTTGCCCTTAATCAAAAATTATTAGCTTTATGCTGAGAACCTTCACCCTAGCTTTGAGTGTTCGCTGTTAGCGAAGTTTTACAAGATCAGAGCAAATAAACAAAAGAAAGAATGTGAAAAGCACTTTTATTAACAGGTGGAATCATGTATACTCTTACCACAAAAAATATATAAATAAAATTAAAAAATATTAACATTCGCAGCAAAAATAGTGGATGATCACTGTCAAAACTTTTAAAAAAAATCTCATAGTTGCAAAGTAAATACATAAATAATTTCTTTTCGGATAAACAGTGATGTGAAAATGATTTTTAATGACTATGTCATTTTATCTCTCAACACCCTTTATTGAAAAATGTGTCCCAAAAATGCGACATAAAAAAGCGACGTAAAAGTATGCGACATAATTTTACATGTATTTAAATACTATTAGTTCACAACAGCTTTAATCTATTGTTACAATATTTCGTAAGCTGTAGAATATGCTCCACATGTATTTTTTACATATATTTAAATACTATTAGTTCACAACAGCTTTAATCAATTGTTACACTATTTCGTAAGCTGTAGAATAGGCATCCCATGTATTTTTCTATAAATCGGTTACACTCATAAAAATTTCAATATAGGGTTACCAGGCGAAATACGCGAAAGATGAGCGATAAAATGACAAAGTCAATTAATATCGTTTTAATATGGCAATAATGAAACTAAACAATTAGGGGGGTTCAGTGGGATCTCCCCCTGACGAGGCTCGAACAGCCGAGTTTTCTCTTAACAATCCAACACTATTACGAACTTTATTCTAAGAGCGCTAACCCTTGCTTTGAACTTTCGCTGTAACAAGATTTTACAGGATTTGAACTGTAAAGTTTGCATAAAAAATAACCGGACCTATTAACAATAACATCAATACCGTTTTCTTTCAAATGAAAAAAAAAAAAAAAAAATCAGTTTAAATTAGCAGTTAAAAAGAAACAGCTAAAAATCACAAAATTCAGCACCAAAACCACTGGACTCATCCACTACCACAGGAGCACACTCTTTCCGTTAAAACGATAAAACAAAAAACAAAAAAGAATCAGAGTAAAAACAATGAAGAATCACGTCCAAAACTTACGAAAAATCTCATATTTGCAGGAGAAATGCACCAATTAAATCTCTCTTCCAGTAAATAGCGATGTCGCAGATAAAGGTCAGCAGAGTCTCACGCTAAAAATTCCGGCGCTATATATACACCCAGTCACTTTTTCTCCCCTTCGGATAGCAAGAATCCGGTCGATGACGTCAAAGAAGACCAGAGGCCATTGGATGAGCCTGGAGAGGTATGCAACTCCTATCCTTAAAGAATCCTCTCGAAGGATAAAAGATATCGGGGGGGGGGAGTAAGGAGGGGTGTTATCGCCCCCGACGTATGGAAAATCCAGTAAAATCCTTCGAGATCATACGATGAAATAAGTGAATGAAACTTACGTACCTGACAGCATCACTCCAAAAAAATCTGGAGTGACTCCACTCGACTTTCCGAACACTTACGATTAAGGTCATTACCAAGCATTTAAATAAATTTTAATCGATGAATAATTCAAACATATATACCAAACTGAAGCTCAATCGAATGCGCCCTTTAAACGCTAGCACACTTTCAAGAATTTCCCCCCATATGCCACAATGTAAAAGAAAGCTTTGCCGTAGCCCTGTAGAAAAACTATAAATCCTATACACACCAAAATCTTTACCGGTCTTACGATGGTGGTTTGTAACATGTATACCCAATTTGAGCTCGTTTAAACGCTAGCGCACTTTCAAGAATTTCCTCCCATAGGCCATAATGTAAAAGAAATCTTTGTCGTAGCCCTGTAGAAAAACTATAAGTCCTATACACACCAAAATCAATACCGGTCTTGTGACGGTAGTTTATAATATATATACCCAATTTGAGCTCAATCGAAAGCCCCGTTTAGGAGCTATCGTGATCACTCACATACACACACACACACACACATACACGCAAAGAAAATACAAAAAACAAAAAAAATAGCATAAATGAATTCAGAAGACCTCAAAACGTGTCAATACACCAAAATTTCGAAGTCGAATTTTTTCATGATTACAATACTTTCATTACATGGTACATGTTCGGAAAGTAAAAATACTAAAAAACTCATTGATGTAGGTCAAAATAAATGTCATCTTAGAAAAGACATCGAGGACGGTCTTCACATTGAAGAAACGGCTACAAACGTTATTGAGACCCCCCAACAATTCCTAAACGATAAAATATATACGCTTGAAATTAATACATGTATGCGAAGATCTCAAAGATACTACAAAATTTATTTTAAAAAGTTATGTAAATGTGTCCCTTAGTGGCTCATTCGGTTGAAAGATCGGCTCCCATCAGATCATTGAAAGTTAAGCAGCGAGGGTAACAACCTCTTGTGACTGTACCTGTGTGAGACCATGTACATACACTAAAGGTAGCTAGTACATGTAAAATACGTCGTTCCTCCCATTGCTCCATGTTGAAAAGATGCCTCTGGGGGGTGCCAATCCAGGTTCAGGTTTCGCATGTGAAATGGGTTCCGAATTATGAGACTCCATTTTTTAATAAGCATTAGTGGATCCAGAGTGGGGGAGGGGGTCGCCAGGGGCGGATTAATGCAAGTTTGTCGGTGGGGGCGGTTAGTTAGAAGATTGACATATACATCCATTTTATATGAGTAAAATAGGATCTTTTACATTAATTTCTTTTTTGTCGGTCGCCCCCTCCGCCCACGTCCCTTAATCCGCCCTTGGGGATCGCAGGCGCACTTTTCCACCCCCCAGAGGAACTCAATTATTTTTTGTCAGAAATTAAGCTCAGTAAACGGAGGAACGGACAGGGTCGGATTAATCTCAACAGGGGCCCGTGGGTTATAAAAAGTTCTGAGGGCCCTTTTACAAAAATTACCTAAGCTTTAAGACTGAGTGAATTTGTTATATAAGCCTTCCATATTCGTAACATCTCTGGGACAACGTAACCAGCAATACCTCTGACCCAACGTAACACTAGACAAAGCATAATTACACCATTGTTAGACTTTCTGAGACGTTATGCTTCGAAATAGAAATCTTTCCTATTCTATGTACAATGCATTTAACTGATTAATAATACAAATATGGGTCATGCCTTTAAAATTTTTGCAGCACTTTCATATGTGTTGCATTTTGAACTTGTAGTGTTAAAAGTTATGGGTTTGATGAATAGAATTACGCAAAGGTTCTTAGAATAATAATGCTCGTAATAATATTGAATTGTTAGGAGAAAGTGATTTCCTCGTCGCTGTTTAGTCGAAAATAAATATTCCTCAGAATTACTTTGCACCTGTGAGATTTTTCGTAAGTTTTGACTATTTTTACAGTGAATTAAAAATAAGTTTATTATTATTATTATTAGTAGTAGTAGTAGTAGTAATAGTATTCTTTAAATAGAAAATGAGATCATGATTGTCGTATACCAGGGGTCGACAAACTTTGGCATGCAATGCGCCAGGTTTTTTTTTTTCCATGCAGAAAGTTCAAAGGTACCATAATTTCAAGCACGTTTATTATTATTATTATTATTATTATTATTATTATTTACTTCCGTTCACGGGTAGATTTGAAAAAAAATTTGAATTATGGGTAGGCTTTAGTTTAGGGAAAAAAATAGTAACGTGTGAACATGAAATTGAACTTGTTCTCAGGAAGACAATTCTAGAATTAACTTTTGTTTCATATGATTTTTGGGGGGGATAAGAAATGACACGCTGACAACGGTTTTCGGAATGTACTGATGATTCCTTTTGACGTAGCTTCATAAATTGTAAGGAATAAAATATTTCGGGGCGTTAAATTATTTCAAAAGTCTTCAAAACAGTAAGTAGGCACAAGGAAGCTATGCGTCCCTGGAAATCATCCCCTGGAAATCACCAAATTTAGAGCACGCGCAACGATTGGTCACCCCTGTCGCCGTTTGCGAATTTTCGATGCTAAGTCAAGGCAGAGGTTTTTTTTCAATTCTTCAAAATTGTGAATTTAAAAAAATCTGATGTGTCCAACACATGACTTCCTTGCACGTCTATTAAATCAAAAATGTTTTTTACGCACTTCCTCTAAACTTATTTGTTTGAAAGATATAAAATATCAATAATAGTAAGATATAGCGATTTCTAGCCAAAAATTTCGATATCGCTAAGCTGAGTTCAATTTGAAAGATTTCTTTCTGACACTTTATTTGGCGAGATTTTGGGGATAGCCAAAGTAGTAATTGACCACAGACTTTCAATGAATTGAATGCATCCATACACCTTAATGTATTTAAAGTCATTTGGCTCACCCTGAAAATAAATTCCCAGTCGATTGCTGTCAAAAAAGATATTGAAAACCGTTAGATATTATAATATAGTTCTAAATACAAAAGTTAAAAATTCTACGGGTTAAAGTTTTAGAGTTATACAAAATACGAAATAATTTTTGGCGCCAAATTTGGCGATATTTCGGCGAAACTCGTCAATGTCGACGACATTTGGCGAGATATTAAGCATGGACCAACAATGACAGATTATCGCCAAATTTGGCGATATTTCGCCAAAACTCGCCAAGAACGATGACAAATGGCGATACTTTGGGCATGGACCAAATGACTGACTATCGCCAAATTTGGCGACATTTCGGCAAAACTCGCCAAGGTCGAGGACAGACGGCGAGATTTTGGGCATGTACCAAACAATGACTGTCTACAATTGTATTATATTGAAGATGTCCATAGACATTAAAGTACTGAAATTCTTTTCAGTGGTCCTGTAAATAAACTCTCCAGTAGATTTTAACCAAAAATCGAGATGCACAACTAGATGTTACAACAATCTTATATATGAAATTTCATAATAGTTTTTGAGATTTGAGAGTTAAATATGCACACACGTACACAAAAAAGTCGCCAAGCTTGGCGACTTTTGGCATAGTACTTGAGGGAGGCACGTGACGGTGGTCGGACCATTACCTAACTTATGTGGTAGGACGGTATTGTGCTTGAAATGGATGAATCTCCTAAAATTGCCATTGACCGTAATGTATTGGAAATCTTTTGAGTGTTCCTGTAGCAGAACTGTAAATGATAAACAGACTTTTTTTAATGGAGAAATTCATTTTCTAACTCTTTACAGCATATATCACTTCTGAGTCGTTTGAAATAGCCCAATACCTCTAAAAAACGCTTTGATGAATTTCGGCCCATAGAGCGTAATGTATTTCGAATCTTTTAGGCGGTTCTGTAGATAAACTATCCAGTCGAATGGAACCAAAAGGGGAGGTGCACAACTAGATCATAGAACAATCCTAAATATCAAATCTCAATATTCTACGACCCATAGTTTTTGAGATATGCGAATTACATACATACGTACGTACCTACGTACGTACGTACAGACGGCATGGAAAAACTGACCACAATAAACTCGCCGCTGGTCAAAATGAGTTGCAGACGCGTTAATATGATCGTGCATGCTAGCCTACGATGAGATGCATCGAAAAAATTTTTAAAATTCAATTTAGAGGTAGTCAAAATCGGTTTTTTTGTCGAAATTTGGCCCCCAAAATTTTTCGGGATCACATTACTTCCTTATACTACGTACAAGGAAGTAATAAGGATATTTTAAAGAGAAAAGGTAATAACAAAAGTAATTTTTTATTAAGTTGTAGTATTTATTTCTCCTTTGAAAGGGTGCATTTCTAGATGTCCTTATTGATAGGAAACCATAATTTTTGATAAGCTTTTTAAATTTTTATAATTCTAATTGCCTTAGAGACTCGAGAAATTTTAGAATGTCTCTTTACAAGTTGCAATATGAACTGTTACAAACAACGAACATATAAGAGTTACAAAACACTCATGAAAAAATGCTAAACGTGAGGAATTTTGCAATATTTTTCTAAATAAGTAACTTCTCTTCCTATTTTTGAAAGCGACTTTTGCGCTTATGAATTTTTCCTGAAAGTTGCATGAAACATACAGCTTTACTGTTGGTTTTACTCCATAGAGCACAGGGTGAAGAAGCATTATTCAGTTTTTCGACTGTTTAATATCGTTTTTTTTTGTGTGTGTGTTTTTTTAACCCTTTGAGGCGCAAACCTTTCCCAATGCTGAAAAAAAAGAAGCCGTTGCCATCGCTCGGCTTAACTACCAGCTGTGCCGCACAGCCCGCTGCGTCAAAAAAAGGGTCTCTAGATCTGTGGCACGCGATGAACGTTTCGATCGTCCGCCATCGTGCTGGTAGTTAAGTCGAGCGATTTCAAAGGCTGCCCTTTTTTCAGCATTGGGCAATCTATCCAGCTGTTCTCGCATTCTTCCATTTTTCAGCCGATGTCAGTGCTGTTAAAAATAATCGTGACCATTTTTTTACGGGAAATGACGTGCTCAAAAGTAAAGGATTCTCGTGGACCTATATGTCGCCCGCAACTATTTTTATAGAAATCAAATATATTCTTCGTGACTGGCAACAGTCACAATGTCAGAGTTTGGTGTTCCCACAGCGGGAACACTGTGCGTTAAAGGGTTAATCCAATTATGACGAATAAATTCGTAGTGGACATATTTTAAAACAGTCAATTAATCAATAATAATTCAAGTATCTATTAGATTTTTTTTCAATAATCTAAATGCTTTTTCAAGTTATAGCTATACAATAAATACTTACACTTTATTTAAGATCTCAAAATTGATTTGGGATCTTTTTAGAAGCAAATTTGGTGTATAAGAGGAAGGAGAGGTACTAGGTATAGAGTACTTATCGAAACCATGTTTAACAGTGAAATTACAAGGGATACAAAGTGTCCGCCCCTCCTCATCGGCTGAGGACAGGTGGATCATTTGTCCCAACCGAAACTTTCTACTTGCATGTTATTTACTACGTCTTATCAAACATCAGAAAACGATAAGAGGAAACAAATTAAGCATTTTTTTTTTCTAATTTCCAGGAAATTTGAACATTTTGTCACAACAGGGTAGGAAAGAATGAAGAATGAACTATCTCCCCAGACAGTTTACCCAAAATTCTGTCGAAAAATCGATTTCCTTTTTTAAAATATTAAATGAAAGTCTGTTAAATTATGAATATTTTGACACCCCATTTTTCATCATACGCCATTAATATCACAAAATATTGTAAATTTTGTTAATACACTCTGTGCAATTTCATTGGCAAGTAAACTTTTTTAATGGCATTTTCTCCATGTTCACATTTTCTTCAATTTCATGTTTTAAAAATGCTAAGGCTTTTTTTGTACTTGAGATGATGATTTAAAAAATTTTCTACATATTCTTTATTATATAACTGATAAATCTATGCACGGAGTTAATCTTCAGTTTTTTGTTTGTTTTTTGTTTTTTGTTTTAAATCATATATACATGAAATAAAATATAATTATATGTTACTTTTTACTGTTTTACACTATATATATATATCAGTAGAAAACCTATTTTAGATCTATCTAAAAGTCCATGCACAATCTTGTATATCTGAAAATTTTTATAAAAAATTGGACAAAAATCTTTATTTTTTAAAAAGTAGTAAATATTTTTTAAAAGCTCAATTTCTGTTTTACTCTTTTTTAATTTATTTAAATGTGCAGTTTAAAAACTTTTATATTATCAAACTGTACTGTTATTAAACAATGAAATGCATTCAGTTCATCATTTGTACTATATTTTTGTTTTATGAAAATAATATTGAAAGTGTAAACTGTCCCCTTAACGTAGTCATTTTCTCTACTTTATTTTTAAAATTTTTTTCAATTTACGTTGCCCGCTCATCTGTATTAGATGAGGAATCAAATTGTGTTACCACCTTTTTGGGACACCCTGTATAGTGTTTCTTTAAAGTAGAGAAATTTTTCAATGACTCCAATCATGCGTAACTATACAAAGAAGAGATTGGGATGCTTCCAGATTACGAAAAATTTCTCGAAAAAGACTTTTTTCCAGTTGCTAGTGCTTGCTTTTCGCGTTATCTCTTCCTGGCTGATCCCTTATCTTCTAAAAACAGATGGTAATTCTGGAAATAGTTATCTTGTTCATCATTTAGTCTGAAATGTTTGTTTGTTTTCTTGCATTCCCCTATTTTCTTGTGCACCCCCAGAAGTGGGTGAGGGTACAGTTTCAGATGGGATTGAAATTGTATGCAAAGACCCTATTCCATTTGTGGTGGGTGATGGATCAATTTTTCTTTTTTAACACTTTGAGGCGCAACCCTTTCCCAATGCTCAGAAAAGGGTAGCCGTTGCCATCGCTCGACTTAACTACCAGCAAGATGGCGGACGATCGAAACGTTCATCGCGTGCCACAGATCTAGAGACACTTTTTTGACGACAGCTGGCTGTGCCCGCGCACAGCCAGCTGTCGTCAAAAAAGGGTCTCTAGATCTGTGGCACGCGATGAACGTTTCGATCGTCCGCCATCTTGCTGGTAGTTAAGTCGAGCGATGGCAACGGCTGCCCTTTTTTCAGCATTGGGCAATGTATCCAGCTGTTCTTCGCATTCTTCCATTTTTCAGCAGATGTCAGTGCTGTTAAAAATAATCGGGACTATTTTTTTACGGTAAATGACGTGCTAAAAAGTAAAGGATTCTCGTGGAACTGTGTCGCCCGCAACTATTTTTATAGAAATCCAATCTATTCTTCGTGACTGGCAACAGTCAAAACGTCAGAGTTTGGTGTTCCGAGAGCGTGAACACTGCCCGTTAAAGGGTTAATAAATCGAAATATCATGGGCGAAATTTCTCTTTCTTTCTTTCAAATGGTCGGGTAGGCGGCCTAATGTAGACCTGGCCGTTGCAAGAGCCGCAGATGATGATCATTTCATTATGATGGAGCCTGTTAGACAGACTAGCGTTGGCTCCTATGAGCGGTCTCCTAATTTTGAACCTATTCTTGATGAGAGATCTAGCACCTGGATTGGCAGCCCCAGAGGTATCGTTTGAACATGAAGGAATTGGAGCCAGGATAAATTTTACGTGCTCCAGCTCCTCTTAGCGTACACGGTGGTCGAAATAGCATGCAGTAAATAAATTTAGTAATATTCGCTTGAGTAAGATTTAACAATTAATCTTTAAAGACCTCGCTTTCTTTAGAGGCATATTACGAGTAAACCTGCTTCAAAATGAACTAACATTGTCTGAAAACACATAGATTATTTGAGCGTCGTAGATTACTTTGTAACATCGTAGTTTTTTACTTTGCTCACGGGGTCTCAATATACTTAACTGAATGGTACCTGATTCACTTAGAACTTAGATAATACTACGTGTCGGAACAATGCATGTATTTGAACATCGTAGATTACTTTGTAACATCTTAGTTTTGTACTTTGCTCTCGAACTCTCAATATGTTCAACTGCATGGTAACTGATTCACTTAGATAATACTATACATCGGAACAATACATGTATTTGAACATCGTAAGTTACCTTGTAACATCTTAGTTTTGTATTTTGCTCTCGGGGTCTCAATATAATTAACTGTACTGTAACTGATTCACTTAAGATAATGCTATACATCCAAACAATACATAGATCTGAACATCGTATACTTTGTAACATCTTAGTTTTATTTTGCTCTCGAGATCTCAATATATTTAACTGTACAGTAACTGATTCAATTAGATAATGCTCCACATCGAAACAATACATAGATTTGAATATTGCAGATTGCTTTGTAACATCTTAGTTTTGTAGTTTGATTTCGAGGTCTCGATATATTTAACTGTACAGTAACTGATTTAAACAGTAGTACGCATTGTATATTGCTATAAAGGATGTTCTTAAGGGAGTCCGGACCCGCCTCCCCCCGAAATTTTGATTTTTGTTACTAAAATGATAATTATGAAGACTTTTTGTGAAAAATATTGCCTTTTTTACCGTTTGGACTACCTCCGAAATTTTTTCCTGGATACGTCCCTGATTACTGTGTAGCATTTTAGTTCTGTAGCTTGCTCTCAAGGTCTCAATGTATTTTAACTGCAGAATAACTGATCCATTTAAATAATACTAAATATAGTTTCCTATTCCTTTTACGTTTACGTACATTTTCTTGTGTACGTACTTCAGTGATAAGAATAATAATACTGATAGTGTGGGAAACCTCACCGCGCTTTGAATATGAATCTAAATTACGAACTCAGGTGTTACTGAGTCCAGATCAAGGCCAGCAAGCTGCTTTTCAAAGTGATTTAAAGCCATGTTATCTGAACAAGCTACAAGCGTTAAATTTCATTTCAGCTTTCTAGAATTCCAAGATTCCAGGTCCAGATTAAGAAGAACCAGGGATAGAACATTACTTGACATCTCAAAGGGGAGATGTGGTGTATATTCCTTAACCCTTTGAGGCGCAACCCTTTCCCAATGCTGAAAAAAGGGCATCCGTTGCCATCGCTCGACTTAACTACCAGCAAGATGGCGGGCGATCGAAACGTTCATCGCGTGCCACAGTTCTAGAGACACTTTTTTGACGACAGCCGGCTGTGCCCGCGCACAGTACGGATGTACGTTCGCGCATGGACGTTTCGATCGTCCGCCATCTTGCTGGTAGTTAAGTCGAGGGGTAGTTAAGTCGGGGGCTGAGGGGCTACCGCCCCGATTGAAAAAATATAATGTAAAAGACTCTATTTTACTTCCATAAAATGGATATATATGTCAATCATCTGACTAACCGCCCCCCACCGACAAACTAACCGCCCTCCCCTACCCCGGGCAAAATTGCATTAATCCGTCGCTATCACGAAAAGTTCACATATTGGACTTCTGCGAAATAAAACTTGTAACATTTCTTTTTCCAGTAAAGTCAACTTTGTTGTTGTATTGAAAATACATATTTTTTTCATAAGCATTCGAAACCCGGGAGGGAATTGTGACACACTCTGTATATTTTTTATGTAATAATATATAGATATAGATATAGATATAGATAGCCATTGGAGGAGAGAATTCGCACAGGTATTATAAAGTTTAAATCATCTATGAGTAGATTTGTGCCTGTAGATAAGAAAAATAAAGACAAAAAATATTATATAAAACAAATAGAAACCGAATTACTTGTACATCGTATATTGCATATTAATAACTGACATGCAAGTGCACAAATTAAAGAAGCATGAATGCTGAAGTTAAAAAGTAAGTTTTTTAATGTTGTAAAAATCATTTGTTTATTTGTATCATTAATGAATTTATTTATTTTTAACAACAGGTTTCCTTGAAGAAGCACTCATGCAGACCAAGAAAAAAATAAATGAAGAAAAATATTTTAAATGCCACACTGATATTGTGTTTTTTGCGCTATTCTGTGAAAAATATACAAACAATGCAACGACTGAAAAATGTTTCTATTACATCTATGCAATCCATGATTGCATGGACTGCTCGCGTAATACCGTACTTTTTTTTTTTTTTTTTTTCCAATTTTTCTTTCTGAAAGACTAGGCTCTACTGTTATGCGGGGAAATCTATTACACAATGTTGTACACTCTAATGCTAAAACATTATTGCTATTAAAAAAATTATAACAAAATTAGTAACTTAGCATATGTTTCCAGATTATGTGCTGTTTATTAAAAAAGACTTTTCGTCAGGTGCACACAAAATAAAGGCAGTTTGCTTTTTGTGGTAATACTGTTATAGACAACTGTGAAATTTTTGACAAAAAATTCTAATAGCATAATAGTACATAGTTCATAATAAATCACTTTCGCTGAAGATATTAGCAGCTCTATATATCTTCAGCGAAGTTCTGGAAAGAGCTCATAATTTTCTATTTTCTAGATGAAGGTCAAATACGCGACTGAGACTATTATGCGAGGAAAATATTTTGGACGATTTTTTCTTCCTCAAAACGGGGGTGCAACTATTATGCAAGGGCGACTATTACGCGAATAAACACGGTATACTCCAAAGAAATGCATGTTCTATACAAGTTCGCCTCCAAATTCGTTGGCGAAACTGAAAGGGTGGTTAAAATACATATAAAGAAGTCTTTTTTGTGCAGCAATTTAGAAGTTGGAAATGAAAAGCATGATGTAGTTTCAGCACGATGGGGGCTCCACTCATTTCCGCAATTATGTGCATAATTACCTCAGCATTCCCTGTTTTTCAGCCAATACATTTCATTCCCGACCTCTCATTGTTGAAAAGTATAAGCTTAAAAATGGAAATGTTGAGGTTGAGGTAATTTTGAAGTTGGATTTTCTACCGTGGGTTGGAAAGCATAATTTGTATTTAGAAAGTAATATTTGATTGTAAAACGATTTCTAGATTTTGAAAAAAAAAAAAAAATTGTCGGTCTTTTAACAAAAACTTAAAACTGAATGGGTTCAGTAAACCATCAGCTAACTTATGGCCTTTTAATACAATGTAGAAAATTTATTGATTATTTATTTATTTATGTGTGTATTTGCCACCATGGGTTGATTTAGAACCACCCTTCTAGTAATAATGGATGGGTTCATGGGATTGTTTGTAGGGGGATGGAATCTAAGGTGCTGTCCAGTAAGATACCATATTTTAGTATTAAACCACTTCTGTGTTATACCAGAGCATAAATCATACCCGTAGTATGAGAGCTAGGGCGGGCATGGCCTCCTCCCTACCTACGGGTATAGGCGCCCATGAATGCGACGGTGTCTCTTACAAATGAATTGTCCACGGGAAGAACGATGAGAGTCCAATACAGCTGATTTTTCAAAAATCGAAAAATATACTTTCAAGTTTAATAGTGTCAATATTTTTACTACCAATGCTATTAAAATGGCGCACTAAAGCATTCCATATCAATTACATATTTCAATATAATTCCTCGTGAAGGCAGGAAACCAGACAAATTGTTAACTTCTTCAAAAAATCAATGTATTTAGTGTTTGGCGTTCATGGACTCTCATCCTTCTTCCCCAGTAGACTGTACCTTTGGGCTATTTTTTCAGTGTATTGTCATCGTTCTTTCCCCTTATGGGTTCGGATATTAATAGTGCCACTAATGAACAACAGAATGCAGTAGAAACCTCAACATTGACGAGAAGTGGACTCTCATCGTTCTTCCCATGGACCCTTCAAATATAAACAAAAAATAATGAATTCAATTTAAAAAAAACAAAAGAAATAAACAACTTTCACATTTTTAGTAAAAGCAGACTGGATTGTAAATAAATCTTAAAAGAACTTCAGATTTTAGTTTCTCTTAAAATTTCATTTAGCATACTTTATGACTATTTCACAGTTCATGTTTTTTATTCATTTTTTTAATGCTTCTTTCTTCATAGCAGAAACATTGGAAACTTTGGACCCCCAAAAAAAATCAACATCTACCTACATTCCTTTCAAAACATAGACTAAAAAAAACTGCATTGAAATCAAAAGAACAGAGAAGAAAAAAAAAAAAAAAAGCGAAAATGAATAAATCCAAAGGAAAACAATAACCCCATACAAAAGTACCACACTCAAAAGAGACTCGCTTTAAAACTAAGTTGGTCTACATTCTTCTCAGCTTAGCTTGGAATTTCCCAACTTCTCAGACAAGACTTTCGCGTACTCTCCAGAGAAATTCCTCAGACACGGAGGGGAAACGTCCAAGGTCAAATTTTACCCTACCTGGGCCAACCTGCAAACATATTTTGGCTCTGTTATATTCGTTTATTTACTTGCTTTGTACGTTTATCCCCCACCTGCTACAACATGCTACAGCAGGCCCATTCAGCAATAATTGGGAGCCCCTCCGGGGGGCTCTGGCGGGGAATTAGTTGTAGAAAAGCGATTCCTTGGGCTGTTTGAAAAGCAGCATTACGACCGAATGACGTGACGCGAAAATGCGTCCATTCGAAAAGATTACGCTTTACTTTTGTAACCTTTTGTCCTGATAAAAAAAAAAAAAAAAGTGTAAGAGATTATGAAATTGTAAAACTTGTGATTCAACAAAACTTGATTTGACAGATTTTAATTCTTGTCCCAGAGCGGGTAAATTTGTGAAAAAGGGGGGGGGGAGCTCCTTTGTCTGTCTCTCCACCCAGGGGCGTAGCCAGGGGGGGGGTATATCGGGATATATCCCACCCGAAATTTTTGGATTAGGGATGAAATTCCGTCTATTTATACACATATAAGTTCATATCCCCCCCCGAAAAAATTTCCAGGTGCATATCCCCCCCCCGGAAAATTTTCCTGGCTACGCGCCTGTCTCCACCCGACCAGTAGCCGAGCGGTTAGCGTTCTCAACTGGGAGACGGTAAATGCCTGGTTCAAACCCAGGTCGCGCCCGTGGACCTAGCCGTTCGGAGTTTTCCGGGATTTTCTCCTAAACTTCGCGTAAATACGGGTTAGGCCCCCTTAAAAAGACCCCCATTGAGAGCACCCTCCCCCTCCTGTAGATAATAGACTGTGTTCATACATTTAAAAAAAATGTCTGCCTCCTTGTGTACTTACATAAACCAGTGGGGAACCAGAAAAATTTCGGGGTGGAACAAAGCAGCAATGGGTATTTTTTTGCGGGTGGGGGGGTGTTCAATACCCCCCTTTTCCCCCAGAACTTTCAGTTACATGGATTACTATATGTAGAAGTTAATTAAAAAATTACCACATCGAAATATAAAATTTGAACCCCTAGTAAACGAAAATTTTTCAGGGGGGGGGTCTTATCGGGGTGGGGGGGGGGATGATAAGTATTTTGTGGTGGAACATTTTTTAAAATAATAGTCTAATTTATTCTACTTACTTTAAGACTGCTTGTTCGTTTAAAAAGAATAATAATAATAATAATAATAATAAAGTTATTTTAGCCACAAGTCTTTAGAACAGTTTTCAAACAACCAATGATGTTAAACAATCGAAAAAATTAATAAGCAAGCAACAAACCGTTAGTGTACACGGTACAGCTTTGTACTTCTGCACAAATTGTGAACTATGCACACATTTATAAACTTGTATATCTCTTTATGCAACTTTTAGAAAGATTTCTAAAACAAAAAACGCCTTCATAACTGGGCTGAGACGCCATTCAAGAAGAAATGCAAAGTATTGGAAAGATTCTTTTCCGAATATTTCAGAACATTCTTTAGTTTTTGTAAAGACACATTCTCTCTTTCTCTTTCTCTCTCTCTCTCTCTCTCTCTCTCTCTCTCTCTCTTTTTTTTTTTTTTTTAGCACTAGAGTAATATTTCGTTCAGTCCCAGATTTTTGTCTACGCGACTTTATCAACATGATTTGCAGACAGTTTTTGTAGACATGATTTGTAGACAGTTTTTGTGGACATGAACTGTCACGGTAAAGATTTTTTGAAATGTGTTTGCCAAATAACGCGGAGGCGGGGTGGGAGATTAAAATCTTGAAAGTCTCACAATATTTGCAATTTTTGATAACTAATCGCCAAGTTTGCTCCCAAAAAAATATATTTCAATTCCAAATACGTGTTTTATGGAACAAGAAAGACAAACACGGCACACTCGTGGATTATGATGCCCATTCCAAACAGTATTTAAAATCGTGAAGTATAGTTGGAATATGCTTGGCGAAGATTGTAAAACAGTTTCAGCGGGCGATTTTAAAATAGATTTCGATTCCAAAGATATGTTTTATGGAACAAGAAAGTGTTGGTTCCTATTTTAACGCTCGCACTGTCACCAACCTAAGAAATCGTCGAGCTTTGCAGTCATGGATCTCTAGGAGTTATGCACAAGTTTCAACGCTCCCAGAAGAACTAGCTGAAAACCAAAGTGAACAAATTAGACACTTAATTATTAAAACTACATTAATTGGTAACCCAAAATAAACAAATAAGTAATGGAATGCTCTAATTACATGTTGTTCCAAATCGCCATTTTAATTCTAAATTACGGTTGATACATAAAGACAAAAAAATCGTCATGGTAACTGCACATATTTAATCATAGAAAGTCGGGGGATTAAAGTAGAAATCAACCCGAGAAAGTTAAACACGGCACACTCATGGATTATGATGCACACTCCAAATAGTATTTAAAACGGTGAAGTACTGTGTGAATATGCTTGGCGAAAATTGTAAAAGTGTTTTAGTAGGGGATTTTGAGATAGATTTCGATTCCAAAGATGTGTTTTATAGAACAAGGGAGAAAAATACTGCACACTCATGAATAATGATACACTTTCCAACTTTGTGAAATAAGGGAAGAAAATAGGGAAGACGCCTGGATTATGATACGCTTTTAATATATAGCACTTTAGTGCGTGTTTAAAATCTGAAAGTGTTTCAGATTTTCTTACATTTTTGTTTGTGTGTGTGTGTGGGGGGGGGGGGCAGGGTTAGCATAGTTGGATTCTTTGGAAAGCTGTTCTAAAGCTGCATGATTTCTTAAAAGAAGAGCTTTAGTACTGAACAAACACAGGTGTAACCTGCTCGCTCTAAACCTTGAAAAAGACGCAGGAGATCAAGCTTCTCCTTCTGCGACCTGAGTTGCTTCTGGGCTTTGGTCTTTAAATTCTCCGCTGAGACCCAGCGTTGCGCTTTCGCAAGACTACAGGGTGAATTGTCCAGACCACCCCACTGCACGCTTAAACCCAAAGAGCGAAAAAGACGATACATAGTGGAGCGATCCGTTTCCATGGAATCCTACCGGTATTTCCGCGAAAGTGCTCTTTAAACCCTTTAACGCGAAGTGATCCCGCTCTGGGATCACCAAACTCTGGCGCTTTGACTGCTGCCAGTCACGAAGAATAGATTTGATTTCTATAAAAATAGTTGCGGGTGACAGCAACTATTTTTATAGAAATCCTTTACTTTTTACGTAGTAAGGATACGAGAGGTAAAAGTAAAGGATACGAGAATCCTTTACTTTTTAGCACGTCATTTCTCGTAAAACATTGTCACGATTATTTTTAACAGCACTGACATCTGCTGAAAAATGGAAGAATGCGAGAACAGCAGGACAGATTGCCCAATGCTGAAAAAGGAGCAGCCGTTGCCATCGCTCGACTTAACTACCAGCAAGATGGAGGACGATCGAAACGTTCATCGCGCGCCACAGATCTAGAGACCCTTTTTGACGCAGCTGGCTGTGCGCGAGCACAGCCAGCTGTGAGACCCCGTCAAAAAGGACCTAGAGACCCCGTCAAAAAGGGGTCTCTAGATCTGTGGCACGCGATGAACGTTTCCATCGTCCGCCATCTTGCTGGTAGTTAAGTCGAGCGATGGCAACGGCTGCCCTTTTTTCAGCATTGGGAAAGGGTTGCGCCTCAAAGGGTTAAGTAGTCGTTTTTTCTGAGAATTCCCGTCCTCGCTTCCTCTTTTTCCGGAGAATTCTCCTCCTCGCTTATTGTTACATTTCGCTCCGCTCTTGCGATCGAAAAACGCTCCTAAAGGAGAAGTTCACTTTTGAAAACTGGGCCAAAAATCGCTCCGACTGATCGAATTTCGCTCGTTTGGTTTAAAGCGCGTGCACCTGTACATAAAGCGTACTTTTTACGCAGAACTACCCAAACTTACTTGGCAATTGATTCCTTTGAGTTAGAATTTGCATTTTGTCCAGAATGACAGTGATTGGCAAAATTGGGCATGCTGAGAATAACAATGACGACCCCGGGTTAGTGGTCAACAGAAACCAAGCGGACGAAAACATCCTCTTGATTGACTTGTGTCCACAAAGGAAAAATCCTTGCACAAACATCTGAAAGAGAAAATGTAGAGAAATGTTTGTTATCTGTTTGGCCAGATGTTGTCATTTTTCGCCTGAATAAACTCGAAAGTTCTTAAAACGTGAGATTAAATGTCAGAAGAAATACCTGTTGCAATAAGGATGGAAATGAAGTCGCTTAATGAAATTGGTAAATTAATTTTTGAATGTGTGGAAAAGTTTTCATGATTGTTTTTTTTTTTCCCCGCCACTCGCCCTGTGGCGTATTTAACCCTTTGAGGCGCAACCCTTTCCCAATGCTAAAAAAAGGGCAGCCGTTGCCATCGTTCGACTTAACTACCAGCAAGATGACGGACGATCGAAACGTTCATCGCGTGCCATAGATCTAGAGACCCTTTTTTGACGACGGAACAAAGAGCTGTCGTCAAAAAAGGGTCTCTAGATCTGTGGCACGCGATGAACGGTTCGATCGTCCGCCTGGTAGTTAAGTCGAGCGATGGCAACGGCTGCCCTTTTTACAGCAGATGTCAGTGCTATTAAAAATAATCGTGACTATTTTTTTACGGGAAATGGCGTGCTAAAAAGTAAAGGATTCTTGTGGAGCTATGTCACCCGCAACTATTTTTATAGAAATCCAATCTATTCTTCGTGACTGGCAACAGTCAAAACGTCAGAGTTTGGTGTTTCCAGAGCAGGAACACTGCGCGTTAAAGGGTTAAAGGGAAAATCGATGGGGCCTTGTCCCCCTCTAACAGTTATTGAAAAACTTATTTTAAAATATTTATAACTCTAGTAACAAAATGATCCAAAATAAACTAATTTTAGAACGTTATAAGTCGTAGTGAAAACTGTGAAGTTGACCATCTGTCTAAGTTCATCTAATTGATCAAGAACGGAATGGTTTAGTTACTTTAACATTGTGTGAACCTTTTATAGGTTGACCACCTGTCTAAGTTGTACGTTGACCAGTTAATTCGATAGAATTTGCCCTAAAGCATAGCTCAAAACCTTTGTAAGTTGACCACTTTCAGATTTTTCTCTATTTTCAGAATTTTCTCCATATACGTAATTAATGTTTAACCCTAATAAGCAATGTTGTTCCTATTTTGTATTATTTTGATTTCGTATTTTTTATAATTTTGTAGTATACTACATATACTACATGTACTATGTAGTGTATAAGTACGTAGATCATAAAATGCGAAAATTAAAAACTAAGTACTGTACCTTTGAAAAAACACTCAAAATACTGGTGTTAAATGATAAAATAAATAAAAACTTTGTGGAAAAAAACACATATAAAATGTAACTTAAAATGCGTTACATTTTAAGTTACGTATTTTAAGTTACATTTAATGTGTGCTTTTTTTCACATTTATTTATCTTATTGTACCTTTGATAAGTTGATCAACTGTCTAAGTTGACCACGAAAACGGGCAACCACTGGGTGGTGAACCGGGGCCTTCGCTATTTGTAACGGGCCTGCGCGTGTATTTCGATGAGTCATCCAAAGAGGCCTACGGATCCTCACGTATTCACGTATACATCACGCAATTTTTAAGCTTTCCGATGCTTTGAAACGTTATTTAATGTACTTTTAAGTCATGACTGTGTGTTACTAATTCAAGTACGAACTCATTGACAGTTTCTTTACCATGATACATACACGTGGCCATTACAGTAAATAGATACATGTAATTTGAAGGAAAAACAAAGTAGTGCTAACTCTCATGATTCATTATTTTAGCTTGATTTTTAATATACATGAACAAATTAAGCTGACTTTTAGTATACATTAAAGTAAACGAATACACAAATGATACAGGCATTTTTATGCATATCTTTATACTGAATGTTTAAGTTTCACATTTTCAAAGCAGTTACAACCATTATTACTTTTAAAATAAATTTAACTAATAGTTATTAAATTTTCATTTATTAAATATTGTTCAATTAATATATTAACAGAATATATGACGAGGAGATGAAATAGAATTTAAAATATTTGATATTTACAATTCACGTATAAAAAATTTAAGTATTGCTATACTATTTAATTTTTAATCTTTTGTAAGGCGTAGGTATCAGAAGAATGTTTGCTATAATTATAAGTACAACCCGTGCACTGCTTGTCCTTGGTATTTAAATGAAAAATAATGTAAATTAATTTAACGAGAAACATTTAGAATAAATTACACAATAAAGGGTGTCCCATAAATAGTAGTACGAACTTAAAGGGGAGATAAAATATATCAAAAGGATTAAGAATCACGTAACAGTGTATGATCGAACACGTTTATTAACTGTTTTTATTTTGGTTAGTTCAAATGAGTTTATTTATCGAAAATTTTACCATTCGAAATGAAAATGATTTATAATTTTCAGATTTAGTTCCATATATTTTTTTTCTCCAAAGAAAAATAATAAATTTTAGAAAACCATACTAGGAAATACCACTAATATTCCACCTCTTTTTTTTAAGTGATTATTAACTGGTGATTGAAAAAAAATGTTTTCGTCCGTGCATTGCTGTATATTAGGGTTGTGGCCAAAAAAAAAAAAAAACCCTTCTGCACGGCCTTTGAATACAAATTAAGATATAGTAACAGCTCTAGGACTCGAAAAATTTCAGGATTCCTTTTCACAAGTTGCTCTAATCACTGTAGTAAACTAAAAATAAACGATCCCTGAATTAATTATTTTTTATTATAGCCATTACCTAATGTACCTTATTATAGCCATTACCTCTAACATTAAATGGAACTTTGAAATTGAGCATAATGAACGCTTATACAAAATATTAACTTCAATTAAAGTTTCTACATAAACATGTGCATAAATTAATAGTATATTTTACAGTACTTCTGCACTGAAACCAATATCACACATTTAGTGCATTTATAATAAATGATAAATGACATTTTCAACTGAAAGAATTAAACAGATAAGAATGTCTAACTAGTATTACAACGAACGCTTATTTACTAGAATAATAAACTACCGAAGTTAAACGATTTCAGATTAAAATAATTTATAAATAACACATGAATATTAATTCATAAAACATGGTTTATATCCTATAAATTTGTAGAATTTCTAAATAAGTTATACAGGTGTACACTTACCGTTACATTCAGAACTGAAAGTTCGAATTCTTTGTTGATTTATTTCCATAAATAAAGGCGCAATCTTCAAAAAATCATTACCTACATCTAAATCACCTTGTTATTAAATCACTATGACAAAACTATAACAAAAATGTTTTTTAATTATAAAATAAAATAACGTTTATAATACCAAATCGCATACAATCGAACAGCGCATATGCAAACATTAGGCCTCAATGATTCACCCATTTTTTCCGGTGGCAACGGATAAGCAGGCCCGGTTGCTAATAACGACGGTCCCGGGTGAACCTAGCAGGTTTCACTGTATTATAATTTATTTATGATGCTCTACCTGATTATTCACTCAGGCATGTAGTTATTACACGTAGTTTAATTTTGAATCACTCCAGCGTAGAAATAATTTTTCATTACAATGTTGAATTTTTATCTAGATAAGTTACATTAATTTAAAAATAATTGAGTTTTTTATTTCTTTGGTGGTATAAAAATAGTTGAAATTTTCAACGGTTTTCAAACAATTTTCGTCTAGGGAATTTGTCCCTCCTTCCCCCTCCAAAGAGCTAAATACTGGATAGGCCCCCTTCCGAAATAAAAACTTGTATAGATACGTTTTATCGGAGTTTTCAGACGAGAGAAGACAATGCCTTTTTGAGTAGCCAAAACATAAAAGTCAATTCTGATCTCTCTCTAGTTGTTTTCTCTGCAAAACGACTAATCTTTTTTAACACTTTAAGGCGCAGTGTTCCCGCTCTGGGAACACCAAACTCTGACGTTTTGACTGTTGCCAGTCACGAAGAATAGATTTGATTTCTATAAAAAGAGTTGCGGGTGACATAGCTCCACGAGAATCCTTTACTTTTCAGCACGTCATTTCCCGTAAAAAAATGGTCACGAGTATTTTTAACAGCACTGACATCTGCTGAAAAATGGAAGAATGCGAAAACAGCTGGATTAGATTGCCCAGTGCTGAAAGAAGGGCAGCCGTTGCCATCGCTCGACTTAACTATCAGCAAGATGGCGGACGATCGAAACGTTCATCGCGTGCCACAGATCTAGAGACCCTTTTTTGACGACAGCTGGCTGTGCCGGCACAGCCAGCTGTCGAGCGATCTGCCCTTTTTTCAGCATTGGGAAAGGGTTGCGCCTCAAAGGGTTAACTAACTCTTTCCAACAAGCTTGCAAAAAGGTAAATCCACTTCTGCATTGCCTTACACGTGCAATAGGTGATTCTTTTTCCCGCACAATTTAACTATCATTAATATTACTGCTAGATTAATTAATTATTTTTTTGTGTTAAGGCAAGACTATACGAGGGGCATCTGCCTACGAGTGGGGTGCCTTGGGTGGGGGACTTTTTAAGGGGCTCTAAAGCATATTCACGTTACATCTGGATAAAACCACCCAAAACTTCAGACCGTTAGATCAATGGCCGCGCGATTACTGTCAAATTAAAGTGTCAGCTATATTTTGGCGATACTCTAATATTTAATTCAAAAACCATTTCTAAAAATTCAACGATTTAAATTTAGAAACTATAATTTTATTTATTTTCTTATTTATTTTATTTAGAATAGCTTAGATAGAGCAACACCCGCTATGCTAAATTTTTTTTTTTTTTTTAGTTCCTTCATCTGCATATAAAAATACGCCAGTCAAAACAAACTAAATTCGTCTTATCTTTTATTAGCAGACTTTTCTCTGAATCCACACCTTATCAATGCCATTTCATGGCTGCCTTTTAACTAATTGTGGCTCGACAAATAAATCGAAAAATCCTGTTATCTTATCCTGCTGTTATCTTCCTTGTTTAAAAATTTCCCTATTATTTCCAACTATTTCTTGAAAAGCAACGCTTCGAGAACCAGATTGTACCTTATCTGATAAACTATTCCTTAAAAGGGTAAATACTATTAGTGGATGTTTTATCAGTTCCTGTTTTGTGTCAACACAAGCTACAGTGCATTCAAAGAAACAAACAATTACGATGTTATCAGAGTTTTTACGCCAGACTAGGCGTATGCTCGCGGAGCACGGTGAAATTGTGCAAATACTAATTTCAACATATCTCCAAAACTGGATAATTGTTAGTGTCTAACTGGAGAATTTTATTGTTTGTTATGTGATGTGTGTGCGTGGCAAGGCAAGCCTAAAGCAGTTTATTTATTTCAATATCCCATGAAATTCAAATAAATAAACTATTTTCTTCTTTGGAACCATAGAAGATTTAAATACTTAACCCTTTGAGACGCAACCCTTTCCCGCTGAAAAAAAGGGCAGCCGTTGCCATCGCTCGACTTAACTACCAGAAGATGGCAGACGATCGAAACATTGATCGCGTGCCACAGATCTAGAGACCCTTTTTTGACGCAGCTGGTTGTGCTCGCGATGAAAGTTTCGATCGTCCGCCATCTTGCTGTTAATAAAGTCGAGTGATGGCAACGGCTGCCCTTTTTTCAGCATTGGGCCATCTATCCAGCTGTTCTCGCATTCTTCCATTTTTCAGCAGATGCCAGTGCTGTTAAAAATAATCGTGACCATTTACCACCACTGTTCCAAGAAAGATTAACTCTTTGAGGCGCAACCCTTTCCCAATGCTGAAAAAAGGGCAGCCGTTGCCATCGCTCGACTTAACTACCAGCAAGATGGCGGACGATCGAAACGTTCATCGCGCGCCACAAATCTAGAGACCCTTTTTTGACGACAGCTGGCTGTGCGCGTCAAAAAAGGGTCTCTAGACCTGTGGTACGCGATGAACGTGTCGATCGTCCGCCATCTTGCTGGTAGTTAAGTCGAGCGATAGCAATGGATGCTCTTTTTACAGCATGGGGCAATCGATCCAGGTGTTCTCGCATTCTTCAATTTTTCAGCAGATGTCAGTGCTGTTCAAAAGAATTGTGACCATTTTTTGACGGGAAATGACGTGCTAAAAAGTAAAGGATTCTCGTGGAGCTATGTTACCCGCAACTATTTTTATAGAAATCAAATCTGTTCTTCTTGACTGGCAACAGTCAAAACGTCAGAGTTTGGTCTTCCCAGAGCGGAAACACTGCGCGTTAAAGGGTTAAAACTGAGCATTTCAGGTCAATTTTTAGACACGAGAAAGATATTTTAATTTTTTTTTAATTATGTAAGACAAGATTAGATTATGAATTTTAAAAATAGAAGATTTGCTACGCTAAACTGGACTAAAGCAAAATATGTCGTATTAATAAATAATTCGCGTACATTAAATTACATTAGCTTGTTATATACGTCATTTTTAAGATCCTAATCAACGCCTTACCAGACAGGCGTTGATTAAATATTCTGGTGAAAATGTCTGTCTTTTCCATCGTTTGGAACGATCGTTTGGAACATGTATTCTACTTGGAATTATTTTCTGTGTGCTGCCCTATTCCTAATAAAATCATAATACGTTAATATATCCTGTGGTAGTTTCAGAGCCCTGTCAAGGCAACTGTGTGGGCCCTGTCAAAAGAAAAAAAAAAAAAAAAACAAGCTCCCATTCGATAACCCCCTCCCCCTTTCCAGAAGTTGTCATTGATTTATTTTGAAAAGTTTTAAATGTCTTCCCGCTCCCCTACAAACACGAAATTTTAATTCGAGAAATCGAAAATAAACGAATATATATGACGTCAATGAAACAGATAATATCAGTGAGACATTACGTAGACATGCTATATCATAGTTGCCAACAGAAAATACGTACGGAATATAAGTAACCAATTTTTGTAAACAGTAATTTCTTTCTTTTAATATTTTTTTATATATCAACTAATTTACACATTTAATTCAAAAATTTTGCTATTTTCTAAACTCAAAAATACTGTTTATAAAAGACTAGTTGAAGTACCCGTTCTTCGCACGGAATGGATATTGTTAAACCAAAAAATACAAATGGAAAATAAATAAATAAATATGAAACATATTTTTAAATTTAATCGCCTTAAAAACTGTTTTATAATATTCGTTAGGCATATTCTATCTATACTTGATCTTTCTAAATATTGTTTGGAATGTGCATCATAATCCGCGAGTGTGTCGTATTTGTCTTTCTTGTTCCATAAAATACTTCTTCAAAATCGAAATCTATATTAAAATCGCCTACTAAAACTGTTTTAATTTTCGCCAGGCATATTCTAAGTATACTTAACCTTTATTTACATGAATATAGACATCAATATTCCAATTAAATGAACAGTAGGGCTAGGCAGTTTCTCGACAAACATGGAAGATACAGTTAAGCTGGCTCCAATTTCGGGAACTTAAATTTTTTTGCCAAATTTGGCGATAAATCACCAAAAAGGGGCAAACCTTCGCGACTTTTCACGTTTAATCTGGCAACCCTTAAAAATTATTCGCCCTTTCACCAGGTAGACAAAAATTTTGTCCGAAATTAACAGCACTCAAGACCTAAAACACCTTTTTTTGGTCAACTACCTCTTTTTGAGGTCGATTTTGTCAATTTTTGAGGTCGAAAATTCTTAATAAGGATGTTTATGAATTTGTGTTCTTTACATCTTAATGCAAGATTTTTAAGGTTGTCTTACTTTTCGTTCGAAATATGAAGACAAATATGAAAACGACGTTTTGGGCCCTCACACCAGTTTATGCACGAATACTAAAAAACCCTGAAAATGACTTTAGGTATTCGTGTACATTTTAAAGGAAGAATTTTATGCCTATCTCCTTTACCTTTGGAGTTACGATGATAAATTTGAAAACAACGTTTTGGACCCTTTATCCCGTTTTGATGTGAATTCTAAAAAATTCTGAAAATGATTGTAAGTCGTTTGTGTTCACTATATTTTTATGGAAGAATTTTAGGCTATCTTCTGATATAACAAGGGAAATGTGCAAAGAACGTCAAAAAACATTTTGGTCCCGTACACCCGTTTGGTTGCGAATTCTAAAAAAACCCCGAAAATGACTTTTAGATATTTCTGTTAGTTACATTTTAAAGCAAGAATTTTGAGGCTATCTTATTTTTCTTCTGAGCCGCAGGTATAAAAGAAAATGTGAAAGAACGTTAAAAACGTTTTGACCCCTCACCCCCGTTTGGGTACGAATTCTAAAGAACCCTGAAAATGATTTTTAGGTATTTCATTTAGTTACATTTTAAAGCAAGAATTTTGTTCCTATCTCTTTTTAGTTCTGAGATATAAAAGGAAATGTGAAAAGAACGTTTTCGCCCCTTACCCCCGTTCGGGTGCGAATTCTAAAAAACCCTGAAAATGATTTTTAGGTATTAGCTTTAAAGCAAGAGCGTTAGCTTTAAATCAAGAATTTCGCGGCATCTCTTTTTCATTTGTAATACGAAGGAAAATGTGAAAAGAACGTTTTAGCCCCTTACCACGCGTTTGGGGGAAAATTCAAAAAAACCTTGAAAACGATTTTTAGGTATTTCTGTTATTTACATTTTAAAGCAAGAATTTCACTACTGTCTCTTTTACCCTCTGAGATATGACGATAAATATGAAAAGAACGTTTTAGCCCCTTACCGCCGTTTGAGTGCGAATTCTGACAAACCCTGAAAATGATTTTTAGGTATTTCAGCTATAGTTACATTTTAAAGCAAGAATTTTGCTCCTATCACTTTTTTACTTCTGAGATTTAAAAGGAAATGTGAAAAGAACGTTAAAGAACGTTTTGGCCCCTTACCCCCGTTCGGGTTGGAATTCTAAAAACCCTGAAAACAATTTTAGCTATTTAATTTTGTTACATTTTAAAGCAATAATTTTGCTCGTACCTCATTTGACTTCTGAGATATAAAAGGAAATGTGAAAAGAACGTTAAAGAACATTTTGACCACTAACCCGCGTTCGGGTGCAAATTCTGAAAACCCTGAAACAGATATTTAGGAATTTCCGTTAGTTACATTTTAAAGCAAAAATTTTGCGGCTTCTCTTTTTTCTTCTGAGATACGAAGAAAAATGTGAAAAGAACGTTTTAGCCCCTTAACCCTGTTCGGATGAAAATTCTAAAAAAACCCTGAAAATGACTTTTAGGTATTTGTATTAGTTACATTTTAAAGCAAGAATTTCACGGCTATCTCTTTTCCCCACTGAGATATGAAGGGAAACGTGAAAATAACGTTTTGGGTCGCCACCCAAGTCTGGGTTCGAATTTTCAAAAATCGCTTCTTAAATGACGCCTTTGGCACAAAAGCTATAAGCTCCTAAAATTTCATGTCTGCGGTAGATTTGGCTGGGCGATGATCGTATGTCAGACAGTCAGTCAGCCAGGACATCTTCATTTATGTAAAGAGATTGGTTAATTATACTACATTCATGTTGGCAGCTATGCTATGTCGACTGTACAGCATTTTAACAAATTAAAAAGAAGTTTAAATTAATTCACACAAATGTAAATTTGGAATTACTTTCATTATTCATAGTTCCTAATTAAAAAATAATATAACTTTTGATATTTTTTTCTCCGTTGCTATTTTATTGTAAAATTATAAAAGCGTAAAATATAAGATTTTGATACCTCTAAATTTTGTGGGCTCTGGGCAGTTGCTCCGTTTGTCCTGCTGGTAATATGGCACTGGATAGTTTAAACAGAACAGACTTTTTCTTCCCTTGATTGAATTAAAAACTGTGTCCTCATATCCAGCATGTCACAGTAATCATTCTTAATTTGCTCAAGCCATTTATAATTTCGTAACCCTTTACGGAATTATGGAGGCTTTATACGCAAAAAAGAAACACAAACAGCCAACACGCCTCCAAAACAACTTGTACTCTTACCACAAACACAAAGCGTAAAGAATCTAATTCATGACAAATTCCAGCAATTTACTCCATTCACAACCCGCAAATTCGTCATTAAGTGAAAGCCGAAAAAGATGTTAACAATGGTTAAATCCATTTTCTGGTTTTCCAAAGTAAACGAAATTTCTCTACAAAAAATAATTGCATTTCGCATTTTACGCTCCCTTGGACGCATTGTGTTGAGTAAACCACTTCCTTCTACTTAACATCGCAATAATCCTCTGTTGCAGACGATTTCGGCTTAAAAACGACTTTGTAAACAGAGTGTGTGGTTAAATCCGTTTTTCATTCGATTTATCGGCGTCATCCGACTCAGGAAATGTTTAAAAATGTAGAAAAGAAAAAAAAAAAATTGGAAGAAAGTGGTACCTTGAGTTCTAATTGTCACAAGAGCTGTTTCGATCGTTTTTTCATATTTTTCACATAAGAAATAAATTTCTGATAGGAATTTTGAACTTTCATCTACAAACAGGGCCGACTCGACCATGTAGGCAAACGGGGCAAAGGGCCCTGGGACGCCCAACCATGGGAGGCGCATTAGCCAGACAGCAAACTTTTTTAGTCCCATCTGCAGGGGCTCTACCACAATCTCATTACTTTCCGTACCGGATAAATCAAGCCTTCTCGACTCATGACGTCACAATCCGAGAAAATCTACCTATGTGCTACCACGAAGTTGTCGAAATCCTTCCAATGTAGGATTCACTATCGGAAATAATGCTGTTCTATCCGGCACGTCAGACGAAGGCGAAAACTTGCATTCCGATATCGGAGAGTAAGATGAATGGGTTTTTTATTGTGTGTGTTATTTAAGCACTACTAGAAAAGCCCCCCCCCCTTTCCTCGGCAAGCTTCAGTTTCCCTCCCTGTCTAAAGCACACACCTTCCTTGACCGATGTGCTTTAACCCCTCGGATTTTTCTTTTTTTTTCAACGGGCGGGAACTTGCCGATTAGACATTGTCCACTACAACTTCACGAAGGTAGTGTGGCCATTTTATTAACCCTTTAAGACGCAGTGATCCCGCTCTGGGATCACCAAACTCTGACGTTTTGACTGTTGTCTGTCACAAAGAATAGATTTGATTTCTTTAAAAATAGTTGCGGGTGACAAAGCTCCACCAGAATCCTTTACCTTTTAGCACGTTCATTTCCCGTAAAAAAATTGGTCACGATTATTTTTAACAGCACTGACATCTGCTGAAATATTGGAAGAACGCGAGAACAGCTGGAAAGATTGCCCAATGCTGAAAAAAGGGCAGCCGTTGCCATTGCTCGACTTAACTACCAGCAAGATGGCGGACGATCGAAACGTTCATCGCGTGCCACAGATCTAGAGGCCCTTTTTTAACGCAGCTGGCTGTGCTGCACAGCCAGCTGCGTCAAAAAAAGGTCTCTCGAACTGTCTCTCGTCGTTAAAAAAGAGTCTCTAGATCTGTGGCACGCGATGAACGTTTCGATCGTCCGCCATCTTGCTGGTAGTTAAGTCGAGCGATGGCAACGGCTGCCCTTTTTTCAGCACTGGGAAAGGGTTGCGCCTCAAAGGGTTAAGGGGGCATCCAGTGGGTGGCCAACGTTACCCCCTATGAAAGGACGAACAAGTTAACATCCATGCCCAAGCTGGAATTCGAACCCGGACCCAAGGCGTGATAGAATGGTTCTTAAGCCACCTAGGCGGCACACCTCGGAAATTCTGAAGACAATGCCCTCGTTTGAAAACTTGTACAAAAGGGGGTGGAAGCAGTATTGTGATTGGTTGGTGGGACTTTGTTACCTACTGTCACCGACAGGATCGGGACAGGTTCAAAAATGCTCACTCTTTAAAAGCTATATTCGTGGTAGCACCTAACTGAGGGTCACGGCTTTTTATTTAAGAATTTGACTATCTGTGAGCGAGAACTATCCGTCACTGATACTCTCCGATAACATCGTGGTAGGGCCCCGTTGTTACCGCTGCCGGGCTCATCCTTCAGTCCATGTCTCCTCCGAGTAGTACAATGGTCACGCGGAAGATGTGGAAAATTGCACATGGGCTACATACAACTTGGGCCGTTTTGAAAAACCTACTCCTTCCCCGCTTTCCGAAAATTCCTTTTTCTAATTATGGACTGCGACGTCAAAAGCGTTTTCCACACCAAAATTTTAGGACCAGTCCTCCCAGGTTAAGAGGCTTTAACCTACGTGCTGTGAGGTAACTGGGGCATTCCGCCCCGGACGCCAGTAACAGTTAAGACACTATAACGAGAGATGCTCAAGGGGAATATGATGACGGCATTATCGTTTGGCACTTTGACAGGATGACAACCATTGACTAATTAGTCACAACAGGGTTAGTGATGTAACTAGGGGGGGGGTCTTGCCCAGGCGGCACTTCTTGCAGTCCGCTCAAAAAGATTTGTTTTAAAGGGGCGCCGTTAACCCTTTGAGGCGCAACCCTTTCCCAATGAAATCTAGATCTGTGGCACGCGATGAACGTTTCGATCGTCCGCCATCTTGCTGGTAGTTAAGTCGAGCGATGGCAACGCGGCTGCCCTTTTTTCAGCATTGGGCAATCAATCCAGCTGTTCTCGCATTCTTCCATTTGTCAGCAGATGTCAGTGCTGTTAAAAATACTCGTGACAATTTTTTTACGGGAAATGACGTGCTAAAAAGTAAAGGATTCTCGTGGAGCTATGTCACCCGCAACTATTTTTATAGAAATCCAATCTATTCTCCGTGACTGGCAACAGTTAAAACGTCAGAAGCAACAGTCAACAGTCAAAAGTTGGGTGTTCACAGAGAGGGAACACTGCGCTTTAAAGGGTTAAAGCAGGATTCGGGCCAAGCACACAAATCCAAAATATATGTTCACAAACACAAACACAAACAAACAAATTATAAATAAATAAATAACCGTTCCGTTTACCAATGTGTAGCACAGTGGTTAAAGCCGCTGACATTGGGAGATGGCTCATGTGGAGGAACAGGGTTCTGGCCTCTCGCGGGGCCGTCGGTCTAGCTGTCTGGAGTTTTCTCCAGATATAACGTGAATGCGCGTTAGATACCCAGAAAAGACCTTCCCCCTTGTGTTTGTCCTTTTCCTGACGTGGATTTATAAGCGGTTCCTTGTGACAAGCACACAAATCCGAATATATGTTCCAACACAATAATCGTTTCATTTTAGCTCAACCGATTTCTGAGCCTCGTTCTCTCTATGAATGAAATTTCAATGTTCTGCTGCACGACAAAAACTGACCAAGTTAACAGAGACTGTATCAATATTTTTTGCACTATTAGGATTATTAGTACACTTTTTTTTTTTTTTTTTTACATATTGATTTCAAATATCAACTGAAAAGGTAATATCATCATTTTGAGTTTGAGAGGTGGGTTAGCTTGAGACCCTTAGCCAGGGGACTGTCGTCCGATTGCTCCAAAGAATATCGTCATTTCATAACTGCTCTTCTGTTTCAATATACAGATGACTATGGCCTCTGAGATAAAAATTGCCATTTAGAATTATAGATGTAATTTACCAAAGTAAAAAAATATCCTTCTTTTCAGCGTTGCCGATTTAAGAATTAATCCCTAAATTTAGTGACTTTTCTTTGTATTTGGAGCTTAGTACAATGCGTTACATAATAAGTCGTTTTAGCGACTTATGCTGCTGAATTTAACGACTTATGCCGAAGAACATCTGGCAACACGATTGCTTTTGTCTGTGCGGATATTACAAAGCAAAAAAATCCCTTTTGGTTCCTTCTCTATTTTTAGCATAGGATTACATTCCTGCATGACGCTCCCTATGTCAAGAGAAAACAATTTTTATTTTATTTATCTATTTTTTAACCAAGTAATGGTATTACTCGGTTAGAACTGGGTTATCTCCCGGGGTGAACTTACTGAACTAACCGGGTTTTTTTTTAACGGCAGTCAAAATCGTGACATCATAAATTAAAAATTGCGCGAGAATTCTGCCAAAAAATTTACTCTATATATAAAAATAAATTCGCAATTTTTGCGATCCTAAATAGCTTCTCGAGATTATATAATCTGGCATTTTACACGAGATTAACATAAATGAACTATTTTTTTTTCTGCTGAACCACTGAGGATTTTAATTTAAAAAAATAATTTATCACGATAGTGTAAATTAAAGCGTAATACAGTCGTTTTTACAAGCCTCTTTTTTTACGAACACTTGCGATTTTGCGAACTAGCGAAAGCAGTGGTCCCAAGTACACTCCCATAGATGATTTCACTACTCGATGTTACGAGCTTCCGATATTAAGAAATGTTTGAGTAGTCCAGATCTTTATCATGTAACCTACTTCCCCTTAAAGTTTGTCCGTATCATTATGAGAGACCCTGTATACCCCGCGGTAGTTTCAAGAGAAGAGACTACCTAAACTTTTTTTACCGCGTTCTGTACAAGTTAAACAGTTGCTTTGGAAAGTGTTTGATAGGCCGTGCATTCAACAAGCCTTTCTTGTTAATTAATGCAAACTCTTACCTGCAAGTTGTGATGTGCTATTCCAATGATTTTCATAATCGATTACTACAATTCGAATGGAATCAATAATCGACTAGTAGAACTGTGAATATTTGCGATTTTCACTATTCGAATAGTATTCACGGTTTCATTATTTGAATAGCAATCGTGGTTTCACCATTCGAATAGTATTCGCAATTTTACTATTCGCATAATATTCGAAATTTTATTATTTGAATAGTAATCACAATTTCACGATACGAATAGTATTCGCAATTTTACTACTCGCATAATATTCGCTATTTTGCTATTCGAATATTATTTTAGATTTTACTATTCGAATAATATTCGATATTTGAATATTTGAATAGCATTCGCGATTTCATTATTCAAATAATATTAGAGATTCCGAACGACATATGTGCTATTCGAATGTCATGTGCTGAGTGTTCGAACTGATTTATCAAAATCAATTATATCGAATGCATTTAATAATCGATTAATTCGAATAGATAGATGCAGACATAACCATCACTACCCGCAAGTAAACCTGCACGTCCTGGAAGCAACAACGGTTCTACGAAAGCACGTGACAACCTCACATATTGCTTCAGGCGATGGACGACAATTTTCAGTGCCCGCAAAAAAAAAAAAAAAAAAAAAAAATCTTAGAATGATAATAATAAATGAAATTGCATAAAATTACCCAGCATTACTTCATGCGTACTTAAACACCATGATTACATTTCGTTACTACAACGATCTCATTTCCATAGCGCTGTACGTAACAATATTATACACACAGCACGTAAGCCTTGTTCTGGCACCCCTGAACATTCTCACTGCTTCCTTTGATGAGACTTTAAAGGTCTCTTAAATTGAATTTGATAAGCATGTTCTCGCAAGTTGTTAGCCGCAAGTGCTCCTGGAAGTATGATGTCAAACATGTACCCCAGAGGCTTGGAGTGTGTTTACCTAATAACGATTCACTAATAGGTTTATATTGGATTTTAATGCACCAGAATAGAGCACGCAAGATATTGATTCTGGTGCGAAATTGATTCTAATAGAGCATCTTGACGAGCCTAGTCTCTCAGCGACTGGTCCCTCCCTCTGCATGACAGCTTTTGGGTTCTCGTAATGTATTTCAATGGGAAAACCTGAATTTTAGGATTCAAACAAGGAGCCGGGTGCCTCATCACGGTGCCCACAGTGGTTTTGTCACTGGAAATGGTAGTGTGAATGTCCCGGGTTCGGGTCCCATCGCGCGTCCGTCGTTCCGTTCGGAGCTTTCCGTGGTTTTCTCCGTAAATACGGTTAGGACCCTCTAGAAAGACCCCCCCACGGAGGGAACCACCCCCCCTTGTGTTATCCGTCTGACGAGGATTTATAAGCGGACTTGAGCCAAGCACACAAATCAGATATGCGTGCTCACAATAATAACAACAACAACAAAGTTGGTTGCTATAAGGTGCGACGTAGTGATAATGACGTAGGTGAAAGAGCTCTATACCACGGTTCCGGGTTCGACTCCTGGAGTGGGTTTAGATGTCATTTCGTCCATCCCTTCATAGGAGGTACCTATTGGGTGTCTGCATAATAAAGTGCTCGCCCTTAAAAAAAAAAAAAAAGAATCAGAAAAGTTATTAAATTTAAGTTGTTGCGATGGATTGAGTGAATTGGTTAAGCAAGCATTCGAATTTTATTTTCCAGGGGTATTTTTATGTTCTGGAGTGATTAAACAGAATAAAAAATGATGTTCTTAATACCTTTTTTCTGGGTTGAATACAATAGGAAAACAACGGGAGAATCTGCGCAGAAAAGATGCGCAGTCGGCTGTCACTCAGATTGCGTCATTGAATCGTCACGTCAAAATGGTCTATGTCTATACAACTAGAAATCGATTATAATAAGTACACTGGTGTCGAAAATTAAGGTTAGAAATGCGAAATCTATAATTACTGAAGAAATACTCAGTTTATCGTAACAAATTTGGTACAGAAATATGCGTATTATTATGGGAGAAAGTATATAGAACACAGCAATTTTAAAAAAAGTGAATAGTTTCTTAATATACACGTTATATCAAAAACTGTCTAATCGAAAGGACGCCAACTAAATCATACACGCCCGCTTATTGTGAGGAGCAGTGAACGGTAGCTACATGTACTAGGTGGACTTTTCACAAGATGTAAAAAATCATAATTTGAACATTTTTTAAGTAGCCTGTATATTAACTAACTATTCACCCTTTTTTCCCCTTCATTGTTATGTTTCAGTCGTAGAATAATGAAATTTTATATTTGCTGTAAACGAATCTCGGGAAATCTATTTAGCCAATAAAACAAATGTTTTTTATTGGAAATTTCATAAGTTAAGTAAGAAATAAATGTGTAAAGGAACCCTTAGAAAGCCGATTATATCCAACTATATAGTTACACTGATCCCTGAATCACCCTCTAACAATTCCAGATAACCACTTCAAAATAAAACTTTTATCGCCATTACTCCAAGAAGATGAAAACGTTCAAAAAGATTAAAGAGCACAAAAAGCGCAATAACATCTACACCGTTTGTACGATCCGCTTGAAAATTTTCACAATAATGTATAAAAATATAGAAAACAATTTGTGCTACTTTAAAAATCTGAAAATCCACCCGTTACCTCACTTTTAAGCGATTTTTTGCTATTTTCAGCTTTCTTATTTCCGAGAGTAAAAAAAAAAAAAAAAAAAAAAATGTTAATCATTTGCGTGACAAAATTAGGCTCTGCAATAACGTCATATATGAAGTCACGGTCATCAGGCTTTGAAGGGAAAATTGCGATTTCAGTTCGTTTTAAGCAGTTTTTCTATATAGCATAGTTTAATTTTTTTATGCATGCCGTCTGCATGAAGCATTGATATAAGAGCGTCTGTTTGCATAAAACGAAATCGTTCTAATGCGGAAAGTTTCTTCGCGTATCCAGGCGTGGAATTCGATTTGGAAGCATAATAAAATTGAATATGAAGCTATTTATTTTAGGGGGACGAAGATGAAATGTATTGAGTGTAGACATATTTTCGTCAAATGTTTTTTTCTAGCGCCCGTTGTAACTGCCTCCTCAACAGGCTTTGACTTCTAGCAGAAATACAGAACTCACTACTAAACCACACACATAGGTCACAAACTGCTTCTTTCTGTGACTATTTGAACAATAAATGACTTAGGAGAGGGCACTGTGTATTGTACACCCTCTCAAAAAAGTATTCAAGCGTTAGTCAAAATACCAACGTCTGTTTCACAAGCAAAATAAAGGTCTTAATTAAACGTTTATCATGTAATATACGATAACAAGTTCTCGCATGTCTTTCCAATTGGGTGTTTTTCGAAATACTAATTAACTATACCTAAGTTAAAACAAGAAATACATTTTTTACTGGAATACTTTTCTGAGAGGGTGTGTGCACCTTGTGGCTTGTTCGAAATTTCTATCTCACTAAACTCGTTTTAGTTGTTCCGTTGTCTAACATGTCATTGCACAAGTGACACTGAAGGTTTAATTGTTTATTTCTTTTCATTCACCTGCCAAAACGCAACAATGTTAAAATTTAAAACGCACGCTCTTGACATTAAGTGACGCAATTTGTTTTCAACGGACGTCAAATAAATAAATTATAACTCCTCCATTGATTGGCACGCTATTTAAAAAAATAAAAAAAAAATGGACCAACGCTTCTGCTCTATTTGACTTTCGTAGAAAACTTACCTAAGGATTTCGGTAAACGGAGTGGCAACAGTTGGACACACTTAATTAATCCCTCAAAGATGGAGTCGCTGAGCTGAATGTCAAGGCGAAGACAGAGGGAATTTTAGATTACGGAATTTCAAGCTTTTTGACGATTGTTTTGAAAAATCATGCACTTTTTCTTAGAAAGAGTTCATTGGGTATTAATCCACACTTAGTTAACCCTTTGAGGCACAACCCTTTCCCAATGCTGAAACAAAGGGCAGCCGTTGCCATCGCTCGACTTAACTACCAGCAACATGGCGGGCGATCGAAACGTTCATCGCGTGCCACAGATCTAGAGACCCTTTTTTGACGACAGCTGGCTGCCATATTGTCCGCCATCTTGCTGGAAGTTAAGTCGAGCGATGGCAACGGCTGCCCTTTTTATCCAGCTGTTCTCGCATTCTTCCATTTTTCAACAGATGTCAGTGCTGTTAAAAATAATCGTGACAGTTATTTTACGGGAAATGACGTGCTAAAAAGTAGAGGATTCTCGTGGAGCTATGTCACCCGCAACTATTTTTATAGAAATCAAATCTATTCTTCGTGACTGGCAACAGTCAAAACGTCAGAGTTTGGTGTTCAGAGAGCGGGAACACTGCGGGTTAAAGGGTTAAGCAGTGGTGTACTGCAAAAAAAAAACTGAACCCATCTCTTGTTTATGGAATAGTCAAGATTTTATAAATTCGCTTCTACACATTTAGGGTTTCCATAATTACTTATTTGTAAGCTGTCTACAGATGAAAACAGAAAATTGTGAAATTTCAGTGGATCACGGAATGAAGACATAGTACTGTATAGCAGCGGTTCTCAACCTTTTAACCTCTCTCCCTCCCCCTCAACAAAGGCTAACTTGCGGTGGCGCCTCCCCCCCTCACATTTTTCAGCATACATTCAGTTTTTTAATCTTTAACAAGGAACTTTTAGTCGGATTTTCTACAAAATAATGTTATCAGTAAAGTTTGAATGAACATTTTAAGCAAAAATGGATATATTTTTGAGTAAATATGAGAATAAATAAGATTTTTTTTTTTAAACATGCATCACTACTTGCTCTTTGGTTTTTCTTGCGCCCTCCTTGGGGGTCGCGCCCTACAAGTTGAAAAACGCTGCTGTAGAGCGTTGTTAATCAAGAGTAATTCTGGCCGGACTCTTTATCAAACTGTCCGGATTTTCGAAAAAAAAAACACCCAAAAAAGCTCGTTTGAGGTCATAGCAAAAAGAAAACTTGCTAAAACCGTTAATAATTCACTTTAGTGGTTAAATAACAGGAGCAGATAAATAAGACCATAATTAATATGAACTTTGAATGTATTTTAATGAAAGAATATATGTACGTGTTTAATGTATAATATGTACATGCATATGTTTAGAGAATAATGTACAGTTTATAAATTGTCTTATTTTAATGCAGTTTAAACAATATAAAAATATTTTTATACCAAAGTAATTGTAATTAGAGAAAAAATAAATAAAACTTGCAAGTTTTGAGGTTGAATATATTTTATGTGTATAATTTTGTTAGCACAAAATATAGGCATAAACAAAAAGCAAATATATTTATATATTTGTCTAATAAAAGAAAGCAGACAGCTGTTTATGGTCTAATGAGGATATCCTTTGTCTGTGCTGATGGCAACAAAGTAAGAGGTTGAGGAAAATTGATTTAAAAATTTTTAGTAGTGGGCACTGCATTGGGTTTCCTTATCTATATCTCACTTCAATTTTTTTTCACCGGAATTGATTCCGTATGATCAACGGCCCGGACTTCCGACGTCCGGATTATCGACGCTTTGCTGTAATTTTAAAATTTATGAAGAACTTTGTAAAAAAAAAAAAAAGCATAAATAGTATTTGAAAAAAAATAGTATCTTAAGTACGTTTTGAGTGGTATAAAAGGTCCATCCTTCTTCAACCACGCAAATGTGAAAGTGAGGAAACTAAAATAAACGAAGTGCGAAGTGGCCTTTCGGGAGTAGGAAAAAGTAAAAGAGCACGTTAGACTAAATGTTGAAAAGTGGGTGGACTGGAGAGAAGAACTTAGAAAAATGGGATTGTAGGTCAAAAAATAAATTAATTATTCAAAGTAAGTAATAAAACTAACAAAAATGTCGAAACATAAAATACTAATAAAGAAAAGAAAAGAACAATGCTGTGTACAACACTCATTTATTTTATTTTATTTTTTATAAATAAAGAAATAGAGCAACATAACTTTTCTTAAATATATATGCAGTAAATACAGCTAACATATACTATATTCACACGAATAAAAGTTAAAAATAAGAAGGAAACAGGAGAAGAAGGTAGACAGAGACTTGCAATAACTGTTTTGAAGCAAAATGAATGAAAGGAATGGAAGAATCGCGCAATACCGCATCACATAGACGCTTCAATGGGCAATGCAATGGGGGAAAAAATCTTCCGAGAAGTCAAGTTGGGTCGAAGACTAGGCAGTGCATAAGATCTGAGCTTTAAAAAGTTAAGAACGATGGTTAGAATTCCAACAACGGGAGGCAATAGAAAATTTTGAAAACTACTACGTAGAAACATATATATATATATATATATCATGGTGTTTGAGCCTAAATATGACTGTTTTTTTTTTTTTTTCCTCTGACCAATCCAGTCCGAATCATACGATTCTCAAGAAATACAATGAACACCCTAATTACAAAAAACGCTCAAACGAAACTGGTTTTTAAACGATGACATAATTAAAACTTTGTAAAATAACGCATACAACATGTACAGGGTGTTTCGCGAAGAAAGCAAATAACTGAAAAACGGTGATAGATAAAAGCGTGAAAAAGTGGTGCGTCAATTAAAAAACCGTAAGAATTTTATGCAGAAGCCACAAAAATTTATTTATAAATTGCACCGATAGATGGCGCTATAAGTGGCTATACGGATGCCAGAAAAAGAGCTCCCACGTCGATCATCCAACGAGTGTTGAGTGGTAACAAATGTATCAAAAGCACAAAATACCGTCAACCGTCACCGTTTCTCGAAAGAATAAAGGTCAAATGATGCCTTTGCAAGAGATTGCAGCCCAATCGGTAAGTTTTGGGCAATGGATTTTGTGCGACAAATGAGGATATTGTTAGATCCGTATTGCAACTTATAGCGCCATTTATCGGGGCAATTTGTGAGTAAAATTTCGGATCTTCTGTATCAAATTCTTGCGGTCTTCTTAATTAACATACCACTTGTTTCATGCTTCTATCTATCACCAAATTTGTGTTATTCATTTTCAAAGTTTGGGGATCTTCGTGAAACACCGTGTACTTATCAATCACAACCCATGAAATCAGGTCGCAAATAATTCCCTATCTTCTATGTTTGCTGTCTGTGGATTTCAGCTGATGAAGGACTAAAACTTTTCTCCCGAAACTTGCGTCCTGGTTGATAAGAACCTTTTAGGTTTTTTTTTTTTTTCAAAGTTTTAATTATTTCAAACACTCCCGAATGGTTCTTAGTAGAAACAGGACTTTTAAGAGAAGAAAATATAAGTTTATTGACAGGTTTAAACACGACCTTTAACCCGAAATGTTTGAGAAGTTTAGAAATTAGCATACAGATGAAAATAAAGAAAGCACCATTGATTGAATGATTGAAAGAATTAATAGTAGTAGAGGAAGAATTTAACTTATTAAACTTTGAAGGATCCTTATCAATAATCGAGAGACTATTAACGCGAGCGACAGCGAGGGATTTGAGGTAGTTAAGAGGAAGACCAAGTAAGGAATAACCCCTATGCTCGTTATGATACAATCTTCTGGACCAATTCATTTAGAAGCTACTTTGAATAAAAACTTTAAAATGGGATGAATGGGTACGAAAATGATCATTTAATAAAATGGCAGAAATTAAAAATACGAAGATAGCTTCGAGTACATTTTATTTTTCGTTTGGAATCATTCCGTCAATGCCTGTGCAGTGGCGTCATCTGGAGGACATTGACAGAAGTATTTCAAATGAAAAATGAAATGTATCAGGCGCTGTCTTCGCGTTTTTAATTTATGTCATTTTATTAAAGCTCATTTGCGTACCTATTCACCAAATTTAAAGGTTTAACCCTTTAACGCGCAGTGTTCCCGCTCTGGCAACGCCAAACTCTGACATTTTGACTGTTGCCAGTCACGAAGAATAGATTTGATTTCTATAAAAATAGTTGCGGGTGACATAGCTCCACGAGAATCCTTTACTTTTTAGCACGTCATTTCCCGTAAAAAAATTGTCACGATTATTTTTTAACAGCACTGACATATGCTGAAAAATGGAAGAATGCGAGAACAGCTGGATAGATTGCCCAATGCTGAAACAAGGGCAGCCGTTGGGACAGCGGCGCAGCCAGCTGTCGTCAAAATGGGTCTCTAGATCTGTGGCACGCGATGAACATTTCAATCGTCCGCCATCTTGCTGGTAGTTAAGTCGAGCGACGGCAACGGCTGCCCTTTTTTCAGCATTGGGAAAGGGTTGCGCCTCAAAGGGTTAATACAACACAGTTACTAAATATAGAGACGACAAGTCTACGGACGATTGTAATATTGAGGATATAGGGGCTGTTCATTACTAGGGCTTCCCATTCACGTCGGTCTTGTCCGTAAAAACGCCGCTGGATTGTCCAGTGAGAATGCACTACAGTCCGGAGAGTGTAGAAAGTTTCAGTAATCAATCCAGTTGACAGGATGAAACACCAACTTCATTCTTTCTAGAAGCGGGAACTCGCAACTCGCTGATTGTGGGTGACCTGCTATATTTATAGTTTTCGGCGAGAACTCTAGTAATTTCGAGGGTATTCCATTTCAGGAATATTACCCTTAAATTACGTATATCGATTGCGTAATACTGATGCAGGAAAGCAAACATTAGAGTCATACCAAGCTTGGCGACTCTTTGGGAAAACATCGCCATATTTTGTGCCAAAAGTAAATCCCCGGAACATGAACGCAGCCAAATGACTGAAAAAACACTCAAAATACTGGTGTTAAACGATAAAGTAATTAAAAAACTTTGTAAAAAACACACATAAGAAGTAAAAGGAAAGAGGATACGCGTTTCGCTCAAAAATTGTTTTGAACTTCTTCAGTCCAAGCCCTTCGTCGTAAAGAACACAGGGAACTGAAAAGCTCTTTTCAGTTCCCTGTGTTCTTTACGACGAAGGGCTTGGACTGAAGAAGTTCAAAACAATTTTTGAGCGAAACGCGTATCCTCTTTCCTTTTACTTCTTATGTGTGTTTTTTACAAAGTTTTTTAATTACTTTGCAGCCAAATGATACTGCCAATATTCGTCGAGAAAACGCCATGCCCATTATTATTCAAAGGAAACCTTAAAGGTCCCTATCCCGAGTTCTGGTTAACCAATTTGCTTGCAAAGAAATGCAAAATTTAATAATTTGATGCGTAGGATACGAATTTTAGAATTCAACCTCAGAACAGAAGATTACCCCGGAACAGAAATGTCCATACAACGTTACTAAGGGGACAGTTTACCCCCAAAATTAACTCACATAAATCAACTTTCTTTTTTAAATATTAAATGAAAGTCTGTTAAATTTTGAATATTTTGACATCTTATTTTTTATCATACGCCAATAATATCAGGAGGTATTGTAAAATTTGTTCAATTCACTCAATTAACTCAACGCAATTTCATCGGCAAGCATTTAAACGGCTTTTTCTCCATGTTCATATTTTCTACACTTTTATGTTTTAAAAATGCTAAGGCTTTTTTTTGTACTTGATTTAAAATACTTTTTACATCTATATTTTGTACATCTGTATATTTATTGTATATCTGATAAATCTGAGCATGAAATTAGCCTTCAGGTTGGGTTTTTTTTTCCCTCCCAGAAATCACATGAAGATATGTTATGTTTTATTGTTTTACTCTATATGTATATATCTGTAGAAAAATTATATTAAACGTCATATAAGGTGTATCTAAAAATCCATGCACAGTCTTGTGCAATCTATAATTAAAATTCTTTTTTTTTTAATCGGACAAAAATCTTTAATTTTTAAAATGTGGTAGAGATTTTAAAAAAATTAATTTTTAATTTTTTTTTAAATTTTAATTAAATTTGCAGTTTGAAAAGATTTATTATTTCATAATATTTAGTTGAACGTTGAAATGCATTCAGTTCATCATTTCTACCATATTTTTTTAGATGAAAAAAAAATTTCGAAACGGTAAACTGTCCCCTTAACCCTTTGAGGCGCAACCCTTTCCCAATGCTGAAAAAAGAGCAACCGTTGTCATCGCTCGACTTAACTAGCAGCAAGATGGCGGACGATCGAAACGTTCATCGCGTGCCACAGATCTAAAGACCCTTTTTTGACGCAGCTGGTTGTGCTCGCGATGATCGTTTCAATCGTCCGCCATCTTGCTGGTAGTTAAGTCGAGTGATGGCAACGGCTGCCCTTTTTTCAGCATTGGGCAATCTATCCAGCTGTTCTCGCATTCTTCCATTTTTCAGCAGATGCCAGTGCTGTTAAAAATAATCGTGACCATTTTTTTACGGGAAATGACGTGCTAAAAAGTAAAGGATTCTCGTGGAGTTGTGGCATTATGGAAGTTGTGGAACTATTTTTATAGAGATCCAATCTATTCTTCGTGACTGGCAACAGTCAAAAAGTCAGAGTTTGGTGTTCCCAGAGCGGGAACACTGTGCGTTAAAGGGTTAAGAGAAGGCGAATCGTAGGACAAATTTTGATCGCACCAGACACAAAATTGCAAAAAGCATAAATATTTTGCTGGTACGGATGACAAGAGCGTACATGCCTATTACGATCACCCACTTAAGAGATTTTTTTATGTATTTTTTATTTTAATTTATCATAAGTTGGTAAAAAAAATTAGTCATAAGGCACGGTGAACGAAATCCCCCAATCCACTAACCGTTGAAAGAAATCCCTGATGAATCGGAAGTGAATAATTTTATGAGGTGACACTGTTATTAAGAAATAAAAATCTTTATTTTATTTATTCATTTATTTCTTAAAGAAAAAACACAACTTAAACGGTTGGCTGCAATTATAAACCGCCTTGCAAACATATTGCAAAGGCTTTCAGGAAATTAATCACTCTTAAAAACAAATTCGAGAAGTATAAAAAAACAAACAAGCCGAAAAATGCGGTCTTACTACAAATCTCATTCTACAGAAATTTGATCGCTGTGAAGTTACTTAATAACTGAAGAATGCAGCTTCAGAATTTTTCGTGACACTGTGACAAGTATCAAAACATTTTGATACGTTTAATTCCAATGACCAATGGAGCTTAACGAAATATATTTTATTTTTTTCTTTCTTGGGTAACGAAAGAAGTCTTACAAAGCTTTTAGTTCTGGAGATTATTTATTCTTCTTTTCGTTTTAATGCCTCATTAATTATTAATTATAGTTTTTAAGACTGTAATTACAATGTTTGATGGGAATATAATTGATCCCTGACACTAAAACTTTTTAAAAAATTAATCTACGTTTTATGATAGTTGAAAAAATAATAGTAATTTTAAAAATGTCGTTTCGCGTTATCTCTCGTGACCTAAAAATTGAGTTTTCCCTTTTAATGACTTCAAAAGAAATAGAAGGTAGGGGAAGAGGTGGGACATTTTTAACAAAGCTTTTCTTATAAATAATTTTCTACCTGTACAACTTCAAAAGCTCCGAATTAACATCTTGAAACATTTTTACGTGTGTAAAAAATATAAATTTGATGGCAATTATTAAAGTCTTAGTTATAGTCGCAAATTAAAATAGTAAGAAAAATGTCCCATCCCTCCCTTATGAGAGGGGTACACAGGGAAAAAAAATGTTTTGTTGAATTCAGCAAAATTTTGTTGTTTCAACAAAATTAGGTTGATGCTATTTCAACCGAATAATTCTGTTGGTTTTTAACAAAATGTTTTGTTAAATTAACAAAATAATTTGTTGAATAAACAGAAATTTTGTTGATTTAACAAAAATATTTCTTTGAAATAGAGCCGACCAAAATTTTGTTGAATACACATAACATTGCTTTCCGTGTAGGGAGTTTATAGAAGTTGAAATTCATAAATATTCAACTTCTGTGGAAAATGACAAAGGCAATATATAGTTTACGTTCCCAAAGTTTATTGCATATTATAACATGAATTTATAAAGCATATTGTCCAAATCAAATGAAAAATATGCCTGTGTACGACTAGTCCTGCCAATTATGGAACAGTCAGTTTCTCTCTATGGGAAGATAAAATTTGATTTTTTCCCCTTCCCTAATTTAAAGCGTAGCATCCCCCCCCCTTTACACAACATATTACTAATATAAATTACTCCTAAAAATATGCTGATGGATGCTAAAAAAAATATGACTACTCTTATAAAATATGCTTTATAAATTAGCAGCCCAGTCTCACTGAGCGGCTAATTTATAAAAAAAAATATTTAAATATTTTACACCAAGAATTTTATGGATATCTTTTTTTTTTTGTTTGAGAGAGGCATGTGAGGAAACATTTTGGCCGGCCCATCCTCAATAGGTTGCGAATTCCAGAAAGTGCTGTCTGATTTAGCACCGGAGTTAAAATAGTCACATATACAGGGTGAATCTAAACTCTTGGACAAAACTTTAAGAGGTGATAGGGCACATAATAAGGAATCAGAATCACATAGCAATGTGGGGTCGGCAACATCGTCTTCGTGTAGCTGTTAATAATCACTTTGGAAAAAGTGCTGAAACAACAGTGCACTTTCCTACCATTGTTCGTCAGAAACTAATTTATTTTTCTCCGAAAACAGAAGACTAAAATTCATAGTTTCAAAATTACATTTTATTTCATGGATGAAATTTTTGGAGACGAGCCTATTGTTTATGAAACTTGGTTAAGAAATTAGACGAACACTTCAATGCTTTTCACAAAGTGATTATTACCGGTTAAGTGAAAATGGCGTTTTTGAACCCACATTGCTATGTGATTCTGATTCCTTATTATGTGCCCTATCACCCCTTAAAGTTTTGCCCAAGAGTTTAGATTCACCCTGTATATGACGAATTTCTTATTATTAGCTTCAGTAAATTTGGCTAGTAAATGTTGACGTACGAAAAAACATTACTTTTCGGCCCACCCCAATATTAATGTTGGGAAACCTTCTAAAACTATCAAAATTTGCCCTTCAAACTTATAATATCTCACAATGTGAGGTATTAACCCTTTGCGTGTGCCCCAATTTCCGCGAATTAGCACTCAGATCCATTGTGCATTATGATGGCGGTGGTATGATTGGCCTTCACCTGGGGTTTTCGCATTTTCTTCAAATAAAAGCCAATCCTTTGCTTGTTCACACAGCATCTAACACAGTTCAAATGCTCTTTTCAAGGAAATTATATTCTTGATCAGAGCATATTATAAAAAGACCTAATTTCGTTCCAAGGACTGATCCATTTAGACTCTCCTCGTACGCTATGCTGAGATAAGACAAATAATTGTATAGTCGTTAACGTAAACGTATTTTTGAGATTTTCCTGTGAATGAAAATAATGATGATTGGCTTTGCTAAATACAGTTTTGATAAAATCAGGGGAAATAAAGGATAATGAAATCCAATTGTCTTCCCTTATCGATTATGAATAATTAATGGCTATAATAAGACGCAAAATTTAAAATTGGCAAGCAGTGGTAAGTCGTCAATTAGGTCTAAGATGGGCCCTCATTCACAGATTTTTAAATTTTCTTTTTTTTATTGCATAGTCCTTTAATGTTCCGTTGGGAAAAAATATGGAATTTATAATCTTTGAATATGGTTGCAAAAAAATTATAAGATTGTCTTCGATGAAATTATTAATTGGCTGTTAACAGCAAAAGTAATGCTAATGTATTGTTTACCGTAGTTTTTGATGCGTATTTAAATTATAAAAATGTTTCAATTTTTTTTAATGTTTCCCCCCACACATTCGTATCACCATGTTTACTCGCGTAATAGTCGCACAGGGGAGGATTATAGGGGGAAGGACGGGACGACCCCCTCCCCCCGAGAATAAAGAAATTAATGTAAAAGATCCTATTTTACTTCCATAAAATTGATGAATATGTCAATCTTCTAACTAATCGCCAACCACCGACAAACTAAACCCCCCCCCCACGACAAACTTGCATTAATCTGCCACTGTAGTCGCACGCCCGTTTTGGAACAGAAAAAACAACTTTACAGTTACAATATTATGTAGTAAATTTTTCCCGCATAATAGTCGCACCTAAACATTCACCACGAAACATTGGCAAAAGAAGTGAGACTATTACGCGAGTAAACACGGTAGTTATCAACAATCTCTATTCCCGTGCGAAGAACGGGCACTTCAGCTAGTTAAACACAAAAATGCTTACGAAAAATAAATCTGGCTGATTGAGTCAGTGTTGAAATTTATCGCAAACAACAATCCAATGGAAGACTTTGAATCCTAATTAAAATATCCTTGTTTTCATCCTAATTAGAATATGTTGTACCCCGCCAAAGTATCTATGGTTATCGGATTGCCATTATTTTTTTAAATTGAAACAATAACCATAATATGTATTCTTCCATTCGAAGGTCGAGCAACAAATGTCACATGTCCGATTGAAAAACGTGCTTGGAAGCTCGAAAAATAAACAAAATTATATGTAAGTAAAAGGAGTCCTCATTGCACAAGTAATAACCTCAAGGTCCGAACCTCATATTGATGAGATAATATCAGGTTAAAAATTTCAACTCAGCAGCAGAATCGCTGTTTCTAATACACTTCATTACAGAAGAAGCTATTGTGACTGTGTGAATTTGTGTAAATGGCTTCATGAAGGGTGTCTCTCAAAGCCGTCTACAAGTTATGCAATTTGTATCTTTCAAGAAACGATATTTATTTCTCATAAAAATGAAAATAGTAGAAATAAAACCATGGAGAAAAATCATTTACATCTCTCTCCAATTTATTTCATTCTATTAAATTTTGTTTATTATATTATTTATTTACTTGGAAAATAGAAACGCACAAAGCCTATTAAAGCTCAATTTTAATTATCAACCAACTTTTTTTTTCCAGAAAAAAGATTGCAATCCTTTGGCTATAGGCGTAAACTGGCATGTAAATATGGGGGGGGGGAGGCATGTAACAAAATGTTTCCTATTGTAGAAAAATATAATTTTCAAATAGGTTGTATCGGAATTTTCTTTAATTTTAGGAGGGGGGGGGCGATTGCAAGCTCTTGCCCATAGTGTGTTACGCCTATGCCTTTGACAGCAATGAATATCACAAAGTCACTTTTATGAAGATCATCGAATAAACCTTTTACAAACTAAATTGAGATCCAAACATATTTTATTTATTTATTTTATTATTATTGCTATTCTTATTATTATTTTGCATACTTTGTTAATTAAAAGATACGAGTCATTTAAATAGAGGGTGTGTGTGGGGGGGGGGGGGATATTGTATGCAATTTTCACTGTGTTTCCAATTATGTTCATGTATCAATTCTGTTCTGACCATACTTTTTACATTGATTTCAAAAACGGAATATACTGACGGGTAGTTTAAATAATAAGCGAAATATTAGAATTAATGAAAGATTTATTTTTAAATTTAAGTAAAGATATGAATTAAGTTGAGGGGGTGGGGGTGTATCAAGACAGGCTCTGTAAAAATTTATGAAAATGGTTATTTTCATGATTTCTTGTCTAATTTCCCACTAATGTTAGGAATTCAAAAAATCAAGTCATAGTTTAACTTTATCTGCTAATTTTTTTAAGTCAATACTGATAAAACTTTTAAGTCAATATTGAAATATTGATTTTTCAAGTCAATATTGAAAAAAAAAAGGAAATTTTATCATTTCATTTTTTAATAAATTTTATAATTGATGTCCCCAATTGGGAACATTGGCTTGTAAGATATAAAAGCGACAGGAATTAAACAAAAAAAAAGTTTTCTCATGTTTGGAAAATAATAGCACTCAAGTGTCATGTAATCAATGATATAGGAACAACAATTTCTTCCACGCTGCATGAATGAATGAATAGTATAAACGTTAGATGACAATCTGAAATTCGATTCTTCGAATTCCAGAGATAATAACAATACATCATATCCGACTTTCATCAGGTAAAAGAAGGAAACTTGCACCTTCAAGATTATAGCATTCCCTGCATAATATGGAACAACGCTTTCCTGCTATAACCTAATCTGTTTCCATCGACATCCATTTTTTTTTTCGTTCTGTCGTATCCGATGACAATTTAAATGGCAGATCGTTTTGCGATTGAAACTGACCCATTTTCGCAACGCCTCGCAAAGTGTTGATGAAATAAATAACGCCCGGTCGACAAAAAAAAAAAAAAAAAAAAACTGTTCTTAATCTTTTCTTACAATAGAATGGAAGGTATTTTGCGTGTGGCGCTTTTATCACGTTTTAGAAAGCTTTATAGTGTATTTATTAACACGGCACGATGAGGGTTTCACCGCGGAAACTAAATGATTCTAGCTAATGAATGAAATATGTAGCGTTTTTTAGGCGTTTAATAATCTCGGGTTAATAAAGCGTTATTATCGGCAAACGAATTTCTCTATAAATTAAATTTGAAGCAGCTGATTAGATAATTCGGTCAGCTCGTAGAGAATTCAGACATTTAGATTGCAGTTTAGGGCAGCCACTCCCAACCGGCGGCGGGGCGTGCCCCCCCCCCCAGGTATCTATTTGCAGAGATGGGGGCCCAGAGCAAAAGCTTCATTGGGGCTAGCAGTTAGGGATGGACACGAGACGAATCTGCGAGACGAGATAGAGATTCACAGCTTTTTTGCGAGACGAGACTGACATTTTTAACCATTTGTGGCGCAACCCTTTCCCAGTGCTGAAAAAAGGGCAGCCGTTGCCATCGCTCGACTTAAATACCAGCAATGTGGCGGACGATCGAAACGTTTATCGCGGGCCACAGATCTAGAGACCCATTTTTGACGCAGCTGGGTCAAAAATGGGTCTCTAGATCTGTGGCCCGCGATGAACGTTTCGATCGTGCGCCATCTCCTGGTAGTTAAGTCGAGCGATGGCAACGGCTGCCCTTTTTCAGCATTGGGCAATCTATCCAGCTGTTCTCGGATTCTTCCATTTTTCAGCAGGTGTCAGTTCTGTTAAAAAGAATCGTGACGATTTTTTTCCCCGGGAAATGAAGTGCTTAAAAGTAAAGGATTCTCGTGGAGCTATGTCACCCGCAACTACTTTTATAGAAATCAAATCTATTCTTCGTGACTGGCAACAGTCAAAACGTCAGAGTTTGGTGTTCCCAGAGCGGGATGACTGAGCGTTAAAGGGTTAACATTACGAATTAGGGATTTTGCGAGACGAAACGATGTTTTTAGGCTGTTTTGCGAGACGCCAATTTTCCGTCTCGCGTTCATCCCAAGTTGGGGTCCCTCTTACGAAAACTTTCTTATACCCTACAAAGCAATTTTCATATCACACTATACAAAGGAGGATGTTATAACAGTATAAAAGTGATTATTTAAGCAAGATGCAAAATGAAATACATTAGTTCGATGATAATCATACCACGTACACTGCAAAAAAAGTCTGTTACTCTGGCAGAGAAAAACTGTCAGCCAGGATGCCAGTTTATTTCCGTTTTTTTTTGTTTTTTTTTACAGACGTCTTCCGTAATATTTACAGATTCAGTTTATTTTACAGAAATTTTCTGTATTCTGAAATATATACGGAAGATTTCTGTAAAATATACGAAAATAAACCAGTTTATTTCCGTTTTTTTTACAGACGTCTTCCGTAATATTTACAGATTCTCAGTTTATTTTACAGAAATTTTCTGTATTCTGAAAAAAATACGGAAGATTTCTGTTAAAATATACGGAAATAAACCAGTTTATTTCCGTTTTTTTTTACAGACGTCTTCCGTAATATTTACAGATTCGCAGTTTATTTTACAGAAATTTTCTATATTCTGAAAAAAATACGGAAGATTTCTGTAAAATATACGGAAATAAACTGACGTCCTGGCTGGCAGTTTTTTTTTCTGTCAGTTTAGCAGACTCTTTTTTTTTTTTTGCAGTGTAGGATAATAATATTTCGATTATATTACTATACTAGTAGCAATCCTGGAACTATGAACAAAGTTCCTGTCTTTGAACAGAAATTTATGTATAATATTTTTTTTTTCATTTTGAGAACCGAATTTTGGGGGCCCTTAGATTTGTGAGGCCCGAGGCACGCGCCTCACGCGCCTTTTGGGAAATCCGCCATTGACGCGCATTAAACAAAATACTTTGAATTTTCATAATAGTAATTTTTGCGTCAAAGCCGTTTAACGTAATTAGATTTCTAACTGATTTTTAAACTCATGACCTCAAAACAGGGGCGTAGCCAGAAATTTTTCATGGGGGGGGGGGGGTACGACTACTGCAACTCACATATATGCATACATGTGTGTGATAAGGGAGTGAAGTATATACATTTTGTATGGCAAAAAATTCCTCATGGGGGGGTTATGACCCCCCTAACCCCCCCCGTGGCTACGCCTCTGCCTCATAATGATATTCTTAGTTACGATATCTAACATTAAGTGAATTAGTGAAAGAAGAAAAGAAAAAAAAACACGTTATTTTATTTTCTACAACATCTGATAATCTGCATGGAAGTTTATTATTTCGCTCGTGCTGCAATTTTTTGTCAAAACTTGTTAACCTCATTGGTATTTTTAATGCATTTTTACAGTGACATCAAAATGACATCAGTCTCACTTGAATTATTGAAAGTAATAAATAAATAAATAAAAATCTATGTTAACTATGCTCACGAAAGTGCTGAAATCGGACATTTGAGTCGCTTTCTACGCTGAAAATTGCGAAAAATCGTAAGAAAAATAGGGAACGGGTGGATTTTCAGAATTTTAAAGCAGCCTACGGACTATTCTATATCGTTTTACGTGTACGTGCAAAATTTCAAGCGGACCGGTCGAACGGCGTGGGAGGAGTTCCCGGACGAACAAACAAACAGACAAATTTTCACATTTATATACAGTAGACACCGGTTATAACGTACTCTCACGGGACCTAAAAAAGTAGTACGTTATAAGCAATACCGCCGGTATGATTCAATATTACACAAAATAAAGAAAGTGGGCTCATCATTTCATTGTAATATGTGTTTTAAACAGGTCTGATTTTTTAAATTTAAATTAAACACAGAAAATCATTTATTGCTTACAATTTTTATTGAGATAAGTAATTTGTAATTTTCTTTTGTTTTAAATGGGCAGATGCTACTTTAAAAATACCGTTTTGGATATCCATAATAAACTTTTGTAGAGTCTCTGCATCATCACTGCGACATTCTAAAAATCGTGATAATGTTTTTGCAGCATTTAATGCGTTGGTTATTTTAGCAGGCGAAAAAGATAAAACATCACTCCCTTCATTCATACACAATTCATCTCGCTATAGAGAATCTGAAATCCGACAACGAATGTTTCTGGAGGTACTGAAATTTCCGAGAAAAAGGAAATAAAATTCTTTAGAAAAGCAAAATTTAATTTTTGGCTTTGGTATAAAAAATACGTTATAGCCGAAGTACGTACTTTTGTTAAGTACGTTTTAACCGAAGTTAAATAACATTATAAGTGTAGGACTTCAATCGGGACCTGGCTTCTAGGTACGTTATAAACGATACTACGTTATATCCCAGGTCCGTTATAACCGGTGCGCACTGTAATAGAAGATTTTCAATCATTGATATCTTTCCATATTTTCAGGTAACATGTTCCACACTATTTTGCACTTATTTTCCAAATGTTTATATCAGAGCATTTTTTTATAGTGGGATAGATCTTCACTTTGATACACTTAGGAAGCTAATTCTTTTTATCTGCTCCATTTGAAAATGAGGTCTATGGTCTCCTCGAAATCAGCATACATCACTACATAGGAAATAATGATAAGTTTGCTCTGAATAATTGAATAAGACTACACCGTTTAACCCTTTAACGCGCAGTGTTCCCGCTCCGGGAACACCAAACTCTGATGTTTTGAATGTTGCCAGTCACGAAGAATAGATTTGAATTATATAAAAATAGTTGCGGCTCACATAGCTCCACGAGAATCCTTTACTTTTTAGCACGTCATTTCCCGTAAAAAAATTGTCACGATTCTTTTTAACAGCACTCACATCTGCTGAAAAATGGAAGAATGCGAGAACGGCTGGATAGATTGCCCAATGCTGAAAAAAAGGGCAGCCGTTGCCCATCGCTCGACTAAACTACCAGCAAGATGGCGGACGATCGAAACGTTCATCGCGTGCCACAGATCTAGAGACCCCTTTTTAATGACAGTTGGCTGTGCAGCACAGCCAGCTGTCGTCAAAAAGAGTCTCTAGATCTGTGGCACGCGATGAACGTTTCGATTGTCCGCCATCTTGCTGGTAGTTTGAAGAACAGCTCTTTGAAAAATTTTGCTGTACAATTCCATGTTTAAAATTTCTCTCTAGAAACTTTATTAATAGCCACCGTTTTTTAATTTATTTCTGTGTACAGTGCAGTTTATAAAGAATCACCCTAAATTTGCTTGAGTCCCTGATGCAATTAGCTGATTTTAATTTTTGTACCAAGATTGGGGGGGGGGGGACAGATTTCATTTCTTCGACGTACATTTTAAGTATCTCAAAAACGATTAGCCGTCCAGTGCAGAAATTTTGTATCGAACACTGCCGTGATATTCAGATGTTCACCTCTCAAAACGAGCAATTCGTTTTGTAGATAAACGAAATTTATTGCATTGTACATTAAGGCGACGCTACTCTAGAACTATCTGCCTAAGGAGAGGTGTCTCTGGCGGAGGAATTTTTAAAGTGCTCTGTTCTAACACGTATTCACGTCACATCTGCAGAAAACCGGACTAAACGCCAGACCATTCGATCGAGGGCTGCGCGATAGGCCTGAGCCTGGGAACTTCACACTTCAGCCATCTACCATGTCCCGTGTCTTTATCCATACGTAGAAGGAGATGTCAGCCATAAGCGCGGCGTCGGATAGCGCAAGGGAGAATTTCCACCCACCCACCCCCGTTCTAAACTTTGCTTAGAAAACTATTTATTTTAAAACCTTATTTCAAAGCCTGAAAAAATAGTCCCTATTTTTGGTCTAAAATCTGCTACTTACTCCCCCCCCCCCCGAAAAAAAAACGCCACGCTACTCTTTATTATGTCACCTGCTATAAACATTCCCCAGTTCTTTCCTTCTAACAAGGCAATGCTTAAAAAAAAAAAAAAAAATTATTATTTTGTTCCAAAAATTTGAATATTTAAGTAAGTTAATTTCATTTCATTTTTCAAAAATAATTAGTAGAAAAGTCGATATGAGCCCTTTATTATAAACAAACTTGAGAGAGCTAATAAGTAGACGGAAGTTACAATGTACACGTTAATTAAGTGTTACCAAATATTAGAAAACGAATTTTTTTTCCAATTCACAACCAACAGAAATCGTTCCGCTGGAATAGCTAGCTCATCGTAGGACAGGATTGGATAAGAGGGATGAGCTATAGTGCTGCTATCTTTTAGCGATTAGTTGAACTAAAAGTCAAAAAATAAAGGTACCGTTTAAAATCAGTGTTACATTATTTTATTGTCCTTCACCAATAATTGGTATTACGATTACGATTAATATACTATAATCTTTCTTACTGTTCAACCTTACAGATGAATTGTTTATTTTGGTAGAAAGACTGTAATGCTTTATGAATATTATGGAAGTCATAGGTTTCTAATAATAAAATAATTTAATGAACGTACCATAAAAAAAGATGTAAAAGTAATCTAACAAAAATTTTACCGCTAATTTTAATGCACTACCATGATAAAGGTTAAAATAGGGGTTTATTGACATTCATACAGAAATACGTTTTAATTCTATACTTGTACTTCTGGTAAAACGAAGAAGGGAGAACCTCTGTGTTACCCGAAACGTACGTGATTTTACTCTTAGCTGAGTTTTATTTCAATTTTTTTAACTTAGTAAGAAATTGGTTGAATTTAGAATCCGTTTTTTAGTGAATTTTTTCAATATTCATTTGTTTATTCATAGAACTATGACTGCGTGAATTGCTGTTTAATATTTTATTGAACTAGATTTTTTTTTTTTTTTTTTAAACATACTATACATTCACTTTGGTGACGAAACGATAGAATTATTTTTCAGAATACTGTAATCGCTCTGCTGTTTTATCCAAATTATGCGAGGATGTTCTATTCTCTGTGATCATTCTTTTTGTTTAAAAGTATTCCCAGGAGATGTCAGCACCACATGTTATTTTGAGATTTACTCAGTGGCGGCTCGTGATCAAAAAAATAGGTGAAGAGCTTATACCAAAACATTATGAAAAACACCTGATGCAGCCATTAACATGGGCGCCGGCAGAATATTTCCCAGGGGGGGCAAAGGCTACTCAAGGGGGGCAAAGACTACTCAAGGGGGGCAAAGACTACTTTAACGTATAGTTACCATGTTGAAAAGAGCAAAAAAGCAAGGCAAAACACTGCATACAAAAATCCAGGGGGGCATCGCCCCCTTGCCCTATGCTGCCGGCGCCCATGGCCATTAAGCATGGTAATTAGGCGGTGGAATAGGCCTTTCTGCGGAAAGAAATTTTTATTCTTTCAGCGATGCATTAATTTCTAATGCCTCCATTGGTCGACCCAGGGCCCAATTAACCTTTGAAGTGAGGGAGCAGTCTCAGTCATTTCGGGCCCCCTTCCCTTTTTATTTGGATTAAGTAAAGTTTTTAATGATTTTCTTTGTTAAAAGGATATTTAATTGATTTAATTAGTTCTAATGATTTTATTTGAAAAAAATATATTTTTCATTAATTTGAAATTTATCTTAGATAAAAATATGTTATTCATTATCTTCAATAGTTTACTTAATTGTAATGAGATTTTATAATATTTTTAAAATTACTGTAAAAAGTAAAATAAAAACATTTCCTTACTACTGAAACATTAAACTTTATTTATTTAGTCATATATTTTTCATGAGACATGGGGCTTTTTTCGGGAATTCTTTGTTCATTTTGATGACATCATAAAAATCACAACATGGAAGTTCAGAATTAATTTTGACCTTTAGACGATTTTTAACATTACATATTGAAAGTTTACCCCTTTCTACCGACCAAATGTTCCTGATAATAGAAAATTTTGTCTCAACTGGAACAAATGTCCCAAGTATAGACATCGCAAACTGAACTAATTTAGAAATGTTGCTACATGGAATATCAAGACTTCTAAAATACCTTAAAAATAGCTTTCCACTTCTCTTCCATTAAAAATCTTTAAAATAACTTAGAAGATAATTTAATAACAAAATTTTGAATTTTTATCCGTTTTACAGTCAATTTTGGACCCCCTTCAAATTATGACGGGAAGCTTCTCGAGCCTTTTCGCTAATCAGGCTCTGGGTCGACCACGAGAAAGAACATCTCTTTTATCGTCATCATTCCACCGATTAAACGGTGTTTGTAATACATTACAGACTATATCATTTACAGGAAACATAAGGAAGGGAAATAAACAGAAAAGAAACTAACTATTATTATCATTAAAATTAACACAAGAAGAAACTCTAAAATTTTCAAAAGACAGCAGTAAAAATCTCATGTGTCAAAATCTCAAACAAATCACTTGGTTTCATTTTCCTACAGCAATTTGTTCTTGGAGACGAACTACGCTGGGTTTTCTCTCACTTGAAGAGACAGACCGTTTTCTGAGGGATCTCTTCACCTGATAGAAAGTAAAGCTCTAAAACTGAATGAGCGTCTGAGGTTATCATGGCAACCCCACCGATAAGTGCAGTAAAAGAGATAATTTTTCATTAGCACTTCACAACTCACCCCGTCGGAACCCGCGTACCACGTGACTCTAACAATGGACCAATCGTGACACGTCTTTGAAACTTTCTTTGGCCGCGCGGCAAGGGGAGGGGAGGAGAGGGAAGAGAGTTTAGCCTCACTGATAGAAAGAGCATGATTTAGCTTAGCACAGTGTATTCTTACAGACAAAATTTAAAAAAGGATTACGGCTTGCTTACGTTACACAATTTTTTGTTACTTACAATACTTGGTGAAGAGGCACTTCACCTACTTCACCTGAAAAGCCGCCACTGGATTTACTATGGAGTTCACAAAATGTATTGTTTGTGTGATTATGGCAACGCTACGCTAGGGCGATGTGCCCGCCAAGGATAGGGGTAAGTGGCGGCCCGTGGTCAAAACTGTTAGTGCAGCCGGAAGCATATAAGCCCCCCCCCCTTTCCTCCGGAGAGGATTGGAAAATCTTTGTTACTGAATTCGAAAGCTGGCGGATTAAGCCCTCACCGAGGAAAAAAATAAAATAAAATAAAATAAAATAAATTACATAAAAAATGTCAGAGATCCTATTTTACTTCCATAAAATGGACATAAATTTCAACCAGCCGCTCTTATCCTCAAAATTGCATTCATCCGTGTCTGATTCGAGGTTTCCTTAGAATTTTCTTTTGTAACGATAACTTGAGAAGAAAAAAAAAAAAAAAGAAAACTTACTTATTTTTTATAAGTCAAATCAATCCTCCTTTCTTTTAAACATGCGAATCGGTCAGTGATGTCCCCATAAAAAGGCGTTGTTTTAATTCAGATATCAATAATTTTAAAAGCTCTTTAAAATTTCCCATGTTTAAAGAATTTTCTCGCTCGCCATGTCCTCTAAATGCCAGTTCTTGCTTACTTAAAAACAATACTGCTTTGATGGGTCATTGTCCATTCATAAGCGTCTATTCAGGCTTACCTTCTTGATAAATTCAGCAATATAAAGTCGAGAGTTTTCCAAACATATATTCTCCTTACCCCCTCCCTCACTTCTCGTCCGAGCCAATCAGTTAGTCGAGTTCTCAAGTTCAGCCGCCGGTTACAAAATCATTTCCATCGGCTGTATCAGCTGCATACTCCCTATGCCGGAGAGGCTGCTGACGTAGTCGTTGTCATGGCAACGGTGCTGCCAATTTTCTTTTCAGCGCTCTGGGCTGAACCAAAGATTTTCCCAATTGAATTGCGGGAAGATTAAAGTGTTTTTTTTCTGAATGAGCGATCCGACCACAATGCGTTTTTTTTTTTTTGTTGTTGTTTGGTTTGGTTTTTTTCGGAGATTTTTTTAATTTACGTAGGAATTCCACAATTCTAATCTGAATTTAGGAAAATTAGTAGAATAAATTATTTTAAAGTATGTGCTGATAATTTCGAGTGCAGCCCGGCTGTACTTGCTGTATCCCACGAGCCGCCACTGATAGGGGTTGCCTTGGCAGGAGGACTTTCTACCAGACCATTAGACCATAGGACTCCAGACCATCAGATCGACAACCGCTCGATGGCACAAAATGTAGCGTAAACGCAATAAATATGGTACATTCAGATGAATTTCTTAAGATCAGACGTGTTTATGTTTTTTAAACAGTGACGCACGCAGAATTTTAGGGAGCGGCTACAAATTCAATTAAACTTATTCATAGCGGAAACTCTTTTATAATGTCAAAATAGTTTGTATCTCTGATAGCAGAAAAGCTAATTTATAACATCACTCGGTTCGATTATAGCATTGTAAATACTTCTTTGATATATTCATTGACGTTATAACTTAATTCAGCTCAAGGCCGCTCCGCAGCCAAAAAGTAGTTCTGGGGGCAGGGGCTGTGAGGGCTGCAGCCCCTTCCCCCCTCCCCCCGATATGGGACCCTTTACTTACTTATGTTGTTGTTGTTGTTGTTGCTAATGCCCTCTGGCAACCGCGTTGCGGTGACAGATCCCCCTATATAGGCAGGCGATGGGCTGAAGGAGCGGCTTCCATTTCAGTGAGCCCCAGTGGGAGGAAGTCCGTCTTAGCTCGGGGTCCCGTAATTTTAAACCAATTCCAGAGGAGGGACCAGCCCCCTGAAATCGGCACCCCCAGAGGTATCGTTTAACAACTTGGAGGACTTCGGAGCCACGACGGATTTTACGTGCACCAGCTCCCATTAGCGTACACGGTTCCACAGCGGACGGGCGGAGAGGGGGAAGTCCCTCCCAAGCACTGGACTGGCCAAGCCGGGTGCTGCTTCACTTGCCGTGTTCTTATGGGAACGGAGTTTAGCGCCCAGTCCACTGCGGGCCTTTACTTATGTTTACAATTTGATATTTAGCTTTCAATTGAAACTTAGCTTGCAATTTGATACAAAGCACAGCCCCCCCCCCCCGAAGTAAAATCCTAGCTAAGCTACTGTGTGTGGGGGGGGGCGGGTATGCAGCGCTTCGGGGGGAGGGATATGTAGCGCTAAAATTTTTTCATCTTTAACTGATCTTCACAATCAACGCAAGTAAACAACTAGTAATACACTGACTAAAACTTCGGAGGGATCAAACCCTCATGATCCCTCTTTGACCCCCATGAACTTTTAATCCGAGCCCGATCAATATTATTTAAGTCGGAGCCCGAGCACGAAATTTCAGCTAAAGATAAAAAAAATTCTATTACTTCATTGATAGAATACAATAAATTTTGCTGTTCATGCAAATTAACGACAAATATAGTTGCAAACTCTCAATGCACTTTCTATATATCCATGTTTATCAAATAATGTCCGATCTGATGACTAACTAAGCAATATAAGTCGCCTTTCTGAAATACCCGAAGAGCTTGACGCACCTTCTAGGCGCCCGTGCGGCTAATTCTTTTTTTTTTTTTTTTTTTTTTTTTTTTTTTTTTTTTTTTTTAATAAGTACTTTTATTTTCCTCACGAATCACTTTTTAAAATCTATTTCAAGGAGTATGTTCAATAAACGAGAAATTTTTCACGAGCCCGAACGCAATTGGGAATTACAGAGCCCGTCTCATTTCTAGTGGGATGAGTTGAGTTAGAGATGAGACGGGCTCAGCCCGAGCCCGAAAGCCCGAGCCCGAGCCCGGGCCCGAACCGGGCTCGGGCTCGTGAAAAATGTCTCCTTTATTTAGCATACTCCTTGAAACAGATTTTAAAAAGCGATTCTTCGGAAAAATAAACGTTGATGTGATGCTAGGACTTGCAACAAAATAATGCATGGGTAAAAAGCTAGCTTTTTCACATAATTTACTAAATAATGTGTTGTTCTATTTCATTTGTGTTAAAATTGAATTCATTTTGTTTCATTTGTGTGTGTGTGTGCGTATGTGTGTTAAAATGCTGTTAATTCAAAAATTTGGCCTCATTATTTACTGGGCTTTCTTAGTTAAATGTATGTATTCACATCGTATCATGAAATATTTTTTTAAGTAATTTTGATCCTGTCAACTAAATTCTTATTTGCAAATTTCTCTAATTTATTATGCAAAATCTCTTTTCATGACGTGTTTTAATTATAATATTTTTCAGTGTCACTATATGAGATTTATAGCTTGTATTTTTGTGTATCTTATGTATCTAAGTACATACGAATGTTTAACACTGATGTGACTACTCAATGGAATTTTTAATAAAAATTGAAACATTATTGTTATTATTTGATAAATATGGATATAAAGAATTAGAAAGTACACTAAGAGTTTGCAACTATATCTGCCTTTAATTTCCACAAACGGCAAAATTTATAATATTCTATCAATGAAGTAATTGAGCTTCATTTATCTTTAGCTGAAATTTCGGGCTCGGACTCCGACTTAAATAATATTGCTCGGGCTCTCTCTAGTGGGATCTCTAGTGGGAGTATGCTTTGGGCGGGGAACTGTTTTAAGGGGGTTCTAACGCACATTTACGTTACATCTGCAGAAAACCACCCAAAACGCCAGACAAGTTCATCGACAGCCTCACGGTAATCGAGAACCTTGGACACCCCCCCCCCCACCTCGGCCATCTACCAGTATTTAGACTAGAATCTTATCCACCGGGCCATCTGTCGGCAAGAATTATCAGTGAAGTAATGAATTAAAATGTTTACTGTAAAAATTGTTTTTAAGTACAGTTAAACCTCGCTATAAGGTCACCCGTGGGAACCGTAGAAAAGTGACCTTATAAACGGGGTGACCATACATGCAATACAAGTAAACAGCCATCTATTTTAACTCAGATACATGTTTTTGCAAGTAATATTATTAGGGATGGACGCGAGACGAAAAATTGGCGTCTCGCGTCTCGCAAAACAGCCGAAAAGCTTTGTCTCGTCTTGCAAAAATCCCTATATCATAATGTTAAAAATGCTTGTCTCGTCTCGCAAAAAAGCTGTAAATCTCTGTCTCGTCTCGCAAAAAGTCGTCTCGCGTCCATCATTAAATATTATACATAAACATATTTTACGAAAAGCAGAATTACATATTGTTATTGGATTAATATGTTTTATTTAATTGTTGAAACAGAATTCAGCATTTAAAATATACAAAAGAAACTGCATTTAAATATTATTTGCTTTTTACTTCTTTCAAATGAAGTATAATGCATAGTATACTTCATTTAAAATAAGAGAATATGCAGAGTTACTAAATTTAGATTTTTTTCAGGCATTTGGCGAATAGCGACAGTTATGGCAGTATTTGCGAACTGTTTTGTAAAAGAAATATTTATGCTATATGCATGAATTTTAGTCTATGTTAATCAGGAATAGAGCAGCTTTCTATTAGTGAAAAAGTTTTAGAATCGGTTCTGTAGTTATAGAGATACCCAGAGAGCGTAATGTATTAGAATTATTTTGAGTGTTCCTGTAAAGGAACTATTTACGCTACATGCATGAATTTTAGCCTATAATACTCAAGAATAGTGTAGCTTACTATCAGTAAAAAAAGTTTAGGAATTGGTTCAGTACTTACAGAGATGCACATAGAGCGTAATGTAATTCTTATTAGCATCCCTGTAAGAGAACTAACTGTGATATATGCATTAAAGGTAGCCTATAACACTCAGGGTCCCACCAGTGTCTAAGAGGTTCTGCTCTCAAAACTCGAATGCGGGAGGTGCCAGGTTTAAACCCCGGTTGCGCCTGTCGACCTAGCCTCTCGCAGTTTTCCGTGTTTTTTTTCCAAAACCTCGCGAAAATACACGCTAGGATCCCTTAGAAAGTTCCACACAGAGGAATTCCCCATATAGGCCTAGGACCCTAGTGCAGTCAATCGATCTTAATCCACAAACAAACAAACACTAATACTCAGGAATAATGTAACTTTCAATCAGTGAAAAAAGTTTTAAAATCGGTTTAATAGCTACAAAATTTCCATAGAGCGCAATGCATTAGAATTATTTTGCCTGTCTTTGTAAAAGAATTATTTATGCGATATGCTTTAAAGGCTGCCTGTATGTTAATCCAGGGCATAAGCTATTTTCATTACAAATTTTTCCAAATCCGTTCAACCATTTTTGTGTGATTCAGTCAAAAATATCCAAACACACAAACGTACACATTTATATTATTGGTAGGATGTGGAAATTTATGAACTTTAAGAAACACATCTGGACTTTTCTTGGTACTTACGTATTATTCCGGCGGTCATTCCCGCCAAACTGTTTTTTCGTCAAATGAGTTGCCAAACTGTTTCCAATCGTATTCAAAACCATTAATAATTTCATGTGCCCGGCATTTATTTCGGCAAAAAATCACTTGTCTTGGCGGACCCGCCGGGATAATACGTAACTAGCCTTTTCTTTACTTATGCTTTTTAATTTGGCGTAAAATCAACATGTTTTCAATGTTTTTCAAATGCATGTGATTTTGCAAATAGAATTTCTGCTTTATTTCAAAAGCATAAATCATTTTGTGCGGGCGATAAAACGGCTTTTAATTAATAGTTAGAAAAGTAGTTAAAATTTCAAAATTCTGAGACTCAGGTGTACTTTACCAAAGTTATGGGCTCAGTCACGCTCAAATTTTCAAAGCTCTGCTTTCTGTAGATTTGTCTGGAGAACATTCATTTTTATTATTACAGATAGATTGATTTGGCATAAAACTGGCTTAATTTCCGTAGTATTTAATGTTTTTCAGATGCACGCGCTTCTTTATTGAAGTAATAGCATTCTTGTTAGCTCAAAACGTGAATCATTTGATACGGACGAAACTCGCCAAATATGGCAACGTAAAAACGGTTTTTAATTAATAATTAAAAATCTAAAATTCTATGTAGCCTATAACCATCTCCAGGGTCCCATCTATATCTAAACCAAAATGCATCCTAATTGAATCAGCGGTTTAGGCGTGAAAGCGTCATAAACAAACAAACAAACTCACTTTCGCAGTTATAATATTAGTTAGGATGTAGGATTGCCTTTCCTTTGGTTTAGAAGTTCTTACCACCACTTTTCAAGATCACTAACAGCTTTTAAATGTTCCTCTGGGGCCTCGGATTGAGTAAAAAATACTTAACATTGCTCAACAAAAATGCAGTGAGAAAGCACGTGACACAAACTTATTCCAGAGATGAGTGTGACACATGCTCTGCATCTGACATTTTTTTCCTTTCTAAACAGTGGAGAGTAAGGTGCGATCCTCTTTTCAAAGAAATGAGTGGCTTATTCAGTAATAAACGTGGAGGGAGGGGGGTAAGCCCTTTTGTAATCTTGAAAACTGTCCCTTTCCTTATCAACACAATGAAGAAAGGCTAGAATCTCTTACTGAATTATAGCTTTGTCAATTTTCAGAAATACATCCCACAGTTATCAAAGTGACCATATAAGCGGGTACAATGGCATGGCCGTATAAGTGATATAAGTTTAAATATATAGAATTCCTATTCAGTCAGCCGGGACTTTTCAAAAGTGACCATATATGCGGGGTGACCATATAAGGAGGTTTTACTGTAATTTCCAAAGTGAAGTATTTTTCACAAAACAAGTTGTTGCTAAATATATACTTGCAAGTATTATACAGGGTGATTCGAAATTAGTTTTACAAATTTTAGGAGGGGTAGGATACACCAAGGCGGTTCAGAATCACGTAGGAATGCGGGGTCGGAAACGTCGTCTTCATGCACCTCTTAATAATCACTTTGGAAGAAGTGTTCAAGTAATAGTAAACTTTCAGACCATGGTTTTTCAAAAACTAATCCATCTTCCACCGATTGCACTTGATAAAAATCGTTAATTCAAATTTTTTCTTTCATTACATTGATGATACTGTCGGAAGAAAGCCCATAGTTTATGAAACTTGGTTAAGAAATTAGAGGCACACTTCAACACTCCTTCCAAAGTGATTATTAGCTGGTACATGAAGACGACTTTTCCGGACCCGCATTGATATGTGATTATGAATCGTCTTGGTGTATCCTACCACTCCTAAAAATTTGCAAAACTAATTTCGAATCACCCTGTCTATACAGTTGACGTATATACACAGCTGCTGACAAAAAATAAGTACCGTTTACAATAACCTGTGATGTGACAAAAAGGGCGCGTGTCCCGGGCACCAAGAATGCCAAAATCAGTTATGGTTTAAAAGGAGCCAAAATGAAGGTTTACACCGGGCTCTGCTCTTTGCTAAAATTAAAGTTCGGCCTGAGCGATCTAATTGCTGCATTGCCTATTTGCTCTTTATTCGGTTGTCATTTGCAGTGCACTATGTGCCCTCGCACAAAGTGCAAAACCACAAGACGGACAAAAAAAAAAGGAGATACATACACGTACAATAGTTTTTTGTTTTTTTTTTAACTTTCTTTTGCTAGTGTGGGAGGCGTAAAATGGTTTAACTCGCACCGGGCGCGACAAGTTTCGACTTGTGTATTTCAAACACATGACAGATGTGTTTTCGATACTGCCCAACTCTGCTGAATCCCGCACAAATATTTGCGGAACTAATCACCGTAATCCTGCTGGATGAACTGAGAAATAAATAATTTTTGGTACAATTTCAAACGCCGCCTTCCCATTCATCAGTTGCCCAAAAATTTGTGCTTAAGATGAAGAGTAAGAACCAGTGATCATGGGTGCTCATGGACCGCGGTAGCCCAGTTGGGAAAATCGTCGGTCACGCAGCCGAAAGGTTCGATCATGGGACCAAACAAAGACCCCAGTGCTCTGTAATGGCGACTGAGCCACGTTAAATACGTCGTGGTAGCAATATCCTCCAAATTCCCATACAAAACATGGGGTTGGCAAAACTAATCCCTGTGGCCTTCTGTGTTTGGTATTTGCTTCAAAATTAGGATGCCCCCCCTCGCTTAAGATCGGTAGTGCTGCCATCTATCGGCTCCTGAATGAAGTAGAAATGAACTGTTCGGGAGTCTGTGGTAGAAATTAAGACCCTTGGCAGAAACTGCCAATATCGATCAAATCTGGATTAGAGGTTGTACAAAATGCTCTAAAGCAGAAGTGCTTAGCCCCCATGATCCAAGAAAACAAGAAAGACAAGACAAGACAAATGGGTGCTCATACTGCTCATACCTAGGAGGGGTCATAGTCCCCCCAACTCCCATATTGTTATGATTTACGTACAGGTATAACGCAGAAGTGCTTCAATACTAAATATTGCATCTTTCTGGGGTAGCACCCTTGATTTGTCCCCCTTCCCCCAACAAACAATCATACGGTCGCTCATGCCAATGATGTGTTTAAAAGGGGAACTTCAGTTAACCATGCAAAAATGCATGGCTCCTTCAGGGTTTCATACCAAAAAAAAATAAATAAATAAATAAACGTAAATAAAATCTGAAACCCTTTCATATTTTAAATACGCAGTAAATATCTACATATTAAAAGCGTATCATAATCCACGCATCAGCCTTATTTTTCTTCCTTATTGCACTGAATTGGAAAGTGTATAATAATTCGTGTGTGTGCCGTATTTTACTTTCTTGTTCCATAAAATACAACTTTGGAATCTAAATCTATCTTAAAATCGCCTACAAAAACTGTTTTACAATATTCGCTAAGCATATTTCAAGTATACTTCATCCTTTTAAACACTGTTTAGAATGGGTATCATAATCCATGAATGTGTCGAGTTTTTTGTTCCACAAACACTTCTTCAGAAATGAAATCTATATCACTTACTAAAAGTGTTTAACAATCTTCGTCAGACAAAATATAACCATACTTCACCTTTATAAATGCCATTTGGAAAATGTATCGTAATCTATGAGTGTACCGCATTTGTCTTCCCTGTTTTATAAACACTTCTCCTAAATTGAAATCTATATTAAAATCTCCTACTTAAACTATTTTACAATCTTCAACAGTTATATTCTAGCTGTACTTTTCCATTCTAACCGTACTGTAGTAAACTTTCGTGTTTGCCAATTTCTAGACAAATTTAGAAGACATCGCCAAACTTCGTTTAGTTTTGAAGACATTGAAGTCTTCCCTGTCCCTTAAAACGCTTCTTAGGAATTGAAATATATATTAAAATCGCCTAAAAACAATCTTCTCCAAATTGCAAACCTTGTGCGACTTCCATCATATTATTCTCCACACCCCTGCGTATCCTGGCTGGTAACCCCCCTGGTAAACACATTTGAAAAGATCTTCACCATAACATAAAGTGTAGACAAATCATGTCGATGCAAAAAAAAAAAAAAAAAAATCTGCTTGATATTAATAGCACTAAACGAGTGTCTCTTTTTTTTTTTTTAGCAAAAGAAAAAAACTTATATTATTATGGATATCATGACTGAAATTTTCATATTTATGTAATGTATTTTATTAAGCATCACAAATAAGATACATCTAAATAAATAAAATTAGACTTTTGTCTGTACATTTCTTGGAATTCAAAAATTTCGCGATTTCTATCAGTTTCAAGCACCTGGGAATCCGGTGCGACCCTCAAAAAAAGTTTGTCTATCTGTCGTTCTGTCATTCTGTCCGTGACGCTTTTTTTTTTTGTTCAAGCATCACGTAAAAACGACTAAAGCGAATGATATAACATTTGGTGTCATGATAGGTGGTCACTCAACTTAAAACATACGCGTTCATTTTATAAATCTTAATTGATTTGAGATTTGCGAAATCTTTCAACTGCGTAATTTGTGTTCAAGCATCACGTATAAACGACTGAAGCAATTGAAATGAAATTTGGTATCATGATTGGTGGCCACTCAACTTAAAACATAGGGGCCGATTTTAAAAAAATCTTGATTAGACTTTGAGATTTTGCGAAAATCGTTTCAAACTGCGTAAATTTGTGTTCGATCATCACGTAATAACTGTAAAGGTGAAAAAATAATATTTGGTGAAATGATAGGTGGTCACTCAGCTTAAACTACAAGCATCTAATTTAAAAAAAAAAAAAATCGATAAGATTTCGAGATTTTGCGAAAATCGTTTAAAACTGGGTGAATCTTTGTTCACGCATTACGTAATAAAGACTAAAGCAAATGATATGAAATTTGGTCACATGATAGATGGTAGCTCAACATAAACTATAGGTGTCCAATTTTTTAAACATTTTTATTAGATTTTGAGATTTTGGGGAAATTCTCTCAAAATACGTTTATATTTCTTCAAGCATCACGTAATAACGACTAATACGAATGATACGAAATTTGGTGATATGATAGATAGTTGCTAATCTCAATTTATAGGAGTTGAATTTTTAAAATATTTTGATTAGATTTTGTGAAAATCAATTTAAAATGCTGAAATTTTGTTCCAGCATCACGAAATAAAGACTGCAGGGAATGAAACGAAATTTGGTGACACGATAGGTTGTCACTCAACTTAAATTCTAGGCTTCCAATTTTTCAAGCATATTGATTAGATTTTGAGATTTTGCGAAAATTATTTCAATATGCGTAAATATTCGTTCGCGCATCACATAATTACGACTAAAGCGAATGAAACGATATTACTTTGTTACTGTCTAACCTGTAATATTTTAACAATACATAAAAATTATAACTTCGCTTTCTTTACTTTGGAAACATACTACATCCATTCCGATTTTGAAACGAAACTGGGGACATTCATAATTAATGCAACAATTAACAGTAATTTAATTATAAACAATGCAATAATTAAAAAATGTCCCGAATTCCTCTTTTACATTTTGGGGACAATTTGAAAATGTCCTGAAAATGGGGACACTTGGCCACTTTAGTAAATTCCGCTAGCAGACGAATTTAACCTCGAACTCGGAGACCATGCAAAAAGTCTACTTTCGTTGGTCCCTCAATAGACGTCAGATGGATGTGCTCAGCTGTGTGCTGTGTCTGATCAGGAACGAAAAACGAACGTAACACAAATGTAAACCTTGATTTTGTAGGTAATAAAAAAGGTGTCTCAAATTAAAGTATTGTATGATTTAAGCTTAACAATTACATTTGCTAAATAATCGGACGAGGATTTCATTTTCAGGACAGCTTTATGAATATGCCGACTTAATTAATTTGAGCGATTCGTGATTCATTAAATTTTATCATTATTTAGATAAAAGATTATTAAAGCACTTCTGAAACAAATAATAACTATTTTCAAGCTGTTTTTTTATTAACTTCATTTAAAATATATTTGTATTATAGAATTTTATTATTCCTTTTTTTTTGTTTTCGTAATGTGGAAACACCATCAAAATAAAAATAAATTCCAATGTTGTTGTGACGTCATGACAAAGCCGCATCTACCATCTACAAACATTTGAAGAAAGTACCTATGCGACGTCTCTCGTGTTTCTTGTGCGATGTGTTGTTGATTGTTCGTTCAGTGCAACGTAAATTGGAGGAATTCAGACATTCGTGCATGTAATCAATGATTTGGGCATGGATATGTATGATGACGATTTAGAAGAAGATGCCACCCGTTTCATGAAAGATTTAAATTTGTTTGAAGTGCCATCCCACGAGTGTTTCAGTGCCAATTCCACAACATTAAAAAAATCGGAAACTTCTGCCGGCGAAGACTTCGAAAAGAAGCGTGAGTTATATGCCAATTTAAATTTCGATCCTCATTCCACTGCGCATGCTGCTCGAGTGGATACCAATTTCAATCCCGAATCATATTATGGTAAAATTAGATCTAAACAAGTCGGTACTGTCCAACCGAATTACGTGACTGACGTGTTGGAAGATAGGTGTGTGAAAGCTCCGATTGACTCCAGAATTCATGTGTCCAATGCTATCTTATCGCAATTAAAGCCAAATGATGTGCTAGCACAGACTAATCGTTCTGTTGGAGCCATAGAAAGTTTTGTGAAAACTGGTCCTGCTCTAAAAGCAAAGGATCCTCCTGCTTATCCAAAAATTGACCGTGCTAGTGTGATTGCTTCTGCAAAATTTCCTACGCCCAAGCACGCGCTACCTTCCACTGTGACCAGTTCAACGATATCACCTCTGTCCAATGGATTATCAAACAAGGGATACTATACTCTGTCCAATTCGAACTCCAACATCACCAAGTCCTCGCTGCTGCAAGTCAATGACCGAAATCACCTGAAGCAGTATGCAAATATTCCGAACAAGAATATTCTGACCTCGATAAGCAGTCTGAACAGCAGGCTTGGCCATGACTCTTTACATTCCAGCCCCCGCAGTAGCCTCAGTAGCTCAAGCGGAAGTCGCGAATCTCAAAATTCCGGCTCGCCTCGCACCAGCTACACGGGACCAATCTATGAAAATTTAAATTCCGTGAGGAGTACCATCATTCCTGATACAATACCAAAGATTAATTCCACGCTTCCTCACGATATTATACAGCACGTGTCAAGACCCAGTAGTTCCCTAGACACGAGAAATCCCAATTCCTGCATAAGTGTCATTCCGAAGCCCCCACCCCCATACCCCTATCCTAAAGTGACCGCAGAACAGCCCATATACGCTAATTTGCAGGAACTTTCTATAACACCCCAACTGCCATCCGCTACGAGTAGTGGTAACATTTACAGCATGGGTGTTACCAGTACGGTCCAAAGACCGGTACCATCCCATAGCTATCCCTATGTATCGGCTGTACCACAACACACTGTCGCCAGCATAAGCCATATAACATCAGGTATTAAAGATTACCCACTGGTATCAGCTGGTTACAGCTGCCAGCCTGTCACATCGGCAAACATATACCAAGTGTCTAGCGGCAGTACCACGCACTACCAACAATCCAGCGCCCCTACTAACAACATCGTCTACGCGACGCAGACTAAACACCCCTCCCAGACTAACTTAAGCAACTATCTCGGAAATTCTGTTGTCAATTTGCCCCTCAGGCAACCCAACAATGCCAACTCTTTTACACCCATTCACAGTCAACAACTATCCCACCACTCTGTCAATCCGTCAGTTCTCGGGAGCACCCACAGTTTAATTTCCAATCCAAGTTACATCAAGCCGCAGCCAAACGGCACCCTCCCGAGTGACCCCATGTCTCTGCTGACAAAAATGCAGCTGCCCCAGCCCGCACACTCGCAGATAATGACATCATCGATGACCCCCAAGTCTGCTTCGGCCGGCCAGTTACCACCCCCGCCTCCCTATCCGGGCACTGGATTTAAGCCAAATACGCTGAATGCGAAGACACTTCTGCCTTACAATGTTACGCCGCCAAGGCAAAAGGGACCCACGGAAGCGGAGAAAAAAATTGAGGCTTGGACAAAGCAAATTGAAGATGAAATGGAAAGCAATCCAGAAGGGGAATTTTTTGGTAAGTTAGAAATTTATGCTCATTTATAGTTAGTATCTATCAAGGCTCGAAATAAGAATTGAAGTGGTGCAAAAAATGTTTCACAGGGGTGATTGTGATTGGGATATACCCTGAATTCTGGATATTTTGAGATTGTCATTTCTGGAATTCCGGATTTTTTGAGCAATTTGAAAAATTACATAGGAAGTTAAGGTCAAGCATTCAACAGGGCTTCTACAGACCTGGAAGTCAGGAAAATGAGTTTCGGTCAGGGATTTGGGGAAAAAATCAGGGAAATCAGCAGAAATTGAAGACAGGTCGGGGAAATTTCAAGAAAAATTGATTTTTGCGGTAAAATCAAAAAAATATTTACTGTTTCAACCTAAGTATAGAAATTGTTTTCTTTTCATTTTCTCATTTAACCTTATAAATAATTTTAAAATGTGTTCTTTATGAGCATTTTGTGCAGTGGAAATATACTCAATTTTATCCTAAATTATTAACAAGCATGGTTTTTGTTAGAATCCAATGATGTCAAGTAAGATTCTTGTATATATTAATTTTATTTTTATTATTTGTAAAAAAGGGGCAAAATATATAAAAATTTATTAATTAAAGGATGTAATGTTAAAAATAGAAACTCAAAATTCGGGAAAGCATGCTAGATAAAGTCAGGGATGTAAATGCTGTGAAATCTGTCGAAACCCTGTTCAAATTTCAATCTTTTCTAATTCTTCTTGTGAATGATGATTTTTTCTTGAGCATTCATATATTTAAATCTCTAAAGGCATAGTATTAAAAATTGGCTTCTATTTTATATTTAATTTTTTTGCAGTACTAATGAATACAGCAGTACTAAGAAAACAGCAGCTTTTGCAGTAATAATAACTAATGAAGGTTATAAAATACTAGTTCTCATTTAAAATAGCAGAATTTAATAAAATAATTTAATTATTAGTGATTGAAGAATGGTTATTAGTTTAATAAAAAAAAAAAATCATATAAAACATTATTTAATACGTCGGATTAATTAGTTAAAATTTTTTATTTGGGAATACCTTATTCCCCCGTACACGATATATATTTCGGTTACACACATGGGTTCGGTTACACACGACTGATGATGGTTATGTGTGTAACCGAAATATATATCATGCACGGGGGAATAAGGTATTCCCAAATAAAAAATTTTAACTAGGTTATTAGTTTGTTCTCTTATTGTTGCTCCTTAAAGTTTAGAAACAACTTTACTTTCATCAAGCACTTTTCAGGGTTTCTGAAGTCCCACAATCACCCCTGGTTTCAGCACATGGCAAAATGAAAATTTTTGCAGTTACTGTAAATTCCAGTTGCAGTGAAAAACGATTATGCATTGAGACTAACAGCAGACAAACAAACAAAAGTTTCATTTCTCTTTTAAACATTTTGCAATTTTGTGTGTCAACTTTAAAATGCATCTGAGATAGAAAGAGACTCTCAAATAACAAATTTTAAAATTATAAATATTCACAACTGAACTTGCTGCAACAGCTGTTGATCGTCTAGGCTATTTAGTCTAATCTGTACTTGCATATTATTACGGCGATCATTCTCGCCAAAATACTTTTTCGTCACATGTGCTGGCAAATTGTTGCCAATCATATTCCAAAACATCAATACTTTCATGCGTTCGGCATTTATTTTGGGAAAATATCGCTCGTCTTGACAGACCGCCGGGATATGTAAGTACTGGCTAATCTCATGGCATTTGCTGTAGTTACCACGACTTATTTCAAACATTGGTATCTGGACTTTTGCCCTTATAGGGGCATCATGCTATTTTAGTTATGAAAAACGTGTTCAGCTGATTTTTAAGATGGATTTTTTTGTTCATTTGTCTTTACAAGTTGAGAATTGCTTGAAAATCAAGCAGAACATTTTTTCTCTAACTCTTGCCAAGTAAATTGAACTAGGAAATAATGCCATGCAAGTGGAATGTTGGTTTGGCAGCTGCTTTCTGACAAAATTTATAATTAATTTATAAATATGCAATTACAAATTCCGATGTTGATGGGTTATGCAAATATGCCAAGGTAGGGTATTGAAAAATGAGTATGTTAGATTTTAGTATAATGGATCAAATCTTTTATATCTACTGTGGTTTTGGAATTTTTAAATCTGTATACATATACAGAAAAAATTAAATGACACGGTTTTATTATGCTATGCAGACACAGAGTTTTTGTTAAACCGAAACTCATTATTTTATTTCTGTCTCTTAGAGTGGAATGACAAAATTAAACAAATCCAAATTGTTGTTACAGAAAGTTGATAATGATTTGCTGTCCAGAAAAGTTTGTATTCTGTTACAATTCTAAACAATCAACCCTATAGAAAACAGGGATGTTATGATTTTGCCCAACCCAAAAAAACCCGGGTGGGTTTTTTCGAGAAAGCCCACTTGAAAAAACCCAACTGGGTTTTTCAAAATTTCAACTTTAATTATGTAGATAATACATCACTTAACATCAGTACACCACTTGTAAATTTTATAAACAGCTCCCTACCTCCCCCCCACACTACGACTACCTAAGGAAAAAAAAAATCAGACTTCACATAGGCATTAAATCTTTCTAGAGTAAATTTTTATGCCTATCTGTATTAAATTGAATAAGGATCTTTTAACCAAAAAAAAAAAAAAATCATTAGTTTAAAAAGTTGTAATTAAGCACTAGTGTATCACTGTTAAAATTATAACTACTAATAAGTCAATTTATCTAAGAGCAAACCATGATTGGGGTTGCTATTGTTATTGATTTATACATTTTTTCATGTATGATTAATAATTGTAATCAGTTATTACTATTAAATTAACCACTTTTTATTTATAATTGATTTTTGTAATCAATTAGTTTGCTTTAAGTTGCATTTAGTAATAAGCAATTTTTTTTTCAAATATTTTGAAACCCCATTCCTTCTTCTGGAAAAACCCCAAAAACCCAATGGGTTGGGTTTTTTCTGAAAAAACCATGGTTTTTAACAACTCTGATAGAAAATCAAGCCAAAAGTTTTGCTAAAAAAATTATCTCTCCAAGTATGTGAATCTAAACCATATGTTCCAAATGTTAGTACCCAATATCTTGAAAATGAAAAATAATTAAAATGCATATTATAGTAAAGCCGGTTAGGTTTAGCTATGGTATGTGCTACCAGTAGAAATATTGGGTGGCGTTAACTAATGCCATTATATAAGTTATAGTACAGCTTGGATGTTTGCTAGCGCAGCGAGATGATATATTTCGTGGTGCTAAATACGGCAATCTGCAAATTATTATGTATATGAATATATGGATAACGGTTTTCCCGGTAACCTTACATGAGCAATAATCAAGGTTTAAGATACAGTCGCATTTTTTGCATAATGCGAAAAGACTTGTCAAAATGCTAAAATGAAACAAATGGGCTTTTGCTTTTTTGCTTAAAGTATTCAGAAAAACTTTGGTACTGAAAAGTAAAAGAGAAGCAGGGTTAAAAGTAAAAACTTCCTTTATGGAATGATTATAGAACGGTTCCGGGGACAATCTTTGATTACCACATTGAAATATAAAGCCTGTGCATCTATAATTTTCAAGACCACTGCAAAAACAATGGAGGAGAAGGAGATCAGACACTATCTCCCAGAGAGAAAAATTGAATTATCCTTTTAGCATTTTGCTAAAGCTTTTTTTTTCTTATTTTAGCTTTTCTGCTTAAAAATTTTTGAGCTCAGCTTAAACCCTGGCAGTAATTATCGTTTATGAGTATGTGTAAATCGCCAAATAGTGAAGAGTCGCCATTGGTTGCAAGCTGTTCTGTAGTTTTTATCAAAGGAAACATATGAAATACTGTTTTCTTAGAACTAATTATTAACTATACATATACGTACGTCGCCAAATTATGAAAAATCGCCATACGTGGCAAATACCCAAGGTGCTCCATAGATTTTACACAATTAAAAATAGTGTGAAGTTAAAAATTTTGTGTGCCAAGGAACAAGAAAGAACCAAGCAATATGTAGCTCGGTAACATTCTGATTCAATCTTTGGGTTTTGTCTGTTGAAATTATGTCTTTTTTATGAATAAACCTCATTAGGGGCCGAATCCCTTGTATGAAAAGCGAGTAGCCTTGGCCCCCTAGTCATTTTTATTTTTGTACAGGTAAATCCGATTATAAGAATTTTTGGTATTTGCAGATATAATCAGGTTTAGAAATTGGGAAGAAAAATCTAGGCATCAGTGCCACCTAATTTTTTTGTTCCAATTGACAAGCTATTCCACATAAGTGCAGTTTCGAGAAGTTTTGTTTACATCTATAAACTATAAACAATTGCTATTATATTCATAAAGGGGCATTTTAGTCACTTATATTTTTTGAAGCACTCGGATTTTTTTCACATTGTTTTACGAATTGATCCTTATGCTAGGCTTCCGATATTTTAATATACATGTGTACCACCGATACTAAACTTTATGAAGCCCGTTTTAATTAATCATATTTTTAGAAGAGAATCTTGACATCGATGGTATTTTTGTGAAAGGCTGCAAAATGATCTAAAAAAGTCTGCATTTATCCTTGCAGGAGAAAAAAAAAATGTTGATTGCTGACAAATAAGAATAAAAATGTCAAACAGCAAGGCTTGTGGAAAAGGCTACTGGGCACTAAAAGCATTAAAAGGTCTGTCAGGCACTTTGCTCTGCTCTTTGGGTAATAGTGCAATATCAGCAATAAGTTAGGAATAAAAAATACAACTGGCTCTGAAATCTTGGTTGTCAGTTGGTTTCTTGAAATTCACAGTTGCAAAATACGACTAACGAGTGCTAATTTCAAACTCTGCATATCATGCTTCGACCATTTTTGTCAATACTTTTTTTTCCACTCTGTCATTAATCACCAGTAACAGTATAGACAAGTTGGAGTGTTTAGGCTGATTAATTTTTATTTTCTTACCAACTATGCGAAAAATTCCAGAGCTGGGGATCGAACCCAGGACTGCTGCTTAATGTGCGGGTGCTCTACCACTGAGCTACTCTGGGACAATTCCCAGATGAAATTTCTCGCATTAGAACTGTTGGCATTTATCATCTTCTTCTGCAAACAACAGATGAAACAATTAATTTGCGACACCTCCGTTATGCCGCAGAAAATTATACATATTTCAGTTATACATGTTTCACTCACAAAATTATACATACATTGTCACTTTCTAAAATATGTATAATTTCAGTGGCATAACGGAGTTGTCAGAAATTAATTGTTTCATCTGTTCCATCTGTGGTTTGCAGAAGAAGATGATAAATGCCAACGGTTCTAATGCGAGAAATTTCATCTGGGAATTGCCCCAGAGTAGCTCAGTGGTTAGAGCACCCGCACGTTAAGCTGCAGTCCTGGGTTCGATCCCCAGCTCTGGAATTTTTCGCATAGTTGGTAAAAAAATAAAAATTAATCCTCCTAAACATTCTAACTTGTCTAATATACTTGAAAGGTTGATAGAATGACTTTCTAAAATATGTATAATACACAGTTATACGATTTTTTGTTACTAATAATTGTAAGCCTATTTCATTATATTAAATAGTAATCAGTTTTAATCCCATAAGCTGTATGTATTTTAACCAGACTTCATTCGATTACATGATCATCTGTAATCGATTACAAGAAATGATATGGATTACGATTACTTACAATTTTCAACAGAACCGGAGGAATTCCTTTCACTACACTAGGTGAAATTTCAAGAACATGTCCATTCTCGATTCCTTTTCCTTATACCCTGAAATTCATGTGTGAAATGCTGATCATTCATCGGATGAGGCTTGATATACATTGACTTTAGAAGCTCCCACTGTACCATCTAAAAGGTAATAAACACTAGCAAATGGGTCATTCCACATCAAATTAAACAGAAAATTGGAAAAAGTTAACCGTGCCATTTCACATTTTTCTCAAATTTTATGTAAATGATGTGTATTATAGCAGGGGTCTGTTTAGGAAAAATTTGGGTCTGTTAACGGACCCGTAACATTTTTTTTTTTAACACGCTTTTATTAGCTTCACCTCTTTGTATGTTTGTAACCGACTCCTTTGAAGTCGGTTTTGACCCACTTTAAACGGTCAGATTTAATTTAAACTTTGTAGACATATCAAGGATCGATGACAATACAATAATTTGATAAGTTTATCCCATTATCCTGATTAGGATCGTCAGGATTAGTAATTTTCTTAGAGATCTTTTGCATGAGAGTGAGAGAGATGGAGCAAGCATGCGGTCTACACTAGAGATGAGTTCGGGCTCATTTTTTGAAGCCCGAGGACTTTTAATCCGAGCCCGAGCAATATTATTTAAGTCGGAGCCCGAGCCCTAAATTTCAGCTAAGATAAATAAAATTCAATTACTTCATTGACAGAATACAATGAATTTTGCTGTTTGTGCAAATTAAAGACAAATATAGTTTGCAAACTCTCAATGCACTTTCTTCTTTCTTAATTCTTCATATATCCATGTTTATCAAATAATGTCGGATCTCATGACTAATTAATCAATATAAGCCGCCGTCCTGAAATATCCAAAGAGCTTAACGCACCTTCTAGGCGCCACTGCCGCTATTTTCTTTTTATAAATACAGTCAACTCTGGTTATAGCGAACCCGGATATAGTGAACCATCGGCTATAGTGAATGCAAACCATCAGTCCCGATTCACATACAGTATCAGACTTGCCAACTTTTACGCTTTACGCGTAAAATTTACGCATTTCGACTGCTGTTTACGCTTTTATGCATAGAGTGCTTTTTTTTACGCATTTCTGGATATTTTCTTCCTAACTTGTGTATATTTCTTTAAAAGTGAAAGTGATATTAAAAAGAAATGTATTAGGTTTTAAATTGAAATGATGTTCTATGTTAGGGCCTTTTTGCCTTTTCAATATGGATCTAAGTGGTAGCATCGGCACCATGATCCACATCGCACATCCATGTTGACACAATGCGCATCAAAATATTTTTCTTTGTTGCCACTGAGGCAAAGAAAAAAATCTTTTCCCACATGCGACGCCGAGTATTTCTTAATTGGTTTACCCAGTCATGATGTCATAGAGTAGAGCGAATGGGAGAATCGTTTACTAGGGAGTAGGTCTTTCTCCTGTGACTTGTGCGTCTCACGTCATCATGTGGTGTTCTTCGTTATCAGCCATCAGCGCGCGCCCACTTTGCGGTTAACTGGTAGACGCAGACGGTAGTATGAGCATACTTCGATTGCTTTTCTGAGGATTATTTTCGATAAATGATCACTGGCACAGCATAAATTATAAACAAAGTTATAGCAAAGAATGGGTATACAGGGGTCGCACTGCCGATCGCCTACGTTGCAAATTGCGGAAATAAAATTAGTTTGGCGAAAGAAAATACGTTTGGGCGAAAATATTGACAATTGCTTTTCTTAATGATGTCCGGAAAAATCTAATTTGGCGAAATGTTAAAAAGAGCCAGCGCAACCCCTGGGGTATACATAGTATCATATGTCAAAGGAGCAAAATTTGCTTATTGTAACGTGTGCCGGAGTGATTTCAGCATTTTTCATGGAGGAAAGTATGACATTTCTCGCCACTCGAGTTCTTCAAAACACAGTGAAAATGTGAAACGTGTTAACAGCAGTAAAAGTCTACAAACATTTTTCAAAGAGGACGGACAGTCCAGTGGCAGATTAATGCAAGTTTCTCGGGGGTGGGAAGTTAGAAGATTGACATATACATCCATTTTATAGAAGCAATTTAGGATCTTTTACATTAATTTCTTTTTTCTCGGGGGCCGGTCGCCCCCTCCGCCCCCCCCCTTTAATCCGCCCTTGGGACAGTCGGACGTTATTTATGCAGAACTGTTATTTACATCTTTCTTGATCGAATACAATGTTCCTATTTCAGCAGCTGACTATGCTGAATGTGAGAGGGTTTTCAGTATTATTCGGAAAAACAGAAATGAATTCAGGTGCAATTTGTCTATTAAGATTTTGGAAAGCCTTCTTATTAAAGATTTTTACTTCAGATTTTCTGAGCCAGTTAAGTGATTACAATTAATAAATAGTTAATCACAAGAAATCTGGAAAATGGTGTATTAATTGATTTGCCTTTTATTCAACAACTTCATTTTCTTTTATTGTTATTAGCTTTATTTAATACTTCAAACAAATAATTGTGATATAAAATGCATTAAAAATAATACTCGTGCATTCTATGGTGAAAAGTAAAAAATAACACTCACGGGTTGTATAGCAAAAAGTGTCGAAATTTCTGTTCGCGCGCTGTTTTACACATTTTGATTTTCCCAGGTTGGCAAGTCTGCAGTATCTCTATCCATCATGAAGACACTTGGGTTTTAGTGAACTTCGGATATAGTGGACGAAATTTGATGGTCCCCAGAGGTTCACTATAACCGGAGTTGACTGTACTTTTATTTTCCTCATGAATAACTTTTTAAAATATGTTTCAAGGAGTATGTTCAATAAAGGAGAAATTTTTCACCCGCCCGAGCCCGAATGCAATTGTGAATTACAGAGCCTGGTTCGGGCTCGGGCTGAGCCAGTCTCATCTCTAGTCTACACATGCATACCATTTCGGCACTCGGCTCAGCACAATGGATTAGAACCTCTCTTGCTATTGGTAACTGTTTTCAATGGTATGTTTGGGTAGTTACGTTTTTGAAATCCAGATGGCAAATATAAAATTCTTTTACATGGATGTTTGTGTTTGTTGTAGTCGTTATGAAACTTCTTTGTTGATTAGAGACCTCTTTTGCCTTTTTACTGAGGAAGGTAGCATTTAATTGCAGGTTAATTATACTTTGGTGCACAGCGGGACACAGCCAGAGGGGGCTGCTACCCCCCCCTCCTCCGCAGAAATGGGATCCTTTACTTAGCTTACAATTTGATATTTAATTTACAATTGAACTTTGGCTTTAAATTTGATACCCAGCCCACCCCGAAATAAAATCCTGGCTACGCCACTGGTGCACAGTGAAAATAAATTATCTCACAGTTTGTACTTTCCAACTTGGTGTTCCTTAGTGTCTTATAAGAGATATCGAAAATTTAAAAAATATATAAATTTTAAATACAGTTTAAAAAACTAAAAAACACGCTTTTATAGCAAATTGAACTAAAAGTTAAAAATAAATATAGTTTAAAAAAACTAAAAAACACGCTTTAGTGATAAATTGAGCTAAGTGAAAAATAATTCTTAATATAGAAATAAATTAATGAACGAAAAATAGTATTATTGTGAAAAAAGCATGGGATGCTCCATATCTCAGTTCTTGAGAATATTCGATCAGTACAATTAGTAAAAAAATATAGCACAAAGCGCCCCACACTTTTTTCAGAATAATACTATTTTTCGTTCATTAATTTATTTCTATATTAAGAATTATTTTTCACTTTTTAGTTAGTTCAATTTATCACTAAAGCGTGTTTTTTGATAAATTGAATCAAACTATATTTTTTTTTAACTGTACCCTTCACAATATTTTTCATTTTAAAAGCGGGCTCTTAATTTATTTTTTTTTTCTATGAAAAAGCACATCTTTCACAAATCTGTGTTTATTTACAAAATTAATTTCTCACAAATCATGGTTATATAAATCTATACATATAAAAAAAATTAATGAGTTTGTTTATAAAAATTTGCAGATGTTAATACATACATGTATACGTGCATAGTTTATGAATTCAAATTTGTAAAATTGTGTATTTTTCATAAATTTATAAAGAGGACCCTATTTTCACAAAAAAAACAGGACCCTGTCTGAAAAGTCTGGACAGATCCCTGAATAGGGCCTGAATAGCCCCAAATTGATTGGCTACAAACCTTTGCCAGTAAATGGACGTTTACAATCAATTTCCCACTTCAGTCGCAGTAATTGTTGTTTATAGTTACACTCTCACCGTTCAGCAGTTACACTCTCACCGGATTCCAATAGTTTGTAATATAGTACACACTTCATATCTCTCCCGACAATGGAAGGCCTCATGTTGCAAAACTGGTCAAGGACACGTTAGTAAAGTTTGGCTGGGAAGTTTTGGAGCACTTGGCATAGTGCCTTCGGACTACCATTTATTTCTGTCAAAGAGCATTGCCTTGTTTTCTGAACACTTCCCCACAGTGGACGAAGTACAAAAATCCATTGATGACTTCATCGCATCAAAAGATGAATCCTTCTATGCTGCTGGCATCCGTGTGCTACCTGACCGTTGGTGGTGGGTTTTGGAAAATAATGGAGATTACTTTGACGAATAATAGGATTATTCCATATTCATTTCTTTCACACACTCTTTAAAACTTATTACTAGACCCAATATACGAAAAGACAGATGAAATTTTAATAATTTTTTTGTTCAGCTTCTTGGAGCAGAAAGCCAAGGTGGAATTTTTTCACCATGTAGTGGCTTACCATCTTAACAACATATAAAAATTTAAAACATGTGCTTTTGATGAAGCATGCTGAAAAAAATTCATGATATTTTTTAGCAAATGTAATGTTTGTGCATAAACTATAGAAGATATACATATTTCAATAGCATTTTTGGAATTGTCTTAAAAAGTTACCCCTATAAACAAATTTTCACTTTAATAACCTCCACCGTTAGGAGAGAAATTCAGAGAACAAATGGCCTGTCCTGCAGGAAACAAAAATTTGCAGAGTTAATTTCTCAGTAATTACTTATTGTAGAACATGCAAAATTGAGATTTGTGGTTATCTTAGCCTATTAATCATCTATATAAAATTTGAGGAAAATCTAAGTTGATATGTTGAACTGCGCTGCTCGATCTGATGTGGAATGACCCAAATGGAAGTTATCTTCTTAGTCAAAATTTGCTGTAGATTTTCACACCAGAAAAAACCCCCCCCCCCTAAATATTAACAGTCAAAACTTTCATTGCGTGGATGCTGATGGATGCGTTCCAATGCTGAATTGCATCTACCAGATAATGCAAGTGCATGCCTTGTGCAGATACATTCAAAGGTCTTGCAGATAGTTTTCTGCTAATTCCAAGTTTTTTTTTTTTTTTTTTAAAGATGGATAGTTACATAAAAGAAATGTTTTTTAAGTCACTATAGTGCAGGCGCGTTGCACAAATGTGTGCCTGTATTCATATACACGTGTTCATGCACCCACTATGTATTCAGTTATCATGAGCTATTATGAGTTTCCAGATACTTTTGGATATGTGCACAGATACTTTTTTCTTTTATTTGACTAAGGCATCTACATGACTACAGGGGAGTTTTTTAATGCTCGATTTTCACTTGCAGGCCATTCTTATTAAGAGATTTATGGCCTTATAATGACCTGCCGGGATCCACTGACAAAAGCTAACGTGTGAAACCACAAAACCCTGCCTCCTACACAATGGAGAGAGCAATAGAAGATTTCTTCCCCCGAGCATCTATTCCAATACATTTATTACCCTTGGATACCCACCAATCTCACACAAGCGAGGAACAGCTGGAAGACGCATAAAAGAAAAATTTTCATTTACAAAGACATGCTATAACAAAGTGAAATTTTCAACACCCAGAAAATTTTAGATAAAAATAGAGATATTTCATTTTTTTTATTCAAAATATTTTTAAAAGCAATATTCTTTAGTTTTTGTTTAAGTATTTGTTGAGGCATAAATATTGAAGGTCTCAAATGTTTTTAAAAATATTTTGAATATTTAAAAATTTTCATCTCTTATAAAAGTGAAGTATCTATCTATTTTTTTTTTTTTTTAATTTAATGAGGGATGAAACTTTCATTTTTTTATAGCATGCCTTTGCAAGTGAAAATTTTTATTTTTATGCATTTAAGGAGTACACAATAAAAGCTTCTACTGTAAATAAATAAATATGTAAATAAAGTTTCATTTTTGTGCTAGCTACAAATGAAACACATGTTTAATTTATAACTAAACTGCACAGCTTTTAATAATAAGAAAAAGGTGCAACTCTTATGTTTTTGTGACACCAAGACACAATGACAATTTTCTAGAAAATAATTTATTTTTTAAATAAATTTTTGTTTTTTTCTCTAGGTCGGGATTTAAGTTCCGGATATAAGCGTGTATCCACAGAACACCATTTGGCTTGAATTAACCAGTTTAAAGATTGAAGTGCAGTGCCTTATTCTTTAACATGACACCAGGATTGGATGACAAATCCAATTTTAATGAAAAGCTTCTAATTACAATTTAAGAAAGCTAAGGATAAAAGGTCAAATTTATTATAAGGTCAACAGTAAAAGTTTCCAGCCAACTGCTTACTTTTAAAGCCAGATTTCATTGAGTTTTGGGCAGTTTTCCCCTGCTATATGGGAATATGCACCAGAAAACCTTAAGTTCCTATGCTCAAAGTATCCCCTTTTGGTTGATAGTGCTTGTGTTGCTTTGCCTTGACCACTAAACTAAAATCTCCCCAGATTTAAGTACAGTACACTGCCAAGTTTCGCACCAAAATATTGTTTTATTTTATTTAAATAGAAATTGTTTTATAATCGATTTGCTTGGCATGATTTATATTTTTGAATTCATTTTTGTGTCTGTGTGCTAGTGATAGAAACGAGACAAGACACTGGACTGTCGCGTCGCGTCTTGTAAAATTATGGAGTGCCGTTTTAGCATAGTATTTATACTTCTGATGTATCAGATTATTAAACATTAAAAGATACGGATACAAGTTAACTCTGATCTGAGCATTCACAGCTTTAAAATCAAATATCTTTTAAATATACTTACCTATTTGGGCAATTAAAATTCGCTAATTTGTGTTTATATATAACCTGTCCTAATGCAATCATTGTACTAACTAAACTATGAATATTATGAAAAGGGAGCTTCAGTTTAATTGACAGTTTACTGAAGAAATTATTTAATTTAATTGATATGTAATTTTTAATGTGCTGTAAGACATCTTTTTTATTCGTTCGTTAATGCATATAACTACGAAATAATGCAGTATAGTAGTAGAGCGAAAAAAAAAGAAAAGAAAATGTAATGCACTCCCTCGTTATGAAAACTAACATGAAGTTAGCTACTCGGACCTCAACGCCTGCATACACACAAAGCCAACTAACGTTTTCACCTGCTGCCAATTGACCGAGACTGTAAGAACATAAAATTAAATTTAAATATCTTAAATCAGTGTTGATTGAGAGAAGGGGGGGGGGTGAGATGGCCCACGAAGTCATACAGACAATGGTGAAGGGAGAAGAGACCAAAAGATACGCAAAAAATATATGTTTACTAAGCTATTTGTTCTAAAATTCCATGCATAATACATAGTGCAGAGAAAAAAACATTAGAAGGCAAGGCAAGTGATGTTTATAAGGACCTCTAACCGTACAGAGAAATAATTCAGGGGAGGAAAAATTGTCCTTCTTGATAAATATTCACTTTCTTAGGAAAAGAAATGCGAATACCGATTATAGGTATGAAAACTATACCTGTTTTATCTCATCTTAACTTTTATGTAATGATGTTACATTGTAAGCACTTCTTGACAAAACAAGTAAGTCATCCTATTAAAACAATGTATGCAGCTTGTGTGCTTATACGCCAAGTTTGAGACAACAAAGGAGAGGGAGTGTGTTCTTTCCTATAAGCCGCGTGTGTACCAGGGCTGATTAATTGTTTTTTCTTTTTATCCGGTTACCGTTAATCCTGTTTAAATTACGTATTTATATCTCGATGCATCGCATTCACCGCAGGATTGTTGTTCGAACATTTTCTGTTAATTGCCTCTAACATTTTGAAATGCATGACTGACTTTGAAATGACGCGGACAGACAAAAAAAAATACTTGGAATCCTTCGACCTTGTCTTATGCAGTTAGTTGGCCTCACTGCAATGTTAATTACGTGTATTTGACCATTAACTGACTGTAAACACCCTTTGATTCTTTCTAGACTTTCTCCATTATATTATCCTCGTTGCTTGTAATTTGGTAGTGTACGTTCTTTGCATGCAGTTTCAGTTGTATTTTGTAATGTGTAAAATAGCGATGTTGTTGACTGACTCAATTACTGATGCATCGCTGTTAAGGCTGTTCTTGGCGGAAATTATGCAACTTTTTAACCCTTTGAGGCGCAACCCTTTCCCAACGCTGAAAAAAGGGCAGCCGTTGCCATCGGTCGACTTAACTACCAGCAAGATGGCGAACGATCGAAACGTTCATCGCGTGCCACAGATCTAGAGACCCTGTTTTGACGCAGCTGGCTGTGCGGCACAGCCAGCTGCGTCAAAACAGGGTCTCTAGATCTGTGGCACGCGATGAACGTTTCGATCGTTCGCCATCTTGCTGGTAGTTAAGTCGAGCGATGGCAATGGCTGCTCTTTTTACAGCATGGGGCAATCGATCCAGGTGTTCTCGCATTCTTCCATTTTTCAGCAGATGTCAGTGCTGTTAAAAAGAATCGTGACCATTTTTTGACGAGAAATGACGTGCTAAAAAGTAAAGGATTCTCATGGAGCTATGTCACCCGCAACTATTTTTATAGAAATCAAATCTGTTCTTCGTGACTGGCAACAGTCAAAATGTTGGAGTTTAGTGTTCCCAGAGCGGGAATACTGCGGGGCTTAGGAGCACTTAGAGGTTTAAAGAATTTAATTTGTGCCAGACCCGGAATAATTCTGAAAGTCTCTTTACCAGTTGTACTGTGAATTGTTACAAGCAATGAACCTATAGGAATTGCGAAACAAAGAAAAAATGTTAAGTACAAGGAATTTTGCAATCATTTCCTAAACAGGTTACTCTTTGGTCCATTTTTGAAGGCGATTTTCGTGCTTATTAATTTTTTCTCAAAGTTGCATGAGATGCAGCTTTACCGTTAGTATTAGTCCATAGTGCATTGTGTGAAGAACCATTATTAATTTTTTTCGAGAGTTTAACATCATGGGTTCGTTTTTTAAGCCACAACAGGGTTGCTACCGATCAGGGAAAACCTGGAAAAGTCAGGGAATTTCATTTTGGCAGGAAAAGTCGGGGAAAATCGTAAAATTTAGCCCGAAACCTGGAAATCGCATAATGTGACATGGAAAATTATCAGAAATCTGTGTTTGTAAACAATATCAACGTTTAATCTTACTTTGGGAAGCTGGAAATATTTAAGAAGGTATCCAAAGTTCACGTCCTAAACGTAAAAAAAATAGTCCCGGATTTTTATCGCAAAGTTTGGAAAACCTGGAAAAGTCGGCGAAATTTTTTCAGAAATAGAGTAGCAACCCTGTGCAACCATAAGCGTAAAGTTCCATGGGCCCGTGATTCATGAGAACCCTCCAATACTAGTAGTTAAATATAATTTTCGCAGTTTAAAAGCTTAAAAGGTGATCTCTAGGCCATGCATTAATTTTGTGAACTTGGGCTAATAAGAAATTTAACTTAAAGAAACGGGGTGACCACTGGTTGAGAATTATCAGGAAAAATGCCAGATTTGGAAAACATCAAGGAATTTAAAATAAATAAATAAATAAAACCACAACTCCTGGATTATTTCAATCTTGATTTTTTCCTAATTTATGTGAAAGGTTAACATATAAATATCGGGAAATTTTCAGATGGTGGTTTGACCCTGAATACAAGAGGACATCAGGGAGTTCAGATAGTTTGGTGATTACCCTCAGTAATTAACTTGTTTTTAAAAAAATGCAATTTTACTATTTCAATTATCTGCATTAAACTTCTTACTATGAAAAAGTATAAAGATACCTATTTAGTGTAGTAGCGTGAGAGCCCATTAGGGGAAAGGGGAGGTAGGAAACCTGCCCCCTACCCTAAAGAATTGATGTATTCTTTTACAATGTAAACAAAATTGCATCAAAAAGCAAAATAGAGAGCTGAGATTGCTAGAAGTATGTAATTCCACCCCACTGAGAAAATGAAGATTGCCCCCCTCTAAAAAAATTTCGTCCATGTTTAGTAGTATGGTTGGATTGCCAAGAACATATCTTGACCTGCTCTATCCGGTTTTGCCCCTTTAAAACTAGTGTATTTTGCAAATTTAACCGAATATGCCACTGGCATAATTTGCCACGCCGGACCGGGTTTGATTTGTCCGGTACTAGATCCGCTCCTGCTTCATAGCGAATGATGTGCATTTATGGCAAGCACGAAAAAACAGACCACAAATATAAACACTCTTCAATTTTGCTGTTAAATATTAAGATGCTATTGTAGGAAAAAACGTCCAGATCTTCTTTCGGTACACAAGCTTCATTTACAGTAAAATCAGCTTAACGTTCACCATCCTCTTAATTGCTATTATTATTATAACTTTTTTTTCTTTATTTCTTTCTAATGCTTCGTCGCTTTTCCCCGTATTAATCATAGTCGTTTAAAAATCCCGACGAAAAAGGCGTGTTTGCTGTGATAACAGTCATTACACCCGTGAGTAATTGTGTGAAAGATCGCGCATAATTATACTCGCGATGTCCTTGTGACGGTGACGGGTAGAGACTCACTGACGTTGACAGCTATTTTCGCTACATTTCATTTGTTCGGAAGTTTGGAGCCATTAGCGTTTTACCGAGAACCTTTAATTATCATTTGACTCTTCCTTGACAGCTCTGTGCGAGCACGTATATAGCGATTGATTTAATTAAGCTTGGGGGGCTCAGTGATCGATGCATACGAAATTTGGGTCCGTTTTACGACCCCTTCACAAAATTACAATCGATTAAAACGGCCCCTTCACAAAAATACAATCGATTAAAATAACCCTTCATGCATTGGCATTTTTATAACATATTTTAATTTTTTTCTAAATTATTTAAAGAAGAAAATGACTTTTTCAAAACTTTTAATTGAAATTCACAAAAATAGATGTTGGAATTCACAAAAATGGATATTAAAATTCACAAAATTAAACAATTTTCACAAAAATGGGACCCTGGAAAAATTTCTGGATCGACCTCTGGTGCTAGGAGACCTGAGGGGAAGGCTGTAGTGTCCCCTAAAATCGACCAGTTTGTTTCACCTTTTTCCCAGCTGAAGTTACTACATTTTAGAGCAGCAACAACAAACGCTCAAAAGGAACTGGTGTTTAAAAGAGAAAATAATACTCATCAGGGTTGGTTTTTAGACGTCAAAAAACTGGTTTTTGACATGACAAGCGTCAAAAACTGGTTTTAACTATCAGAAACTGATTTAAACCGTCAAAAACTAATCTATTAAAGAAAGAGAACAAAATGTCAAACTAATTATGCAGGATATTTTCAGTTTATTTTCGATTTAATCTAAAAACCTAAATTGAAAGGATTTTAAGCAACAGCCAATAACATCAGTCATTCGTTCATTTTTTCCACAAAGCATAACTAATTTTTTATTGAAATTGATAATTTAGAATTTTAATATTATAAGACCAGAGATATTATCTTTTTACGATAGAATATTGTTCTGACCATAGCAAGAGTATTGTTCTGACTATATTGGATACATAATTAATTTTCTTTCCCCTCTTTTTTTTTCTTTTTCTAGACAACATGTTTTATAAAAAAATATGTAAAAGATGACCGTATTAAAAATTAATGAATTGACATTTCACACATATTCATAGCTTATACAATGTATGTAATGTTAAAGACATCAATTAATATTTGTAATACTACAAGTGCAATATTTGAGGTTTTTGACGTGACAGTTTAAACCATGGTTAAAACCGTCAAAAACTTGCCAACCCTGTAAAAAGTACTTGGTGCACGTACAAAGTGTACACGTGTGTCGATCGAAAAAATTTCAATCTTCTCACGTGTTTTATTTATTTATTATTATTATTATTTACACTTTAATAAGTACCTGTTATGCGTATCATTTTATAAAGTTTTAATTATTTTATCTTTTAAACACCAGTTTCTTTTCAGAGTTTCTTGTTATTTTTTGTTCATTCCGACTGATAACATTTTGAGTCTGTGTATGGACTTGTGCTGGTGCTGTTAAAGATAGTTTTTTTTTTTTTTTTTTTTTATCGAAACACGTGTACGCTTTAATAAGTACCTTTTATATGATTTATTTTACAAAGTCTAAAGATTTTATTCTAGAGCACTGTCTCCCAACCTTTTTACATCTGCCGACCGGTAAAAATAAGAAAAATATTTTGCTGACCAGCGTCAACAAAAAATAATAAATATCATGTAAGAATGTAGTTTATTTATAAATAGGGATGGTAGCGAGGCGAGACAGAGATTTACAGCTTTTTTGCGAGACGAGACAAATATTTTTAACATTATGATATAGAGTTTTTGGGAGACGAGACGAAGCTTTTCGGCAGTTTTGCGAGACTGTTTTTCCTCTCGCGTCCATCTCTATTTATAAAAACATAATATTTTGTTTGAGCGACATTTGTTGCTGATTATTTTTTAATAAATTTGATATACGTGAACCGGTAATTATGTTAACGATTTTTTTTTTTTTTTTTTTTTTTCAGTGTTTCACAAAATGTTTCGCAAAAGATATACTAAATGCTAACATGCGACATGTGCCAAATTATAAGTGACGGAAAAATTGTTCTAAAGTCAGAGGTGGTCAGGAAAATTGAATATTTAAATATTGACTATCTAGAATCCACGCTGAAATGAAGAAATCGCGGAAATATTTGCACCGTCTGCCACTGCTCGGCTGTAATATTGCGTGCGAGTTGTACGTTCATTTACATATATGTTTCATCTTTTAAACTACTTTTTTTTGCACAAAACATTGCTTTTGTATGTCTGAGTGAATCGGAAGTATTACCTGCTTAAACGCTAGAGTAATTTCTCTTTCACTGGCTTGTGACTTCATTCCTGCTAAATCCCCCAGAAGAAGAAATATCACTGCAATTCATTTTTCTTAGGATTCATGCATTTCTCGGTAAGAATCAGCGTTTAATAGAATTAAATACTACTTTGTGAAAAGAAGTAAAAAAAAAAACAAAAAACAAAAAAAAAAACACTAAAGAGCGAAGAATCAGAAGCCACGGCTTGGGGCGAAATCGGGACGTAGGGAAATGAGAAGATAATTTTTTTTTTGTTGTTGTTGTTCTTTACGTTCTTCTCCCTCCGGTATATATTGTTTCACGCTTCACTTGGAGGTCTTTGCTTACAACTAACTCCTTTCTCTGTGGACTTCTTTTGTATTTTTTGTAGGTTTATTTTTTTGGCAAAAATTTAGTCGCTGCCCGTGATTCCTGTGTGGAAAAACAATCTGGCATTCTGTGCTAAGTGTAAAACGAGAGGTGAAGAAAGGAATTTGAAAAGCAAGACAGAAAGTTATTCATTTAGAAAGTAAATGAGCGTTTTCTGTGACGGCGGAATAATTAGAGGATGGGCTTGAATTTCAAGGAGCACACCGCAGAATTTTCGTAACCTTACTTCCCGCAATTGAAAATGTTTGCGCCCTGTATCATTCTGTTTCTTCTATACAGAATAAAATTACGTTTGTGCTGCTAAATATATCAAATCTGTTATATATATGTAAATTATACATACAGTATTCAGTTCTAAAATATATCAAATATTATAAAGATTTTTTTTTTTCTTTTGTGTGTGTGTGTGTTTGTAAAAGTAGCCTAGAGGTACACCCACTCGAAGAAGTATTCGAATATAATAGAAGTTTCCTATAAATTTTGTGAGACTGATTAATTTTCCAAAAAATCATGCAGCTCAAAATAAACATAAGTTGCTATTATGTACTACATAACTACATTTTATGACGAAAACAAACAACACTTTATAATGAAACTGATGTGAGAAAATTGACTTGCACTCGAATGTTTTCTTAAAATAAATAACTGTTTACAGTTCTCTGACCAAGGCATCCCCTGTAGGCAGATGCCCCTAGTGTAGGTTTGCCACAACACACAAATAAAATAAATAAGCACAAACACAAAAGAGTAGATCTTTAGTATCATCAAAAATGTATTTTACCCTCTGTTTTGTGTGTGTTTAATACTTGTTCTTAACTAGGGATACAACGAATATCCGGCTAACATACTGCATCCGGCCAATACGCCCGATAATTGTATTACAAATAGTCGGATATTACAAATATCTGGCAGTACTTCCAGCCTAAAATTATAAACAGAGCAGGGTTGGCAAGTTTTTGACAGTTTTAACCATGGTTTAAACGGTCACGTCAAAAACCCTATGTCAAAAACTCTCAAAAACCTTAAATATTGCACTTTAAAATACATGCAAATTACATATATTAATTTATTTTAATACAATTACAAATATTGATTGATTGTTATTGATTATTAATATTAATCTACTACAAACATTGACTGTAGTAAAAATACTAATTGATTTCTTCAAAATTGCACACATTGTGAAATATAATATTAACTTTTAAGAAATATTATAAACATCTTTTATACACTTTTTTATCAAGTATGTTGTCTAGAAACAGAAAAAAGAGTGGAAAAGTAATTTTATTACATATCTAATATGTTCAAAACATTATTCTTGCTGTTATAACATTAAAATTCTAAATTATCTATCAGCATCAAAAATTAGGACTGTCCTTAAAATCTTCCATGGCTTTTGAAAATTTTGAAAGACTGCTGAACATTCTTTATATATTAACTCTCCCTCCAAATTATATGCATATATACTACTGAATAAATTAAATTAAAAAATTTTTATCCTATAAATGGTATTTATTTATTTATACAAAGAAATGCACACTACAGACAATTATTAATGAGCCCAATAATTGTCATTTGTTGAGAAATAACTGTCATTTTTTAAAATAATCATTTTTCAATATAATTAATTATGTATTCAGTTTAATGCAAAATGAAAATATACTGCACAGTAAGTTTACATATTGTTCTCTTTCTTTTATGGATTAGTTTTTGGCGGTTTAAACCAGTTTTCGACAGTTTAAACCAGTTTTTGACACTTGTCATGTCAAAAACCCAACCCCGATACAGAGAAATAACATAAATAATCATAATAAATGAATAAATTCTAAAAACTGCAATAATAAAATATGCGAAAAAACAAAGTTTTGTGAAAATATTTTGTTTTCAGTACTTCTTAGATGTATTTTTTATCATGTATAGAAAATGGCGGGAAAAAATTAAGTGCTTCTATCTTTTTTTAATGTTGGAGTAAATTATTACTAGCAGAAATTAATGTACAAAAACACTGTTTTTCAATCTTTGTAAGAATTCGATGTTACCTTTTTTTCCACTATAAATTGACTTGTGATAAAATGTCCCCCACCTCCCCCTAATTTCGATAAAGTAAGGAAATTTGTTACATTGATTTTTCCAACAGTTGAATGGAGATGTCGTTCTTTCAAGAACTGATCTTTTAAGATATTTATCTAACTCTTGAGGTAGAACATCCATGGCACTGTTATTTGTATGACTTTTAATTGCAGTAAAACTGGTACTGAATTCATGGAAACAATCCTAGAAGGATTTCTGATTCTTGAATTAAATTATTTGAAACTAATGAGAAAATTTAAAGAAAAAAGTAATAGCTCAATGATCTAAGAAAACTAGTGAAAACAGAACAAAAAAGAAGAAAACATACTGCTGCCGGATATCCGGCGGAAAGTTTGGCTGGATATTCGGTATCCGGCCAAATTGATATCCGTTGCATTACTATTCTTAACACAAATTTTTGTTGTTGTTGTGTTTTTTAATACCATTTTTTGTATTATTATTATACTGCTCACCTCCGTTCTCTCGGCTTAAAACAATACGATTCAAAAATTGCGTCACATACGCCATATTGCTTTTGAGTTTCCACACAGGTCCCGATTATGACCACCCAGAACCATTGGCACAATGATAAAATTGGGGCCACTGGGCTCTGTCCCGCTAGGGAGTTGTCCATGTGATAATATAGCCGTGTTCCACATACCTTTCCCACAACGTAACGTTTTATTTTTATCGATGACCACTTGAAAATTTCATGCAACGTTTTATAAAGTACCTATCTAGTATAACTGTTCTGAGTTGAAACAATAAATCGCTTAAAATTACAAGATTGTCTTAGTATTTGGATGTGCCTCAGCTCTAGTTTTTCCATCAAAAGTGACCCCAAATTATACCGAAGCCTCATTTACGCCGATCAAGATAAGGTCTTCCAGAGAATAGAGTGGTTGACAACGTGACAAGTCCAGAGCTACGAAATCGTGGCGAGAATAGTACAGCTGTCACACTGCATTGTCAAATTAATGATAGTGTTCTTGCGTCTCTTATGTAAATTCGCGAGTTTCGACAAGTTGATAGAATATCTGTTGTTTTGATGATTGGGAGTTCGATGAATTTTGACGTAAATTACTAGTTTATTAGATTATTGTTCTGCAGTCTCTCGTTGGGTCATTGCATGCCACGTGTGAGGTAACCTCCCCCTCTCCCTTATCATTTTTTACAATCTGCTGAAGTGAAAATATTTTTTCTCCCTTATTTTTAAGGTTCCTGCTTATCTTAGCAGATATTTCTTATTAATATTTGAAAATTTGCTTATTTATATGCATTTTATTATAGAATTGAAAGCTGTTAGTACCATGTGAATATATGCTTATTTTTAAATATATATATATACTAGCTGAAGTACCCGTTCTTCGCACGGGAATGAATGGACTTTTTGATATTAATATTTGTTGTGATTACTATTTATTGTAATAAAGAGATATAGCAAAATGGATATCGCGTTATATTGTGTTCAATAATCATGCATACTGAATTTCAAGGCAATCGTTTTTACGGTGCAGAAGGCGATGCGGCGTAGCACAATCTAGTGGCGAGTTTTAGCAAAACATATACGGCAAAAATATTCTTCACATTCAGATATCGATGTATACGAATTTTCATGACGATCGGCTGAATAGTCTTGAAGTTCATGTGTTGACGCGACATCTAGTGTCAAGTTATAGGAAAATGGATCGTGCCAAACTCTTCCCCGTGTTCAAATATCTATGTATACCTATTTTCATAGCGATCATTCGCACAGTCAAGAAGTGATACACTGCAGGGCCATCTAGTGGTTAATTAAAGTAATGATTTGCTACAGCGCCGTCATGTGGCGAGTTATAGCAAAATGGATAACGCCAAAATATTCTCATTGTTCAAATAGCTATGTATACTGATTTTCATAGCCACCGTTTGAATGGTCAAAAATTTGGCCTGCTGCAGCGTCATCTAGTGGTGAGTTAAAATAATAATGAATTGCAGTGTCATCTAGTGGCGAGTAACATCAAAAGTAACGCAGTTAGAGTATATTCTTCGTGCTCAAATGTGTAAGTATAAAAAATTTTATGCCGATCGGTCGAACGGTATAGAAATTGATGCTTTGCAGCGCCATTTAGCGGCAAGTTACAGCAAAATGGATAGTGAAAAATATTCTCCGTGTTCTAATATTCGCGTGTACCAAATTTCATCGAAATTGGTTGGACGATATTCGCATAGCAAACGGCTAAACGGAATAGAATTCGACGTTCTGCTGCGCCACCTAGTGAAAAGTTAGAGGAAAACGGATAGCATAAAAACCTTCTCCATGATAAAAGACTTAGGTGAACCAAATTTCATGGTGATCGGTGAAACGGTGCTGGAGTTTTTCAACCTCCTACACACATACCAACATTCATTTTTATCTATAACCAGTCTTATTATACGTATATACCAGTCTCAAGTAAAATCCAGTTTCAAATCTAAGCCTCGCCAAAGTGCCAGCATACGCCATTTTGCAAGAGTTTTTTCAGGGAATCATTCGAAGCATTGCCTTAGCAGCAATCAAAATGGGAAATGGTTCGACCGCCAGGCATTTATTTGAAAAGTGGAATCCCTTAATACAGCCGCATTTTTTAAATTATCAACTATAACATGTTTTATTCATCGTTACCTCGATGTACTAAATGCAAAGATTTCAATTTTCTGAAATTTGGCGGATTTCCCCCAAGTTAAATCAATGTACTCAATTGGCGAGAATTCTGAAGCTACATCGCTTGAAATGCCCTAATAACTGCATTATTTCTGCACGGATAGTTAAAATTTAATGCTGTATTCTAAGAAAACCTATACACTTGTTTTCAAAAATGCTATTCCCTTAAGCTCTCAGTAAACTGCGCCAAAAAGCCTAAAACTGTGCAAACCGCTAGAACTCACTCTCTAAAAATCGGCCTAGCAGCCATTTTTTTTTTTCGCCAAACTAAAAAAAAATTACATATTAGTCTCGGATATCTTCGATCCTCATTGTTTTGCGTATAAAACATTTCATTCCTGCTCTCATTTCTTATGCGCACACGATATTATAATTAAAAAAATAACCTAAAAAAATAAACTAAAAAAATCATTTATTCTTTTATTTTTACTTTAAGAATTTAAAACATTTTATTCGGCAAAATCGCCACACATGGCAACCAAGATGCTTATTTCACACACTTTTTTCACTACAGGGGTTAATATTACGTAAAGCTTTCTGCGTGGAGAACATAAAAAATCTCTTAAATTCCGGGAACGGAAATAAAGTGGAGTTTCAAAGTTTTAAAGTGGACTATCATTTATTCTATATTATTTTACATATCTGTGTAAAATTTCAGGCTGACAGGTCCATTTTTGTGGAATTGTATACTACCCAAATCAACAAATTGACAATCAGAATTTCATTTTTATTTATAAGATAACCTACGCTTGTTTTTAAAAATACCCTCTGATTAAATTGCGCCAAGCGCTAGAATCATAGAAAATCTGACACACTTTCAGATTTTTAAATACGCACTAAAGTGCTATATATAAAAAGAGTTATAATCCATGGGTCTTCCCTATTTTCGTTCCTTCTTTCATTAAGTTGGAAAGTGTATCATTATTCATGAGTGTGATTAAACAAAATTAAAATTGATATTTCTAACATCCTTTTTTCTGGTTTTTTAAGCCTGAAAACACGTGTACAATTTGCTATGAAGTAGCACTTTTGCAAGACTCAAATTCAAATAAAAATAGTTAAGTTGTATTCTGTAAAATTTATCTTAATCCCACCGCTTTGAGTCAATGAACCAGTGTCATAACTTTTAATAACTATCTTATTTGAAAAGTTATAGAAGTAAAAGAAAAAAATTACGTGCGAAAGAAAAATATGAAAATATGTGATACTCCATTATTATAAATAAATTATTTTTAATTTTTTAGTTAACTTCAATAGTAACAGAGGTTCATTCGCCAAATCATCTCTTTATTACTTTTACTTTAGTGTTTCGTAACATTGTGATTATAATTTTTTGAGTTAGGATGTTTTGCCGCAAAGTAAAACCTCAAACAAATCTTATTTGGGAAAAAAATAAAAAAAATAGAATTAAATGCTAGTTGCCCTATGAAATAAGTGACATTAAAATTTCTGTAACTTAATTAATTCTAAGCCAAGATAGCAGTAAAATTTAAACTGATTCAGAGAGCTAAAGCATCAAGGTTTAATATATAGGGGGCGGGGGGGGGGGACAATATTTGTACTTAAGGTTTATTATGTATTCGTATTCAATTAATTAGCAATTTTTTAATATAGATTGCAATTTTAAGGAATTTTTTTTTTTGAAAGTGCATTTCGGATTACAAACCATTGATTGAATACCATAAAACAAACTCGTGAACATTTAAAATATAAACTTAGATGTGCTCTATAATCTAGCAATAACGAAATTTAGGAAATCGGAAATAAATCGATGCTTTAAACAGTATTTAACTTTCTGTAATTTTATTTTTACTTGGAACAGATAGACAGTGCACTCCGTCCTTGAATTGTTTTACTTTTAGCGCCTTATACGTGGTAAGCCGCAAAACAGCCTTAAACCATACCATAACAAACAATTGCGTTTGGTCAAATTGCATTACGTCGCGTCATTTCTAGGAAGGAATCATGGACTAATAGAATTAAATTAGGCACTAGTAGTTGTTCTGGAGGAACGAGCAGACGATTATCGACAGGAGCTGAGTTGCTGACGGGGAAATGGGTGACATGAAGCCCGTGCAAGCTTCTCTGTGTGTGTATTATTTCATGCATCAGTTAAGAGAGCCTTGCTTGCTTCTAGTGGTTTTTATTTAGCTTGAATCGATCCTGGAAAAATAATTCCAAATCATCTCACCCAGTAGGATGGAATAACCATCCTGATCCTGATTGGTTGTTCATTGTCCAACCGCGTTCGATAACCCTTTAACGCGCAGTGTTCCCGCTGTGGGAACACCAAACTCAATTGTTATTGCATCGTTTTGACTGTTGCCAGTCACGAAGAATAGATTTGATTTCTATAAAAATAGTGGCGTCTGAAATAGCTCCCCGAGAATCTTTTACTTTTTAGCACGTCTTTTCCCGTAAAAAATGGTCACGATTATTTCTAACAGCACTGACATCTGCCGAAAAATGGAAGAATGCGAGAACAGCTGGATAGATTGCCCAATGCTGAAAAAAGAGCAGCCGTTGCCATCGCCCGACTTAACTACCAGCAAGATAGCGGACGATCGAAACGTTCATCGCGTGCCACAGATCTAGAGACCCTTTTTTGACGGTCAAAAAAGGGTATCTAGATCTGTGGCACGCGATGAACGTTTCGATCGTCCGCTATCTTGCTGGTAGTTAAGTCGAGCGATGGCAACGGCTGCCCTTTTTTCAGCATTGGGAGAGGGTTGAGCCTCAAAGGGTTAAAAGAATGTTCAGATTCTCCCCCCCCCCCATATGTTAATTGTTCAACTCATATGTACTTCAATTGGTGTTCTATTTTCTAAAGTTTCTTTTGACAGATTTTGAATTTTAATTTATTTAAAGTGCATTATGCTTAGTACACACCCTTGTAATCTAAAATGTCACGGCCCTTTAAAATATAAATTATACGATGAAAATAAAGAAAGCCCATATTTTTTGTTCAGCATATTAATTTTAGCAGAAAAAACAATGGCATGTTGAAAAAAATGATGACCTATCAAAAAGTTGAAATTTCCGTCCTGTGGCATGGAACGGCCTACAAGTACAACCAACCTGGGGGGGGGGGGGTTAAATTTTAGGAGTCTGATGTAATTTTACTACTTTGAAAATTGGACAAAATTCGTTTTGATCTGAGCATAACATGCTACCATTTAAGATATGTTGTGAAATTATACCAAAAGTACTTCTGTGTATATTTTCTGAAGGTTGCTTGTAGACATCAAAGACAGACTATTTCACTATTCGATCTTTCTCCCTGAAACATATCTCTGGAACATTCGTTTGGATCATAGATTAGATAAAAAAAATTTAGGATATTTGAACTTATCTTTTTTCCCTTTTCCTTTTGGAATGCATTTTTTCTTCTTTTTCCAGAGAATAAAATCAGAAGCTTCGTGTGATTTGTGTTGCTGGAAAACATCATATATTACAATATCAGCGTCACAATCGCGTGGTTTACGTTTGTCGCTGAAGGTAAGATCCTGTTCAGAAAAAAAAATCGCCTGGAGAAAGAAAAATTGCAAAACTGGAAAACCAAGATTTGTTTTGTTTTGTATTTTTTTCGTCTATTCTTGTTTAGCTATCTCTATAACCTTTTTAATCCGTCATTCACGGAAAGAAAAGATTTTTCTTGTTTCATCGTAGAACTCTTCCGCTCCTTCTGTTTGTATTTATATAGCGTATTTGCCTTTTTCTTTCTTTTTTTCATTTTTCTTTGCTGGCTGGGTTGATCGACTTTATTTGGTCACAGTCGGTTTAACTCTGTAAACTTTCACTGCACTGAAAAGAAAGTGAGAGATGAGGGCACTTTGGAGAATTTTCATATCTTTAAAAACGAGCAATATTGAATTTTTGTGTATACTTAAATTGGACTATTGTTGTGAACTACCGAAAGTTGTCGGGAGAACTTCGGTTTACGGTTGCGAATCCATTTTACAAGAATTGATACGTGTTATGATAAAGATTTCGACCAATTTCTAGGAAGATTATGATAAGTGAATGTTAATTTAGTAAAGGCGCAGTAACATAACTGTCATGCCAACTATTCCGATTTAATGGGATTTCCCCGAATTTTCAAGTGTTGTTACGGAAATACTATTTTTGCCTATATTGTTCCGATGTGATATAGCTTCCAACTCAGTTTAAATCTTTGCATGTTTTAGATGATTAATGAGTATTTTGCTTATGTATTTCCAGGGGTCGACGCAGTCGAAAATTGGGTTCGTTTCAGCCCCTTCACAAAATCACAATCAAATAAAACGGCCCTTCATTGACATTTTACCCTACATTTTATCAATTATTTAAAAAAAACCTGACTTTTATTAAAAATTAGCATGACAATTGACAATAACGGTACCCTGGACAAAATTCCTGGATCGACCCCTGATTTCTTTATTCATATCTGCAATGCAGTTACAAAGTGAGTTTTGAGGATATTTTGACCCCCTCCGACTCCCTGGTGAGATGCCGAGAGATTTTCCTCGACCCCCTAATCTCACGTGAGATTTTTCAAAATTTGTATTTTGAGTATAAAAGCGTTTTGGTATGCAATCGAAGGGCTACTGTGCTGCTTTGGGGCATTCGGATAAACACGATAAATATCATCGCGTCACATTTCGCCACATTTTACTCAAAAAACATGTTTCACTTTAAATTAACCCAATTTTGGCGCAATTTTACACTGTTTTTTTGCGAGAAAAAAAAAAAAAACAAACAATTACGTGATATATGCCGAGACCTCCCCTCTTTCCCACCTGAGATTTGGTGAGATTCGGCTCCCCAAATCTCCCCCCCCCCCCGAACACCTTGCTTAATTAATGGACGCCCCCTAATTCATAGGTTCATTGTTCGTAACAGTTCACTGTACAACTTAATGTAACTTCACTGTAACACTGAAAATTAGATACACTACTGGTCAAAAGTATTGCAAGTTTCAGAAATCTAACCATCTTTTCAAAAATAGCTCAGAAAAAATGGACAGGATATTTGCCAGATTTAAATAGTTTTGGGAATATATGTAGTATAATTGGAAAGAATACATCTGAAAATCCCCCAAAACAAAATGGCAGCTTCTGGAACGAATAATTTAAGTTGGCAAAACGAAACACCGGAAGAAGTGTTGTAAAGCATTGTGGATTCCATATCTAAAAGAGTAGCTGTTGTGATCAAAGTCAGGGCTGCTCATCAACACAATAAATGATCTTCAGTTCAATTGCATTTATTTATTATCCTCTTTTTGCAGAAGAACTTGAAATTAATTCTTTATTTAATTTTATTCCGACGAGCCAAAATGGATTATGATTTCTATAATAACCTATATATTTTTTATGCTAGTTTTTAAGTAAATTAAATACTTATTTTTGTTTTTTAACTTAATGCTATCTTTTCCTTGAAGTAATTAATTTAACATACGATATCAATTATATTGATTTTTCTTTTTAACGGGGGAGAGGGGGCATAATCTTGAAAAGGGTTCGATCTCTGAAACTTGCAATACTTTTGGCCATTAGTGTAAATAGAGCTGGATGCATTGATCATAAAACAAAATAATTCTACGTTAATAAATCCCACGGTGATTTCCACAAAAAAAGACTACGTAATTGAACCCATAAGACGTGGGTGAGAAATATAAAATCGCCCGAACCGTTAGAACGTCAACACCTCCTGGATAAAGAAAGCCTAACAACTCCTACGTCACTAAGCTTTGACGTCATCATTTGGCCTACAGTTAAATGTTTTATTTTCACAAAATAAAAGTATAAAAAAATTCTGGTGAATTTACTCATTAATAACAATATTTTTAATAATTTGAGATAAAAAAATATAATTTTTCTATCAAATGGCAGTTTTTAACCATGACTAATTATATAATACGGTAAGGAAATAGATCGAAATGAACAATTTTATATGAGAAAGGTATTTCAATTTTAATTTTGTATTTATGGTACGTTCTAATATTTGTAGCATTCACCAGAAGTTTTAAATAATTTTACTTTGTGAAAGTAAAACTCTGATGACGTCATTACTTGAAGGCCTAGTGATGACGTCAAAGTTTCTGTTGTTAGGCTTTCTATATGTAGGAGGTGTTGAAAACGTCATGTAAGTGAACTGAGAGAAGTTCAACATAATTTCCCGTAAGGCGTGGACGGGGCCAAGTGAATTTGGCGTGTTACCGAGAGAGTCATATAACTGAGAGATGCATTGGTGGAAGGTCACTGTATTTACCTTTTGGATTTATAATATTAAAATAAAAAAGAAATAATTTATAAAATTGAAAATTACTTGAAATTTGAAAAAGCTTTCCTTAGTTATTTACTAAATGTTGTTAGTTATTAGTTTGAAATTTTGACAATTATTCTGAGGCATATTTCTCAATAATAAAACCGTAGGACAACATTATAGCCTTAAAAATTTTTGAAATAGCAATTTAATTTTTTTTTTTTTAATGAGAAAGAGCATGTGAACATTAGTTTAAAAAAAAAAAAAAAATCTAAGCACACACACACACACAACCCCAATCATTCTGTGAGCTGAAATTCTTTATATAAAGAAAACAAACTCGTTAGGACCCGTTAGGTATTTTTTGTCCTGAACAAACAAGTTCGATGCAATGCCATTCAGGAAATATTATTTTAAATCGTTGAACTTGGGTAATACTAGCCACAAATTGGCGACAAAACTCGCTTTACGAGTTAATGGCTGATTGTTCGATTCGGCCGCTCTACGTGAACTAATGTGACGAGAAAACTAGTTGGGAAGTTTACTTAGTTTCAGTTTATCTCCTTCTAGAAAATCCATCGAGTCGTTGTTTCAACGTGGATTTGTGAATTTTTATTTTATTGATATTTATAAATAGGCGTTGCAAGTACACTAAAAGGGAAAAAAAATACCGCTATCGTTTATTGTATGATATGCTTTCAATTGCTGTTAAGAGTTTCGTAATGTCTGTTGGAAAATTCGAAACTTAAAAAAGAAGATTTCTGATTAGAAACTTACTGTTTTGTGACTTTTGAATGGGGCAGAAAATTTGTAATTTTGCGGAACTTTTTGCATGCGACTTTTAAAATACATCCGGGATCGAAAAAAACACTTGAAAGTTCATGGGCGTCCATAAGGGGGGCAAGGAAAGGTGTCTTCAACTGTGAACGAAGTTGCATCGCAAAGCGAAATCGGCACCGAAATTGTTACAAGTGAGAAATTTGTACCCCTCTAGAAAGTTTTAAAATGAAGTTTGCCCCCCCCCGAAAAATTTCTATGGGCGCCCATTCTCAAGTAAAGTTTTAAATACTCACAGCGGCACTTGCCTCGGGAACTGCGGCTATTTAAGCTAACCTCACGGCATTTGCCGCGGTTGCTGCAACTTATTTGGAGCCCTGTCACTAATAAATCTGTAGCCGGCGCATTGCATTACAATGTAAACCCCAGAATTTACATAAAAGTTACTGGTCCGCAAAATAATCTAGACGCTACAATAAACTTTACCGGGAAATCCATGATTTGTTTTAGGCATGCAAAGAACTCTAATCCAAATCACGTAAAGTAATCCTACTGCATCGCTGATGGTTTACGACGAAACATTGTATCTACGGAAAATGTCAATACGGAACTCAACAGCGTGAGAATACGGATTTTTTGCCCCCTTTCTTTTTTTGTTTCTTGTTTCAGATGGGATTGCCCATGAATCGTAAAATGCTTTGTTGCACATTACTTTGTCTAACCCTTTAAGGCGCGGTGTCCTCGCTGTGAGGGCACGACTCTGACATTTTGGCTGTTTTGATTCACGAAGAATGAATTTGATATCAATTAAATACTCAAAGAGGACATAGACTGCCCAATGTTGAAAAAGTGCAGCCATTGCCATCGCGCGATTTAAGAACCAGCAAGATGGCGGTCGATCAAATCGCCCTGTGCGTGCCACAAAGAGCATTATTCGACACAGCCGGCTGTGTGAAAAATATCCCTTTAGGGGATGATGGGCTATAACACTACTAAAAATCCACCAAAAAATCAGAATTTTCTTAGTGTATTAATTAATATTCTATGATTTTTACTGTATCGGAGACAAAAAACCGCATGTCTCTAACTTAATTAGTAAAAAAGTTGCTTACATTTTAAACATTTATATCTCATAAATTGGTCATTGAAAGTCCGAAAAAATGCCTTTTGTGCAAATTGAATATTTTTGGCAGTTCTGTGTCTTTAAAATGTCCCTTGCGACACAATTTTTGAAGAAATCTTATAAAATTCATTACAGAGACTCAAGATACATATAAAAATAAATTTTCTTATCCGTTTTAATTTTGGTGGTCATTAAAATTATAAAAATTCAATGTAAGTTTATGAAAATTCAGTGTTAACGTATAAAAATGCTTCCTAATATTTTACTTTTCAACGAATCTCTAAATTAATAAGAAAATTTGTCCGAAATACATTTTTGAGTAATGACAAAGTAAAATGGAAGGAAAAAATTTAAAAATTGGCGCACAAGAGACATTTTTTTATAAATTCAATTTTTTAAAATTTTATTTATAATAATAATTTAATTTTTAAAATCTTAATAATTTATAATTTAACTAAGAAAAAAAAATAATTTTTGAGTTTTTTTTTAAGTATTTAATTTTGTCGTGCTTGAAAGCATAAGGTACAGTCGCCAAATAACGTCCCCTAATTCTAAAATGCAAATTTTTAAAATAATATACGAGGTGAAGTAATAAATAAAACATCAGAGATAAGTTAAAACATTTCTTCATTATTCTGAACAGTCAAAAACTTCTTAACCCTGTTACTTTTTCTACAAAAATAGCTTTAACAAAGAACTAGAAATTCTGAAAATATTTTTTTAGACGCCTATTTACGTCCCGGGGACGATATTGAGATCACAATAATCAGTATGTAAACTTAAATTTTATCTTTAAAAGTAATTATTAATAATCATAATTATTATATCTAATCAGACTTTTGTTATTCATTGGTATAGTTTAAGTAATTTTAATTCTCAAAACGGATTGCACAAATAAAATTTACTCCTGGATTTAACACAATCCTCATGCATCCAATGGAAACATTTTGTGGCTCTTATCCATTTCTCTCCCTTTGTATCTTGAGAAAACCTTTTCTGACATACTGGACATTCAGAGTCATCTTTGTCACTATCTTCTTCGTCAGTAGGAACTAAAATTGGGTCTTCATCAGACGTGTCCTCGACAGAAGACTGATTCTTAAGTCGCTTTTTGGTTTTCTTTTTGTTGCTTCCTGTCGTATTTTTCTTTAAACTTCTAGCCCCCTTTTCTCCCGTTTTTCTTTCATCTTCTTTTTTTTTCTTTTCCGCGTCTATTTTTTCTTGTTTATGCTGTGAAGCCGTAACTACCAGAAACTATATCTTCTATCGATTTATCAGACTTTTTGACATAATCTTTTAACGGTGTTATTCGAAAAAAATCATGTGATTTTGGTACATAATTACAAATAAACTAATTATGCCAGGCACTTCAAAATTTTGAAACTGTCTCTTTACAAGCTGTATTACATACTGCGAAGACAGGTCAATCTGTATCAGTTTCAAAACTTTTAGAAAAAATTCTTAAAAATCGGAAATTTTCGCAAAGCGTGTCACTCTTCGAAAAATCTTGTAGCTCAGATCCATGGTTAAGAATTTTTTCTGAAAATTTCACAAAAGCCACAGCTTTTTCGCTTATCGTAGTGTGTAAAACATCTTATGAAGAACCATCTGGAATTTTTTGGAGACCATGGTGCTATTAGTTTATTTCAATTTGTGTACCAAGACTAAAAACAGAGTTCTTTTTTTTAGATCTTTGAGCCTTAAAGTAGATCTTGGCACATTAAATAACTTAACTGCCTTTTTATACCCCATTTCTTTAGTTCGGACAGCTTCAACGGCTATTTTCATTGCTTCAGGATCCCATAGCTTTCTCTTCGGCATCTAAAAATAAAATTAAAAAACAGTAAAAAAAAAAGTACACCTAACGACAGATGAAGTGACCTAAATACCGTCCTGGGGGCGATATTAGGCTCATGTGAGGGGACGATATTAAGAATTTGTCAAGTTTGTAGATATTATCCATTAAACCAAAAGCAACTGCCATAAACTAAATAAAATTTCAATCAATTTAAATCTAAGAAATAACAACAAATTTTGTGAAGCATTTCATTACAATAACTCAAATACATCCATATTTAAAGAGTACTCATAGTAAAGGAAATAAAAAACTTTGTAAGAAACACACATAAGATATAACAGGTAAGTAGATACGTCCCTCTGTTCTTAGTGACGAAGGGCTTTACTGAGGAAGACTAAAACAATTTTTAGTCGAAACGTACGTATCTACTTACCTGTTACATCTTATGTGTGTTTTTTACAAAGTTTTTTATTTACTTGATCGTTTAACACCAGTATTTTGAGTGATTTTTCCCCAGTACTCATAGTATTTTAATTAAAAACTCACCTTGGACAGTTTTTTTTCTTTTTTCAAATATATTGCGCAAGGAGTTACCTTTTACCGTCAAATTTTTACAATGGCCGGAACTGACGTAACTAACTTTAGATTTGACGTATTAAAAACTAGATGGCGTTATTTAGAAAAAGATATACCTACTAGAGATGAGTTCGGGCTCATTTTTTGAAGTCCGAGCCCGCCCGAGCCCGAAGACTTTTAATCCGAGCCCGAGCAATATTATTTAAGTCGGAGCCCGACCGCCGAGCCCGAAATTTCAGCTAAAGATAAATAAAATTCAATAAAATCCAAATAAGTAATTCTTTGATAGAATACAATAAATTTTGCAAATTAATTTGTGCAAATTAAAGACAAATATAGTTGCAAATTCTTAATGCACTTTCTAATTCTTTATATCTATGTTTATGAAATAATGTCGGATCTCATGACTAACTAAGCAATATAAGCCGCCGTTCTGAAATACCCAAAGAGCTTCACGCGCCTTCCAGGCACCCGTGCCGTTATTTTTACTTTCCGAACATGTACCATGTAAGGAAAGTATTGTAATTATGAAAAAATTCCAATTCGAGATTTTGGTGTATTTACACGTTTTGAGATCTTCTGAATTCATTTATGCTATTTTTACGAGATGTATGTATGTATGTGTGTTTGTGTGTATGTGAGTGAACACGATAGCTCCTAAACGGTACATTCGATTGAGCTCAAATTGGGTATATATGTTATAAATCACCATCTTAAGACCGGTATTGATTTTGGTGTGTATAGGACTTATAGTTCTTCTACAGGGCTACGACAAAGATTTCTTTTATATTATGGCATAATGGCATATGGGGAGAAATTCTTGAAAGTGCGCAAGCGTTTAAACGGTGCATTCGATTGAGTTTCAATTTGGTATATATGTTTGAATGATTCATCGATTAAAATTTATTTAAATACTTGCTAATGATCTTAATCGTAAGTGTTCGGAAAGCCGAGTGGAGTCACTCCAGATTTTTTTTTATAAGTCCTTTTATTTTCCATATGAATCACTTTTTAAAAATCTGTTTCAAGGAATGTTCAATAAAATAGAAATTTTTTACGAGCCCGAGCCCGCCCGAGCCCGAACGCAATTGTGAATTACTGAGCCCGGTTCGGGCCGGGCTCGGGCTCGGGCTTTCGGGCTCGGGCTGAGCCCGTCTCATCTCTAATACCTACGGGGACGAAATTAAGCTCAGGGACGGAATTCGGCGACAGTACCTTATATTTATATACAAAAATTCATAATTGCTGGTCAAAAATTAACAAAAAATTTTAACTCGACCGCCATCTTGCTGCTAGTTAAATCGTGCGATGGCAACGGCTGCACTTTTTCGACATTGGGAAATGGCTGCGCTTCAAAGAGTTAATCCTTCAAGTGTGGTGGAAGTTCCCTGAAAAGCTGGGTTATTGCACCGGTTGCTTTGGCTCATTTTATGCTAGATGAGTGAAAGGCACCTGCATAAACGGTTTTCCGCAATGTGATTTATGCAGTGACGCAAACTGTGAAATGTATGAAGTTTGATGTACAGCGTTAAGCGATATTTTATGTTTTAACTGTCGCAAAAGCAAGTTGTACAAATCGATATTTATGGTTTAATGTTTTCTGAAGCTTCCGATAAAAAAGAAAAAAAAATCCAGTAGCCAGTGACATCACAAAGCTCAGTGGCCACTGATATTGTTAATGGCCATAATTTTTGGTACTGTTCTAACAACTGATCCATAACGAAAAAAACTCTCAAAATACTGGTGTTAAACAATAAAGTAAATAATAAACTTTGTAAAAAACACACATAAGATGTTATAGGCAAGAGGATACGTACGTTTCAGCCAAAAATTGTTTTGGCCTTCTTCAGTCCAAGCCCTTCGTTGCAAGCAACACAGGGAACTTGCTTGCAACGTTGCTTGCAACGAAGGACTTGGACTGAAGCCCTTCGTGGACTGAAGCCTTCGTGAAGCCCTTCTTGGACTGAAGCCCGTGTTGCTTGCAACGAAGGGCTTGGACTGACGAAGGCCAAAACAATTTTTGGCTGAAACGTACGTATCCTCTTACCTATAACATCTTATGTGTGTTTTTTACAAAGTTTTTTATTTACTTTAACTGATCCATATTTCGTTTGTATTGTTCCCCGTTTTTCCTCCATCCAGCACTGTTCTTCAGCAGGGGCGTTTTTTCTGCAACGCACGTCGTCAATGTGGGCATTCTCTGCTTTAAATTCGGTAGTTATCCCCAGTACTGTGGCTTTAGCTTACAAGGAGGTCAATTTTGCAGGTTGCCAATTTTGGTCGATAGCCTGACCGCTTTATAGTCGCGAGAAATAATTCCACAGTTACCACTGACGATCCGGCGACCGCTAAAAGCTTTGAAACTTCCAGTATTAACTACACTACACTTTTGATAATCCGGCGGTTGGTTAGTCCGGCACGTTTAATAATCCGGCACTCTCGGGAAACACTTGCCATATTGTCTTCCGATCCGCCGACCGCCGCGGATGTAAGCAAACATGTCCGCTCTTGTGCTTCCCCCCCCCTCTTTCATTATCGTTTTCTAGTTTACCTAATTTATTTTGTAGTGCATTTATCTGGTGTAGTACAATGTCAACCAAACGAAAGCAGATGGCTTTAAGTTAGTGTAAAAAACAAGCGAGCTTGTCAATCCAAAAATTTTCGATAATATGGCAGTTGTCTGGTTCCGTGTATGTCGAATTATCAAGATTATACTGTTCTATATTTTTTATTCGCGCATTCAGATTCTTGGGGAAAGGAGTTCTATTGTCCTCCCCGTGAACAACTAGTAAATGTCTTTGTATCAGCTCGCAGACGGGGCCCATTAACATCGTGGGGGCACAGGGAACATGCCCCCAAGGGCGCCGGCAGGATTTTATACAGGAGTGACCAAGATATATATAAATACATATACACACATACTGTTGCAGAATACTCTGCTTGCTTCCTGGGTTCGTCGTTCTAAAGTCCAATTGGTGTAGAAAATTCTAGTAAAAAGTCCACTTGTCAGGAATGAAAACGAACTTTATTGCTTCTAGAACTTCGTCGAACAATCAGCTGTACAAGATTCACAAGCACCATGAAACAGTAATGTGCTTTTAACAGTCCGCTTACGGCCGTATTCACCAAGTACTTAACACTCGTGTTAACCCACCAAAACGAGAGTCGGATGTCGAATGGATGTATATTTGATGTCTGCTTAACGTCTGAAGGGGTTAACACGGGTGTCAAGTTCTTGGTGAATACGACCATTTGATCAGAAGCTCTCACAAATGCTGTATTTCTCACACAAAATAAAACACTTTCACAGGCAAAAAATCAGTGAAAATATACGAGAGATATCGCAAGCAATTTATTATTTTTCGAATTGATGACGCATGTTTAAGTTGAACTTTTCTTCAAAAGTGAACGTGCTCCCACTTTTTTAATTTGCGCAATATTTTGCTTTTGCACGAAGCGGCTCAAAAACCTAAGTCCGGTCCTGATCCAAGTATCAAGATTTCTCTGTTATATTTTATTGTAAGATTTTTTGGAGGAAAACAGACCCTCGCCTATGTTAGTACCTGATGCATTACTACGCTTTGGACATGCCTGAAAAGGCTCGTAAACTGAATTTAAGAAAATTGTTGTTTATTTAGTTTTCTTTCTCTGCCAAAAATAAATTATACTCCATAGAGTATCTGGTGCATCGTCTGCGATCCATGTACGGATGCGAGCGTTTATTTTTTCTGCTTGCTCTGTGATTAAAATTATTACATCTGCTTTTTTTTTTTTTAGGATTACACTCGGGAATTGATAAGCTCTTGTAAATAATTTCTTCCTCCCCCCAAATGCTACGTTTTTCCTCCTCCTCTTGTCCATGTTTTCCTCCAAATCTGAACATTCCCCGCATTCCAATGCAGGAACAGCTGTTCTTTTTTCATCTGCTCGGGAACATCTGTTCACAACTTTTTTTCTCCTTCCTTGAGTAAATTTGGAATAAGTGAGTTTAGGTGACTCGGAAAATAGAGGAATGGATTTTGTGTGTAATTCTTGGCTGCTTGTGGAATGAGATTTGTACCGAAATCTGTTTTTTTCATGGTGGATACGTTCCGCATCGAGGAAATGACCGAAACTTTAATTTTGTAAGAAAAAGCCCCCCCCCCCCCCAAAATAAATAAATAAAAAAAATAAAGTAAGAGACAGAGATAATTTATAGTAAAATGTTATTTTTGTAAACAAAACCAACCGTTAAAACTGTAATTAATTTATTATTAATATGTATTATAAACTATAATATGATCATTTAAAAATGTTTAAAAAATATTCAGTGTTTTTTCAAAGAAAAAAAAATCGTTAATTTAAATCTGTAGCGAACGCAAAATCGAATAGGATCCCGTTGGTTTCTTAAATTTGTGGATCCCAAGGACTTTTGGTGTCCGTTGCTGAACACTTATAATTTTAACACAGGCACAACAGTGAGCTCTCTCAAATATACCCAGGATCAAATATAAAAGCGGGTATCGGGGACACGTTATTTCTAAAGTAAATGGTTTCTGTTTGAAAACTGTAGGTAAAAAAAAAAAAAAAAAAAAAAGTGTCCTTACTGTCTATTTTATTGATTTTAATATTAAAAAAATAATTATTTGAATAAGATAAAAAAGTAATTTAAAAATAGTGTTTGAACGAATACATACTAAAATTATAAACATAAACAAATTTTGAGTAAAAGATTGGTCATCTTTATAAAAATGACCAATTTTATTGTTCCCAAGAATGGTAACAGTAGGCAGGTTGAATTGTGTAAAGACTAACCAAACTCGAAATACATCTGATTTTATGAAACTTTTGTATTTTGAAACAATATTTAGCACTTTGTAGGTTGTTCAATATTGTGCGATAATTGCTCAATAGTACACCAATGCTCCCGCCCCCCTAAATAGTTGTTGGTAGCGGGCTGGCCTTTATCCATCTGTATGTAACAAATGAGGAGGGGTAGAATAGCCAAGTTTTTCTAAGGTTTTGTCACTCATGTATGGGATAAAAGGGTTTTCAGATAAAGATTAGGCAATAGATGCAGGGATCGATCCAGGAATTTTTTCAAGGTCCCATTTTTGTGAATTTCAATTCTAATTTTGTGAAATTCAACACTTATTTTTGTGAATTTTCATACCAATTTTTAATAAAAGTCGTTTTTTGTTGTTGAAATAATTGATAAAATTATTAAAATGTAGGATAAAATGCTAATGAAGGGCTGTTTTAATCGATTGTATTTTTGTGAAAGGGCCGTTTTGATCAATTGTAATTTTGTGCAGGGGCGGCAAAACGGACCCAATTTTCGTCTACATCGACTCCTGAGATGTCACCCTCCTGTGTCCCAATGCACAATTAAGTTCATGCTTTTGTTTAAATCAGGGTTTCTTAAAATTTTTTGGTGTGGGGACCCCATAATATTTACCAAAATTTTGTGGGACACCATAAGCATTATTGCGCAAATCTGATCCACGCATGATTGAAACTCAGTTTCTTTACTTGGCATATACTATTGCAGTTTTAGGTCATTAAGTTTAATTTCTAATTTTAAGATGTAGAACGATGTTAAAATTTGAAATAAGTAAACAAAAATATAATAAAGTTATAAAAATAAATTCAATCACTTGGGTAAATTCAAACATTAACTATAGTCTGTCCATTAAGTGCAGCCACTTGGAAGGTCACTACTGAGAAAACCCACTTACTTCTAACATCGTATATGTTCAGATTTAAGTATCAACGGGAAGAGTGTGCCTGTTTATTTTTTATATTATCAAATCTCAGCAAAACAGTTGACTTCGCAAGTACTTTTTCAGTATTTATTAGATTTAATCGATACTTTATGGCAGTTAAAAATGCTGTTAAAGACGAAAATTTCGTAAAATTATTATAGTAAGTTAAAGAAATATCGAAATTGCTGAAATTTTTTGGGTACTTTGTTTCAGGTCCCACGACCGCAATTGGGCTTGCTACCCACAGTTTAACCCTTTGCGGCACAACCCTTTCCCAATGCTGAAAATAGGGCAGCCGTTGCCATCTCTCGACTTAACTACCAGCAAGATGGCGGACGATCGAAACGTTCATCGCGTGCCACAGACCTAGAGACCCTTTTTTGACGCAGCTGGCTGTGCCACACCGCAAAAAAAGGGTCTCTGGATCTGTGGCACGCGATGAACGTTTCGATCGTCCGCCATTTTGCTGGTAGTCAAGTCAAGCGATGGCAACGGCCGCCCTTTTTTCAGCATTGGGCAATCTATCCAGCTGTTCTCGCATTCTTCCATTTTTCAGCAAATGTCAGTGCTGTTAAAAAGAATCGTGACAATTTTTTTGACGTTCTAAAAAGTAAAGGATTCTCGTGGAGCTATGTCACCCGCAACTATTTTTACAGAAATCAAATTGATTCTCCTTGACTGGCAACAGTCAAAACGTCAGAGTTTGGTGTTGCGAGAGCGGGAACTGCGCTTTAAAGGGTTAAGAAACTTTGGTTTAAATAATAACGCATTTAGTTTGTGCGATTATGTTTAACAAGGACGATAAATCATACCTGAAGCATTGGCTATAAAGAACATTTTTTTGGAAATCAAAAATTTGAGAAAATTTATCTGCTTGGTCGGAATGGAAAATGTTAAAAATGATGCGTGTAGAAACCAAGCATGGCAGCATTAATGAAGGTCATTTTCTCTACAAAGCTGAAGCGGCTAATATCATTCATTGCTCTAAAAGCTTCGGATGCATTTATTCAGATTGAGCCGACTAATCATCAGCACATGCGTACTGCAATGAGATTTGCAGACCGTCTAGACAGAGCTAAGTCTAAAGGAGGCCCGCTAATAACCGGCCGCATTTGCTTATTTTCTCCAGTTACTGGAATATTATTATACCTCCAGCCAGACGCTAATTTGCAACGATTTCTTGTTGATTGCTTACTCCAGTTCGTTTCGGGATCCCTTGCATTGTGTTTCTTACCCCCACGATAAAAAAAAAAAAAAAAAAAAAACTCGGAATGCCAGTGTGGACGTTAGTCTGGGTACGTTAGTCTGGTCTAGCCTGCGGTTTCCTTTGAGTCCTGTCCGATTGAGAATGAACTAATTTGTATGTTTTTCTGTTTCGTAAAGTCTTTAATGGTTTGAATCACGAGTATGGCAGAGGCTTGATCCTGAAGACTGTGTGTATCGACAAAACGCGATTTCAAGGCTGGGCGCTAGCGTGTGAACCTGTGGAATTGAGATTAGGTGAAGCAGTTTGCTGGAAGCGGAAGTTCTTTGTGGTTTTTCTTTTGGGTTGTCATGCCCAAAGGGGTTCGGAAAACGCCGGGCTAGCTTTCTCATGCTAAAGTGGAGTTTTTGGGAAGACGTTCGCCTGTAATTAACCCTTTGAGGTGCAACCCTTTCCCAACGCTGAATAAAAGGGCAGTTGTTGTCATCGCTCGACTTAACTACCAGCAAGATGACGGACGATCGGAACGTTCGTCGTTGTCACGGGATTCTCGTGGAGCTATGTCACCGCAACTATTTTTATAGAAATCAAATCTATTCTCCCTGACTGGCAACAGTCAAAACGTCAGAGTTTGGAGTTCCCAGAGTGGGAACACTACGCGTTAAAGGGTTAAACAGTTATCGGAGTTCTTGGGTTTGTTCAAGTGAGAATGCTTAACGAGGCTTTTGGTCTTTTTGTTCTGTGAACCTGGAAAGTGTTAGTAGGACCTATGTTTTTGGTATAATGCGAAGTGATTTTTAAAAAATATTAATGGCGTAATTTTATGCCCTTTTAAAAATTGATGAAGTATTAGATTTGTTGATTTGTAAAATGAAAATCCATTATTATGAATATGAAACCTTATTCATTATACGTGTTGTAGGGACGAAAAACAGTAGAAAAAATCCCCCAAAAATTCTCTCCTGTTTCTATGATTAGTAATAGGTCTATTCAATGGCGGAACCATTTTTTGGGGGGTGGGGGGAGGTTTATTTCTGGGGGAAAAAAATAATTCATCCAGTCAAAATGCATAATAAAGCAAAGTTTTAGTGTAAATCAGCGTACAAGTTTTTTTTGGGGAAGGGCTTGGTTATTAAAAAGGATTATTTCATCTACTGTAAAAGCATTTCTTTTCGCGCGCCGTAAATTTCTCGAAAATGAAGATATCGGTGATTTCGCGAATTTTATATGAATAAAACAGAAAGTTGAAAATAACGAAACTATCGAACTAGAGAACCCCTTTTCCATAAGGCATTTTAAGAAACTTCCCTTTGTCTGAAATGTTCATCCCACCCTCTCCTCCGGTCACCATTTTAAATGGCTTCACAAAACAGCTGGTATAAAAATTGTAAGTGAATGTGAACTGCATTCTATTAGTTGTATTATTGTTTTATATTCAAGAATTAGTTGTAAGAACGAAAGTTGTCAAGAAAGAGTTTGTAGCTGTGCAATAAATCACTAAATTTTAATAAGTGAAAAATTTCTGATTTTTTATTATTATTGGAAGCGAAAAAAAGAAAAAAAAAGTATTTCGTGAGGACTTAATTTTCGTGATTACGACAGGCTCGCGGAAATTAAAGCCTCTCGAAAATAATTGCATTTAAAGTGTATAATAAAGCAGAATGTTATCCTTCAGTAATCTCTTTTATTTTTATATATTTGTTTATTTTATAGTTATTGACTGTTGGGTAAAAAACAGTTATGCAGGCTCTAAAATAACTTTTATATGTACGGGATATCATTAGAAAATTTAAGAAAATAACTAAAGCAATTGCAACAAGTTAAAAAATTTTTTTTTCAAATATTTATTGAATCCCAATAAAAACATTTGTTAAAATATTGTATGGGAGATATTTTTTAAAAGTCCATTGTCTTATATAAAACGGATTACTGATGTGGTATTAAAACTAATCTTACAGTTTTAAATTAATGTTTTACGGACATAGAGGAAAAGTCGTTGTTTCCGCATATTTTTCATAATAGGTTTCCATCCTAAAAAACTTTTAAGTTAAAAAGTTTTAAAAGACTAATCTGTTCCTAAATAAAGAATTTTTTCATTACATCATGTTATCTGAGACGTAAAGTACAAAGCTATAAATTTTGTGTTCATTGAAGTGTGAAGTAGATCTTATTTGGCAGATGTCTTTTAATTTATCGATAAAAATGTGATTTGACACCAACTTGTCAGATAACAAATGCTTGCATTTATAAAGATGTAATCAGTGTGGTAATCCTCAATGGCTAGTATATTACTTAGTTTGGATGTCATTTCCTGCACGTAGTTTTCGCATTTGTATAGTTTATTATCCTTGTTTGATTGAAAAGCATTTAAAATATACAATGACATAAAATAGAAAGATATTAATGTATGAAGAAATTTTTTAGCGATGAATCAACACAATCTAGTCTATTTACTGCATTCTTTCGGAAATACTGGTTATTTAATGAATTTTTTCCCTCACTGCGGGAAATCTTTTCCACTTTATTTTATTCCCTGTCTTAATAGAACCACTTTATTATTTTTTAAAACAAGTTTTGCATTGCATTCTTCATTGTATTTGTTTCCCCCCCCCCTCCGATATAGTGTTTTGCGAAAAACGCATTCCAGTTATTTAAATAGTAAATTATGAAATGGAGGAAATGAAAAACCATTTGATGATTAGTTTTTTAATGTGTTTTGCAAATTAAAGTCTAAAAGAGTTGATTCACGTTCCAGGAATCTTATTGTATTTCAAGTTTGGTTGTAGTGGAATTTCAATTTAGAAATATTAAGGTATAATATAGGGTTGCATAGTTGTTTTTTTTTCCGATTGTACTTTAACCCTTTAACTCGCAGTGGTCTCGCTCTGGGAACACCAAACTCTGGCGTTTTGACTGTTGCCAGTCACGAAGAATAGATTTGATTTCTATAAAAATAGTTGCGGCTGACATAGCCCCACGAGAATCCTTTACTTTTTAGCACGTCATTTCCCGTCAAAATTTGGTCACGATTATTTTGAACAGCACTGACGTCTGCTGAAAAATGGAAGAATGCGAGAACGTGCTGGATAGATTGCCCAATGCTGAAAAAAGGACAGCCGTTGCCATCGCTCGACTTAACTACTAGCAAGATGGCGGACGATCGAAACGTTCATCGCGCGCCACAGATCTAGAGACCCTTTAGTTAAGTCGAGCGATAGCAATGGCTGCCTTTTTTCAGCATTGGGAAAGGGTTGAACCTCAAAGGGTTAACGCTGTCAGTCTGTGCTGTTCGTTTTGCAAAATTAATCTTTTTTCCCCCATTCTCTGGTTTTTTTTTTTTTTATGTTTAAAGGTGTTTCTTTTGAAGTGCGATTCTCGTCACAGGACTTTTGAACAGCTTTAGAAACAAACCAATGGTGTTTTTAACTCTAATGCTCGGTCTCCTCGCCGTGAGCACACAAAACTCTGACGTTTTGACTGTTGTAAGTCAAGGAGAATAAATTTGCTTTCTATAAAAATAATTGAAGGTGACATAGTTACACGAGAATCCTTTACTTTTTAGCACATCATTTCCCCAAAAAATTGTCGATTATTTGTAAAATGGTCAGGATTATATTTAACAGCACTGGCATCTCGCTGAAAACTAGAAGAATACGATGGAAATACATGGATAGAACAACAACTGGATAGACTGCCCAATGCTGAAAAAAGGGCAGCCGTTGCCTTCGCTCGATTTAACTACCAGCAAGATGGCGGTCGATCGAATCGTTCATCGTGTGTCCCAGATCTAGAATCATCTTTGACACAGCTGGCTGCGCGCGTACACAGCCGGCTGTGACAAAAGGGTCTCTAGATCTGTGGCACGCGATGAACGATTCAATCGACCTCCATCTTGCTGGTAGTTAATTCGAGCGATGCCAGCGGCTGCCCTTTTTCCAGCATTGGGCAATGGTTGCGCTTTTAATTTGTGAACAGTCGGTAAAATTTCAACTGTTATTACTCTATTATTCCATATTTAGGAAATAAACGAATAAAATAAAATTCTCTTTTAAATGGCTTAAAAAATGCTTTAAATTCTTTTGATATGGAAATTACAAATTCTGAATTACTCTTTTAATAATGAAACGCCTCTGAATAAAGAGCCTTTTTGTTGAGACCTAGTGTGCTCATTATTAAGAGGTTTTATTTTATAACATGCTTTTCTTCTTGAAGCTGATTTCTATACTAGCTTTGTGTTGCCACTTTCCAGCGGAGAAGAAAAGCATGTTCATGTTTATTTCCTTCTATTTAGAAAGCTGTTCTCAAACACATGAATAGGCACCATTGTTGAGAGATTTGTAATGCCAACACCTCTAATTGAGATCCTCTTCAATTTTTTAAAAGCTGCTTTTGAGTTAACCTTTTTTTTTAAAATTATTTATTTTTTTCTAAATGTATTTTTGAATAAGACTCCAGCTGTGTTATTAGAATGAGAAGTCGAAAGGAGTCTTATAACGTAAGGATTCAATCGTTTTCCGAGAATGAATATTTTTGTTCCTCTGGAAATAACGGATCCTAATATGCCTTTCAACATAGAACGTTTAATGTATTGACAGTTTGAGATCAGTTACAAAAAATAAAGGTTTTCGTCATATTTGATGTGAATTTTATACGAGTACATGTTTTGCAGTCGTATTTGCTATACAGTAGTGCTAGAGGTCGCGTTGTCGATGACTAGCGTTGCAAACTACGGAAAAAAAGTTTGGCGAAAGGAGAAAAGTTTTGGCTAAAATATTGGCAATTGTACTTCTTAATAAAAAGTGTTTGGCGAAAAAAAATCTAATTCGGCGAATGGGTTGGCGAAAATTAGGAAAAAAAAAAAAGAAAAAAAAAGGACAGGGCAATCCCAAATGAGGCTTGAAACAGTAGTAAATTACGTAACACTTCCATAAATTGCGTAATGCTCTAATAGGGAGCGACTGGGCGCTACTCAGACAGCACATAAGCTTAAGCTCGATATTTCTTTGAATTTGACGTATTAATGCTTGTATTAATAATTCAATTCATTTTAAGCTTGCAGCAAGCTTCGAGATTACAAAAAAAAAAATAAGTCAGCAAATATTTTCCCGCCGAATTTAAGTCATTTGAACTGTCAAGCTTGAATACAACTTGATTACTGCTTGATTTGGAAAGCCACATACACATAACTAGGCTTGCCAGATTTCTGAAATATTCAACCGGGACACCGGAATGCCCCCAATGTCACGGGTATTCAAGGGTACATTTGCCCGACCTGTGGCTGAACGCGTTTGCACTCTCAACTGGGAGACGGAAGATGCCTGGTTCAAAACCAGGTCGAGTCCGCCGACCTAACCGTTCGGAGTTTCCCGTGGTTTTCTACGAAACTTCGCGTAAATACGGGTTAGGATCCCTTAGAAAGTCCCCCACGGTGGGAAATCTCCTCCCCTCGGTCCAGATTCCTGGCCGTAACCATAGAGAAGGGATATATATTCCTATATTCCTTCTCTATGGCCGTAACACTACATTTACATTTTCCCCTCAAGGGTACACACTTTTGGCGGGTTTTTGGAGTGTTTTAGAGGATCGTTTATTCTCAATGCTATGAATAAATGGTTACTGATTAAGAACCTGAACCAGGAGTATTAATAAATAACACAAGCATATAAATTTAAACATTTTATTTCTTACATGTTAATATTTATAAGTTGCTTAAGTAAAAAGAAACACTTTGAATGAGGAATAAAAATTTGAACAATACTTATTAGCACACCACCACTCTTCCATAGTTCTCACTTTTTATACAGTACAGTGAAACAAATGACTAAGTAATTATTCTTAAAAATCCTTCGCAGTTAATTATTTTTAGACTTTTTTGGTCATCTATAATCAAATTTAATTTTTACCGGGACGTGAAGTAAACCGGCCGGGACACCGGGATTTTATCTGCAAACCGGGACGTCTGGCAAGCGTTCACATAACAAATAATTTATTATCCGTCATAAATATACAGGGTGGCCATAATTAAACTGCAAGTGTTCAAGGGGTGCTGGAGAGAAAACTACCAGGGATATTTCAGTGAAACTTGGTATCTACACGTTTCAGAACATGTGCAAGTCAAACATGCAATAAAAAAAATCGCCATTTTCACCGATAGATGGCGCTATATCGTGTTTCAATGCTTATACGTCATATACGCAAATTTTAAGCCCATCGAACAGTGTAAAAACAAGACCACATTGAGTAATGGTCAATCATGACTCTGAATAAGAAGGAACGTGCATTGTTAGTGAAGATATTCTATCAGAATGGTAGCAATTAATCAGCTACTCTGAAAGAATACCGGCGTATGGAACGATTAAGAAGAGGTCCGATGAGTGTCAATGAGAATAAATAATGGTTTAATTGTTTTCCAAAGCGTCTTTATGAATTGTTTAATTTGTGATCTTAATTTACGTTAATTGTTCATTACATGCTACTGTGAAAATTTAATTACTGAAGCGAATTGTATGGAATTTTGATAAACTGTAAATGATGTTTTATATTGTTTATATGCCTCTTAGAATGTCACTATGCTCTTTCTATCGGTTTTGGAAGTTGTATATGCCATCGGTGAGCTTTGAAATACGGTACAGCGTCATCTATCGGGTGAAAATGACGATTTTTTTTAAATATTTGACTTGCGCATGTTCTGAAACGTGTAGATACCAAATTTCACTGGAATTTTCTCGGTAGTTTTCTCTCCAGCACCCCTTGAACACTTGCTGTTTAATTATGGCCACCCTGTACTTGACCATGGAATAAAAAAAAAGATTCTATATTTCCAGATATTGAAATTCTTCAAAATAAAATACAGATATACTACAAAATTCATTTCAAAATCAGTCGTTTGTCTCGATTTTAGCCAATATTGCCCAACATGAGTGTTGCGATGTTGAAAGTTTTAAAACGTGTGCTGCTTTTAAGTTTATATTGTGCTTATTTCCCTATTAGTCTATAAATCGACTAGAAGGAGTCTATAAATCACACATAACATTATTTTAATTTTGATTCATCCCATGGAAAATTAAAAGAAGCAGATCGGCACCGGCCAATACTGATCAATCTCGCCAAAATCGGCGTGACAACCATGACAGTCACTTCAAACTTTAGTCGTGTCACCGCAAGTCAAATTGGCATGGTGGTTAGGATGCTGGCTTCCCACACCTAAGGTTCCGAGATCGATCAGGGCCTTCTCTATTCTACTCACCAGCAGTACAATAGAGAAGGCCCTGGATCGATCCCAGCCGCTCACGCTAGACGGAAACAGATTAAAATAACTTGAGGTTTCAGCGTAGTGGGGAAAATGCGGGGAAAAATAAAATATATGGGGCGAGTTCGCCGACCGGCGCCTCATGTATTTAGGAAAATTTTTTAAGTTTGAATTAAGCTTGCTATGTCAAGCTTAATGCAAGTTGGGCAAGTGTAAACTTGAACACTTGATTCAAGCTTGCATTAAGCTTACACGCTTGAAATTTTCAAGTTTAATTCAAGATAAATCAAGCTTACTGCAAGTTTGATGCAAATTTGCTGTGGTATCTGGGACAGAGCGTCTATCGTTGTATAACACTTGGCAATTCACCACTTAGTACATTTTATTTCATTGTAATCATCCAATCAATGACCCTGCCATTCTCCCGATTTTATCATCGGGCGGAAATCCCCTAAGCAAAACGAAAAGCGTCTTCCCATCTTGTTTATTTACATCCCAACGATAAAAAAAAACTCTACGATCTACCCCTTTTTCTCCCTAACCCTTTTCCCCCCTTTCCTTTCTACGGGTGGCGGAAGGAAATCGTCCACGTCCACCCCTTTTCTCACCACGCTTGTTCCTTTTTACCGTCTTTCTTTTCTTTTTGTGAATTGTATTGGGGAAGGGGGGGAGCATACCATAGCAAAGCATAGACAACGCCCGTCCATTACCATTTTGCTTTTCCGTCGCCATTGTTCTACTTGAGAAGGGAATGGAATGATTGCGTTATCATCTGCGTAACTCGTCTAAAAATTACCTTTGTTTGTGTATATTTTTGTTCTTTTTCTGTTCGGTTTGATATGCGGAGAAAGTGGAAAAGCGATTTCTTCGTCTCTTGCCGTGTGCTGGGGAATGCTTCTATAGATTAAATTAAGAATGGAGATAGGTAGGAGTTATCGTTACCATGGTATCAAGCTCATACATTTTTTTATTCTCTCTTTATGAAGAGCAACAGCGCATTGTTAAAAAAATACCATCAAACGAGTAGATAACTCAACTTAACGATCAGTTCGAGATACGCAACGATTTTTTTTCCCCCCATAGAAAAGAAAATGCAAACCAAAGCACTGAAAACATACTTTCAGACGTCATGTTGCAACATAACCAACTAAAAGTTCCTTCTGTTGACAAAAATTAATAATAAAACATAATTTGGGATTTATTTTATCACCCACAGTTCACAAAAATGTTAGTTTTTTTTTTTTTAATTAACATAATGGCTCTTATAGTTGGAGAGACCCTTTGCCCCGATGAAACATAAATAACGCAATCTTTGTGTATCTAAAAGCATTACAGTTAACTTTTCACACAACCTCCCCATGATTTTTGTGTCAAAAAAGAATATTCAGTTAGTTTTCAAAATTTTCACCCAGGCTTATATTCTGCATCACATTTCTATTGCAAAATATATTTCAGAAATGTGTGTACATAGTTCGCTATTTTTAGGTAGAAATAAATGCAAGTTTTGTTTTTAAGATCTCTGACTCATTCGTTACTTTTAGTTTTATTGCATTGCCTCTTGCAATTCGGTGTACAATGTATTTTAAAAGGAGTTAGTTTCATAGACTGGTTTCTTTTTTATTTTAGTTTTCAAGCCCCTGAATTTCTTAATTTTCCAATGAAAAGTAGATCGGGGCTTTCCTTTGTCTATGAAATTTAATATGATTTATTGCTTCGAACATGTTTTCTAAAAGTTAAAGCATCTTTTAAAATGCATTTTCAAATCCGAGGGCTTTAACAATAGTTGCTGCAAAATTTTTTAATGAATCAACTACACTTTCTTACTCAAAAAAAAAACAAAAAAAAAAAAAAAAAAAACAAAAAAAAAAAAAAACAGAAAAATCTGATAAGCCGACTACATTAAACTATTTTGTTTAATTTTTCGATGAAGTTAAAAATTAATAAGTACACTCAAATATTTGGTGTTTAAAAGTTGAAATTAATAAAGATCCTTGTAAAAATAACGGTACACATACCTATAAATGTGTTATTTACAAGGCTCTTTATTTCAATTGTGCAAAAATCGTTCGTTCTAGTTAATTTTATAAGCAAAATCTGAATTTTTTACTTGGTTTTTTAAAATTGACTTTTTAAAAATCTCAGTTATTCTTCACAATAAGTATTTAATGTACCAAAAAGTAATGTCCCCCTTTTTTTACATAAAATTCAAATACATAAATTTTCAACAAGTATTGAATTATAAATAGGCACAGGACTCATTTTTTAAATTTTAAACTGAGAATTTTATAGGTAGTATTTTTTTTTCTTCTCTCAAGAAAAATGGCCACCCTCCCACTTTTTACACATCTACCACCCTCCTAAGAGGACTCTATTCGAATTGTTTTTAAATAGTTTTTTAAGTATTCGTGAGTGTTGTATTTAATAACAAGAATTTTATGGATATCTATTTTCGTCTTTGAAATCACGCAGGACATGTGAAAGGAACATTTTGGTCTCCTATACCCCATAAATTTCGAATTTTGGAAAATTCTCTCCAATCTAGCACTTACGCTAAAAAACTCACGTACGTGCTAGATTTCGAGTTATTAGCTTCAGTAGTTTTGATTAGGCACTATTGACATACGAAAAAATAACATTACTGCTCCAGTCCCTCTAATATAATCAGGGATCCTTCTAGACTTTTCAGACTGGGTCCTGTTTTGTGAAATTGTGAAAAATTTATTCATAATTTTGGGAATCTGAAATTAGCATTAAATTAGTGGTTTTTGTTGGTTTTTTTTTTTTTAACCTGGGTCCTGTTTTTGTGATAATAGGGTACTCTTTTTATAAATGTATGAAAAATATACAATTTCTCCAATTTGAATTTAAAAACTATGCTTGTGTGCATGTATGTAAACATCTACAGATTTTTTTTTTTATAAATATACACATATGTTTTTATGTGTATCTATATATATATATATAATATATATATATATATATATATATAAAGAGGAAAGTTTGTTTGCTTGCTATACGCTTTCAGGCCGTTCGACGGATCTGGACCAAATTTGGCACACTGACTAAATAGGACAAGAGAAAGCTAATGCCGTAAAAATGAAATTAATCGGATTAATAGTTTTTGAGTTATTTTATGTTTTGTAAGGTTTTTGGCCATTTTTCTTGCATTTTGCGTTATCGCGAGCTAAATTGTCCTATTTAGTCAGTGAAGTCCCAGGTCCTTTTTTTTTATCATTGCAGCGGAAGGATTTACATTCCTTCCCTGTACAATCTCATACTGACGACTGCACTCTATTTGTTTTTAGTAGCTACGTAGGTATTAGCGATAAATGACTGAATACAGACACTTGGAAGGGGAGAAGCCTAGCTATGCCCAATTCCCAGTAACCTCTGTACGTTATCAGTTGCCGTGTTCATTTTTTGTTGTTGTTGTTGCAGCGGGAAGTTCCTTGTCCTTTTTTTTCATTGCAGCTGGGGGATTCACATTCCAGCCTAGCCACGTCCCATTCCCGGTAACCTCTGTACGCTGCCAGGTGCCGTGTTCAATTTTTTTTCGTTGCAGCGGGAAGTCCAATATTCTTCTTTTTATCATTGCAGCGGGAGGACTCGCATTCCTTCCCTTTAAAATCTATATTTGAGGTCAATGCGCATTTCTCTTCCATTGCACGGGCAACGCCGGGAGCGGGAAGTACAATATTCTTCTTTTTATCATTGCAGCAGGAGGACTCACGTTCCTTCCCTTTAAAATCTATATTTAAGGTCAAAGCGCATTTCTCTTCCATTGCACGGGCAACGCCGGGCCATGCTGCTAGTAGATTTATATAACTATGATTTGCGAGAAATTAATTTTGGAAATAAACACAGATTTGTGAAAGCTCTGCTTTGCATATATGGGGAAGTTTTCCCCAGGTTCACATCCCATATTTTTTATGAAGGCGAAACCCAGGCCGTGAAGAAAGAACAAGACTTTATAGTGGCAATCACATTTTTACTTTAATATCAACACATAACGTTAAAATTATAAAGTCCTACGGTGGCTGAGCAGATCCCTTGAAAAACGCAGTTTCACTTGACAACTGCTAAGGCTTGAATGATGACGAGAAACGCAAGCCAAGAGGTTAGTACAGAACCAAAACACGCCACAAGGGCATGCCAAACAAAATGCAAAATTAACTTGACGCCATTAGACGTTAAGAACATTTCTATATAATTATTTTTGAATCCCAGTCTCGCCAACAGGATAAAACAAACAATCTAGCAGCTAAATTGTAACCCAAAATGAAAGCCAATGTTATAGATTTGATACCATATATGGTCATAAACAAATCATGAGAACAGAAATGCTAGGATTTACGAATGCAAAAGTGAAATAAAAAGGAAAACGGAAGATTGCTTTTAAAATACGGTAGGCAGAAATAAAACTTTACAGGCGAAGGGAAAAGAATTCCAATTCGAAAGTGCAAAGAATAAATTTTGAACACAGATTAAATTTAGAAATAATTAACAATTAAGTAATTGATAATTAAAAATAAGATATGTGATTATCTGCATCACAGCATAGAAAGAATTTTTTGAAGGGTCCGCTTTTAAAGTGAAAAATATTGTGAAATGTCCATTTTTAAAATGAAAAATATTGTGAAGGGCCTGTTTTTAAGGTAAAATATTTTGTGAAGGGTCTGCTTTTAAGATAAAATATTTTGTGAAGGGCCCGTTTTAAGATAAACTATTCTGTGAAGGGACCGCTAACGGAACCAAATTTCTCCTAAACGGACGCCTGATAATTGTATTCTCCGTTGCGATACCCTGTATGAAATCGTGTTGTAAAATTAATGATTGAGAAATACGCAGAATTATATTCACAGTATAAAATTCCTTTTTAAATCCAGTTTTCATACCCCATAAATTCAGCTATTTTCCTTTCTCTTTCCATTCTTCTTTTCCCTTTTAACGTACAGTAGTTCGCGGATGTAGAGTGATCTATGCAAGATCGTGTGTTAACAGCTAATCTGATAGCCTTTGGCGCGAAGATGAAACGATATAAATAACGTTAACAAATATTTGCGCGTCCGAGCGGTATACGGTTTCCGGCGCATCTTGGCGCTAACAGATAGCTTTTTCATCAAATGTGAAGGTTGCTATGCAAAGATTGCCAGCAAGGGTGAAATAGAAAAAGAGCATGATTTGTTAATCTTTTTTTTTCTTGCTCCGTCAAAATATTTTAGATAAACTTGACCTTTAAAGCAGTAAATAAGAGGATGAAGACGTGCCGACCAAAAAATATTTATTTATTCATAGAATATTTAAAAAAGAAAAAAAAAAAAAAGATGCTCCGTATCAGGGAAAATGAAGTCTGGGAATTTTTATTTTTGTGTTCTCGGAAGTCCAAGAAACATCCGTTGTGAATTAAATTTATGTCAGCTTAGGCGAAAACTTTTGCAGGGCTATTTTTAATTTTATACGTAAAGGGTGCCGAATTCTTTGTGCAATAATGCTGCAAAACAGCATCTGGCGTTGGGGGCAACTGTGTATAAAACAAATTAAACAGATTTATTAGATCAACGGTTCCCAAACTTTTGTCATTGTGCCCCCTCATAAATGGATATCTTACGATGGCGCCCCCCCCCCCCATCATTCCTCAGCATACATTCAGTTTTTAATTCTTCTACAGTGGACATTGAGCCGCCTTTTCTACAAAGTAATGTTATTGGTAAAGTTCGAAAAAACATTTTAAGCGAAAATAGACATATTTTAGAGTAAAAATAAATCGAAATAACATGTTTTTTAAAAACGTGTTATCACGTGCTCTTTTGCGCGTTTTTCTTGCGAGCTTCCTGCAAGAGCTCTGCGCGTTTCAGCAATTGGGAATCTCTAAATTAGATAATGCGTACGTAACAACTTATTTGTTTTTAAATTTAAATTGTCAAGCAGATCAGTGTAAAAAGCAAATTTAATGTACAGTCGAACCTCGATTTAACGAATTGATTGGGACCCACAAATCCGTTCGTTAAATCGAAGCCATTCGTTAAATCGAATATCAATTTTTGTAAAGAGTATGGTATGAAAATATCAATGCAAAATACCCTTAGATATAGATATGAAAAAAAGAATGATTATTGTTTACTACGAGCTTAAAACTTTTAAGCTATACGTTAGGCGATCAACTTTAAAATTATCTAAGTTATTTAATGTTACTTGTTCTTAAAATTTAATACATAATACATACATAGTTATTGGCACTTTGGAAAGAAATCCTTGATAGTGCTTTGTTTTGAGTTTCCAAAGCTCTTTGTCGATATTTTCTAACTTCGTTAACAACAGCATCAATCTCGTGAGACAAAATAATTTTTTTTAAAGCATTCAAGCTGCAAACTGCTACTTGGACTGTCACCTTTTTAAATTCAATTTCCGTTTCTTCGTCATCTCTTCACTGCTTTCAGAATCTTCATTGTCTTTCTGTTCAGTATCGCAGGTACTGAGCTGCACATCGCAAGACACATAACCTGTAAAATTTCCATTACTAGAAAAATCTTCCCATCCAGGCATTTGATCATCGTTATCCACATCGTAATTGTAAATGACTGTTTCTGTATCGCTGTCTTCGTAGGCACTTGCTTTGTTTGGAGAAATGAAAAAAAAAACATACACTTGGATTAGGGTGTGTTTTAGTTTTATGTGCGAATTTTATTGCAGCGATTGTTGTTCGTTAAATCAAAGCTGAAAATTCGTTAAATCAGAGCATTTTAGCACCCTTTTTTTCGGGACGAAAAAAATATTCGTTAAATCGAGGTTCGACTGTATCACCAAAAGGAGTGTGCAAAAATATAGTTATCTTAAAAATAGAAATCTGTGGTAAGCTAATTTTTTTTATGTTAGTTGAAATTTAGATTAATAAATTGTTTCCAAAATGCAACGACTTTTTTTTTCTTTAATAATCACTTTAAAGGTATTTGCCATTTTCGTGAACAATGCCCAGGAAATTTTTTCTTTCTGGTGTTGACTGTTGACGAAAAGAGAGAGAGAGCCTGCGCCTGCCTTTTCCTCTTTTAATTGTATAAATCTATCTTGCATCTTGGATTGAATATAATCATAACTCAATCATAGATTTAATAGAAAGATCTCTTATGGATTCTTATTTAAAACTTTCGGGGAGCTTTTAACCCTTTAACGCTCAGTGTTCCCGCTCTGGGAACACTAAACTCTGATGTTTTGACTGTTGCCAGTCACGAAGAATAGATTTGATTTCTATAAAAATAGTTGCGGGTGACACAGCTCCACGAGAATCCTTTACTTTTTAGCACGTCATTTCCCGTAAAAAAGTTGTCACAGTGGCACGCGATGAACGTTTCGATAGTCCGCCATCTTGCTGGTAGTTAAGTCGAGCGATGGCAACGGCTGCCCATTTTTCAGCATTGGGAAAGGGTTGCGCCTCAAAGGGTTAACATTAAAAAAAAAAAAAAAAACATAAATTTGGGAACTTCTTGGTTCGGGGAGGGGCGAAAGTCGTTTCCATCAGAAGTCGTGACACAGTTTTTTTTTTTTTTTTTAAAAAGAAGAAAGTGTATCACATTCGGAACGCAGTCGAAATCGTGACGAGATCGTTAAGGGCAAACAAAAGTCCGTATTAATGGAATTTATGTAACACATTGTGTGAAAGCAATGCTATTTGAAAGCAAAGTGTAAGCTGTAAGAAGTAAATGTGTTTCAAAGTATTCACTCCATTTGCAGTCCAGTTCATCCCAGTTTTGTATTCATGAATAGAATGATTTATTATCCTTATTGTATTAGTCGAATCTACTCTCTGGAATGAGAAAGTGTATTCTTTTGTAGTCCTGATTTAATATGTGCATAGCTAAATATGTATATGATGGAGGAAGTTACTTATTTCCCACGCCCGTCCGTGGAATTAATTCAAGTTTTTTTTTATATGTATTTCTCACAAAACTACACGGAAACAGCTCATAAAAGTATTTCGTGGTTCATACAGTTCTGTTTTTATTTATTCGGCGAAATTGTTTGATTCAGTTTATAATTTTTTTTTTCTAGTGACTGTTTGTCATTAATTTATGTATCTTTATGCAACTGTGCATTTGCATTGTGCGTTGAATTGCTTGTTCATTTCAACAGGTGATATGTGTACTATGGTGCAGTGCCACCTGGCAGGTGCTGCAAGCATGATCCCATCCTTTATCAAATCATGTAACGCATTTTATTTAAAACTACTAGAGTTTGATATTTTTGCTTAAGAAAAGCATACTCAACTTTTAGGTTGGAAACTACCAAAATTGAGCCCTTTTAACTGTATTTTCCCGTATTTTATTTTAAAATGGTGCCAGTTTTTTTTTTTTTTTTTTTTTTTTTTGCAAAAGGAGTACAAATGAAACTTTATTGTTTGTAGCCATTGAAATTGTGTGGGGGGGTGGGGGTTAAATCTGTTCTATTTGAATACGAACCTTTAAAATAACCAAGCATAATTTTATTATTTAACATATTAATTTTTAAAATCACGTTTTCCCGTTTAATTTTTTTAAAATAAAATTTCAAACATCATCTCGCGTTCAAACGTTTGCACGTTTTAAATTGCATCCTACGTATTGAATTTAAGAGTATGGATAATTCCCGTTTCACTGTGTAAAGGTGAATTGAAATTTGGTGTCTTTTATGCAAACTTATAGGGAATTTTTCTGGTTTTTTTCAGTGTATCAAAGTTACATTGTACACACAGTCACGCATAGACAATTGTATGCATACAAATGTTTAAAAAGCTGCATAAAATAACCATTAAAGTGTCTGTCTGTTTAAAGGAACAAAAGCGTACAAAAGGATGCAAATATAGTATTTTCAGAGCACATATTTTAAAAGGATACGCTTCCCGATAAAGGAGTGCAGAACTTTTAAAAAGAAGAAGGTTGGTTATCTGATTAACCTCTTAACTGTGTCGTACTCGTTAGAAGAATGCATTAAAAATAAATAAATAAATCTGACTTCAACCCCACTCTTTTCCCTGATTAAAATTCTTTTTACAAACCCGATTTACGTTTATATGTATGAAAAGGAAGCATAAGGGTCGATTCAAGATTTTTTTTTTCTAGGGTTCCATATTTGTGTCATTCCACGTCGGATCAAACAATGCAGTTTACTACACCAACTTAGATTTTACTCATATTTTATATAGGTGATTTATAGGCTAAGATAACCACAAATCTCAATTTTGCAGGTTCTGCGATAATTAATTACCGAGAAATTAATTATGCAATTTTTTAAGTTTTCTGCAAGATAGGCCATTTTTTTCTCTGATTTTCTTAAATAACTCCTTATCTGTAGAGGTTACTGAAGTGAAAATTTGCTTCTAGGAGTAACTTTTTAAGCTGATTCTAAAAATATCAGAATTTGCGTATCTTCAATAGTTTAAGCATGAGCATTGCATTTGCTAAAAAACATCATGAATTTTTTTCGGCATGTTTGATCGGAAGCACATGTTTTAAATTTTTATATGTTGTTAAGGTTTATATGTTGGCATGCCATTATATCCCCAAAAAATTTCGTCGATCAAGTAGCGCACGGATGCCAGCAACTTAGAAGAGGATTCATCTTTTGATGCGATGAAGTCATCAATTCGTACTTTGTCCACTGTGAGGAAGTGCACAGAAGACAAGGCATTATTCTTTTGCCGAAATAAATTATAGTCCGAAGGTGGTGCTATGCCAGGGCTATACGCTGGGTGCTCTAAAAGTCCCGGCCAAACTTTACTAACGTGACCTTGACCGCAACATGAGGCCTTGCGATTTAATAATTTTTTTGCTTAGCTCCTGAGCAGAAAGCCAAGATGAAATTTTTTGGGGATTTGGCATGCCACCTTAACAACGCATAAAAATTTAAAACACGAGTTTCTGATCAAACATGCCGGGGAAAAAAAAAAAAAAAAAAAAAAAAAAAAAAAAAGCAAATGCAATGCTCATGCATAAACTGTAGAAGATGAGCAAATTTTGATGACATTTTTAGAATCAGCTTAAAAAGTTACCCCTAGAAACAAATTTTCACTTCAGTAACCTCTACAGATAAGGAGTTATTTCGGAAATTCGGAGAAAGAATAGTGCATCTTCCAGAAAACTTAAAAATTTGCATAGTTATTTTCTCGGTAATTAATTATTGTAGAACTTGCAAAATTGAAATTTGTGGTGATCTTAGCCTATAAATCATCTATGTAAAATTTGAGGAAAATCTGAAATGGCATGGTGAATTTTTCCAAATTTGATTTGACGTGGAATGACCCACTTGAGAATTATATCTTTTTTAAGAAGTCACTTTTTTTATTTGCAAAACAAATTAAAACGAGAGGGGGGGGGGGTTAGAGACCAATAACCAGACTGTTTTGCTCAACTGTATTTTTGTGAAGGAGCAGTTTTAATTAATTGTATTTTTGTGACGGGACCGTTTAATTCGATTATGTTTTTCTGAAGTGAGCGTTCTAATCCATGGTAATTTTGTGAAAGAGGCAGCAAAACGGACTTGAATTTTGTCTGTATCGATCCCTGCATTAATTTATATTGGGCGTCTAAGAACTACAAGTTTTACAACTAACGTAAGTTAAGTTTAAAGAACTGAATTAGGTTCATATTTAATCATGGGACTTATTACTGAAATCAAGTAGATTTACAGCCGTGAAGCACCCCTATTTCTCACTGTGAATCACCATTTTCCCTATCTGATAACAATGGAAATTAAATATTTTATCGTGCTTTGTAATAAAATACCATCCAAAAATACCCAAGCATTCTTCCGTTGAAGATGCTTGGAAGGAACGGACTTTATATTGAAAGCGTCATTCTCTCCCATTCAGAATTCTTATCTGTATCGTCAGTGTCATATCATGCATTTTCCCGCGGTGGCTGACGATAATTCTGTTAACACAGCTCTTAGATAAATTTATCTCTCCTCTCCCCCCTTTTATAAAATGTTTAGCGTCTCCACGTCTCAGTGGGTGATTCATAGAGTTCAATATGTGTCTCCCCCCCCCTCCTCCCATTTAACCCTTAGATCGTCTGCAGTGACTTATCATCCCTTCCCGGTATGTGTATTCGTCATACTTGTGTTCACTTGTCAAGCTGTGCGCCATATCTAAGATTTTTTTTTTTTTTCTAAGAGGAGCAAGATTATACTGATGTCCTTATGTTTGTAATGCTCTTCTAATAAATCTAATAAATACAAATGTGTCAACAAGCGGTTGTTCGCTCTTTATTTTTAAGAACCAACTTTTATTTATCCAAATCGTGCAGAGCTACTTTTAAGAATACGGGTTTATGTTGATTTTTTCATAGTGTGATTTTTGATTCCCTTGGGCCACGAATTATTTAGAATCTTATTAGCGTTAGCCATTTAAAAAGCTAAATAATCCCCGACTACTGGTATTGCTATCACTATTTTTTCAGGGGCATTAAAAAATCAAATACAGTACACGGTGGAAGGTGACTAGAAAGCCGCGAAAGTCACCAAAAGTCAGAAAATGGGTGGGGGTCAAGTACAGGTCACATAATGGAATCCTTTATGTCACGGTTCAAAATTATGAGATTTATTTTGTTTGCTAAGATCAGTTTTGTCTTCTGGCATCTATTTGCATTTTTGCGTTCAAGAAATCTTAATTATCCATAACTTGCTGCTCAAGGAATGTTTGCAAAAAGTCACCAAAATGTCGGATAAAGGTCAGAAAATATGGCAGTTTAATCCTACTGTGTAGTAAGTTATAATCGAAATATATTACCATCAGTACAGTTCAATATTACGCAGGAATCGAAAATGGTTGCTTCATTTGCTCAATTTTTCCCATGGCGATTACACGCTTTCTGGATTTTTTTACACTCCAACTCACATTCTCTTTGTTTCGTTTTTCATGTACCCGGATATATTTATTTTCCTTTGGGAAGTAAAGGAAGTCTGGATACGGCATTTTGTATCGTGTGCAATGTGTGGTAGCAAATTGAATCATTTAGTCTGTACATTTCTCCGTATAAATTCTTCATTGATACACCATTATAAACCGGTAAAATTCTCATGAAAGAGAATTTTCGTGATGATGAATATCATTAATCTTTCCCCTTTTCAATAGTGTAGTTACTTTTCATGCATCAGTAGGTTCTGCATTTTTTTCTTCTTCATTTTATGCCCATACCAAAATGCTAGTGTATGAGCAATTCTACTTTGGTTTTTATGATTTTCTTTTCGGTATCGCTTTGAGAGGATGTGGGGCCATTTTGTTTCTGTGTTTAACTCTGCGACCTTTGATGTCCTCTAAACAATCTAGTGGTCAAATAGTATTATAAAGAAAAATGAAAATCTATGGGTTTGAGATATCGAGGCGAGATAAACACAGAAATAAATACCTAAGGACTAAACCTAATAGTAGCAAAGTAGAAAATAATTCTTAGGCCTTAAAAATGACTACCAGTACCGAGTGTAATTTTATATTAAAACTAAAATTTCTAGTTTCAAAATATGAGTAACGACTGCTAATGTCTAAGATTAAATAAAACTAGATTTGAAATCTTGTTAATCCTCTCATGCGCGTCCTAAAATAAATGTCAAGGCATTTTACTAAATGAATTTTTATTTTTTCTGATATTCTCTCTTATCAGGTTCTTGGACATCGTTATAAGACGAATGCAAAATACACAGATATCACATCGAAAATCATCCTGTGTTGCAAAACATTCATAAGGTAAAGCACATTGACATACAAATATAAACACATATCGTTCTTTTCTTCTCACTCTCTTTGTTTTTTAATAATTTTCTGGAGCTTTAGCACATCCTTTTTAAAGACTTTAGACGTACTTCAGAACCTTACGTTCCATTGTTAAATTTATAAATGATTTACCTATTTTCTTTTATTATTGGAAAAAGACCCTGAAAATTTAGCGAAGGACCCGAAGTAGTTCGTCTTAGGAGATCTGAGCATATTTCCATGATTAAAATATATGATCTTTCACATGAGCATAATTCAAAATTGTTCTTGATTGCCTTTAATTTTGTGAGAAAACTTTAAAAGAAAATCGATGAATATTTCTTGTTACATAATCATTAGGCATATCCCTAGTGTTTATAAATGTTATTGTTTTTCTCTTGTGAGGCGTCAAGTACTGGCTTTATTATGTTTCTTCAATGAATAAGTATATTCTTTCTTTACCTCATAAAATCTGGCCAAAGGGTTAACAATTTTGAAAAAAGCCCAGGTCTGCAACGTAAATATAATTGAAATTCTCACGTTGATAAATAATACAAAAAATCTGGAGTGACTCCACTCGACTTTCCGAACACTTACGATTAAGATCATTAAGATCAAGCATTTAAATAAATTTTAATCGATGAATAATTCAAACATATATACCAAATTGAAACTCAATCGAATGCACCGTTTAAACGCTTGCGCACTTTCAAGAATTTCTCCCCATATGCCATTATGCCATAATGTAAAAAAAATCTTTGTCGTAGCCCTGTAGAAAAACAATAAGTCCTATACACACCAAAATCAATACCGGTCTTGCAACGGTGGTTTATAACATATATACCCAATTTGAGCTCAATCGAATCTACCGTTAAAATGCTAGCGCACTTTCAAGAAATTCCCCCCATAGGCCATAATGTAAAAGAAATCTTTGTCGTAGCCCTGTAGAAAAACTATAAGTCCTATACACACCAAAATCAATACCGGTCTTGCGACGGTGGTTTATGACATATATATCCAATTTGAGCTCAATCGAATGCTCCGTTCAGGAGCTATCGTGTTCACTCACACACACACACACATACACACATACATACATACATCTCGTAAAAATAGCATAAATGGATTCAGAAGCCCTCAAAACGTGTAAAAACACCAAAATCTCGAAGTCGAATTTTTTCATGATTACAATACTTTCCTTACATGGTACATGTTCGGAAAGTAAAAACATGCCGTAATTCAAAAAATTAAATGTATGGTGACACTCGAGCCACAATAATATTAGAGTAAAAAAGACGGAAAATTCCAATTAGTTATGTAAGCTTGAAACAATGAATAGCTATAACAACTTTTTATACAAAGTATCTTGTGTTGTGTTTACAATGCAGGACAAGAATGTTAACAGATGCTTTTTCCATGCCCTTAATTGCCACTGTCGAAACAGATGCTTCTGTTAACTCGGAGATTAAAAGGTTTGATATGCAGCAGTCAAAATATAATAATGAAAAGAACCTCTTCGTGTTATCAATTACGAATACGAATCGCCACTCTGATTATAGACTTAAAACTTTCAAGCTGGATTTCATATTTTTAACGTTTGGACATTAATTGTAAGCGTTCATAAAAAGATTTAAGGTTCTTTAACATTGTTATTTAGTCTGTACATTTTGATCGGTGGGTTGTCCTAAACTTGTTCTTAAATTTCATCAGAAGTAAACATGAAATGAGTGAGAGATTTTTTAAATAATAGTCTCGGGAAACAATTCAGAAGTATTATATTTTACATTTTTGTATTTAATAATTTTATTTAAAATTAAGAAATATATTTCCACAATGCTTAAAAGCCCGTAACTTTAAACGTTGGTTTCAGGGGCGTAGCCAGAAATTTTTCATGGGGGGGGGTTACGACTACTATAACTCATATATATGTATTCGTGTGTGTGATAATGTAGTGAAGAATATACATTTTGCATGGCAAAAAATTCCTCATGGGGGGGTTATGACCCCTCTAACCCCCCACCCCCACCCCACCCCTTGGCTACGCCTTTGGTTGGTTTTAATAATTATCGTTAACTCAGCATGGTCAACCGTGTCTTGAAAATCTGTCAACCTTATTTTAATTCATTTCTCTATTTCTTGTTATAAAATTTTGTTAATTTTAGTTCACTAATTAATGAAAACGTCTGAATCATACGGATTGAATTGATTTGCTTGATAGGTTGGTTTTTATTTAGTTATTTACTTATTTAAAGAAATCGCATTTTAAAAAGAAAAAAAATTCTATAGTATCAATTTTATCAGTGGATTTTAAAAATCGAATGATGCAGTGAAAAATAAAGCACAGTAAACGTACGGTTGAAATACTGTCTTGTAAGTGGAAAAGAATGGAATTCCACTCTATTTCCTGTGTACTTTATGACGGGTTTGCAAAATGCACTGATCTCGATTGACCACTAACGAACCTCGCCCAATACTGTTAGCACTCCTAGAAGAATGCCTTCTATGTCAATAGTTACTTAAGGTTGATTTCGTAACAAGCTCTATTCAGCTGTTTCTGCTCTTAAAAAATGCCTAATGTCTGGTCATACAGAGATATATTATACGTAATACTCGACCTTGGCCTACTCTTGCTGTCAAAAGGTGAACAAATGGAATTTTTCGTCTCGTTTGAGGTGTAGGTTTTCATTTGCTTTCTCCAGTTTCTCACTCGCTTTATATAAAAGGCTTTATTTATTTATTTATTTTTTTAAAGACATTTGAATAGAAAGGAAGTTTTGCTTGTAAATTTCAACAAAGGTTTAATAAGCTTTCTGCTTGTCCTTCTCAAGTTGATTTTTATTGCATAGTACGCACTAACCTGCTTCTTCTGCATTTTCCAGGCCACTCCTAATTTTTATGTATGCACCCCCCTTTTTTTTAAATCAAAATCTGTGTTCTCCTTTCTCTGCCTGATATTTTGAAGTTCTCTTTAAGTCACATATAGTCAACCTCCGCCCCCCCCCCCCAGCTTTTGATCCGGCCCGTTAACATATCCAAACCCCATATAAAACCAATTTAAACATTCTGAATCCCATAAAGTAATTAAAAAACTTTGTAAAAAACACACATAAGAAGTAAAAGGAAAGAGGATACGCGTTTCGTTCAAAAATTGTTTTGAACTTCTTCAGTCCAAGCCCTTCGACGTAAAGAACACAGGGAACTCGAAGGGCTTGGACTGAAGAAGTTCAAAACAATTTTTGAACGAAACGCGTATCCTCTTTCCTTTTACTTCTTATGTGTGTTTTTTACAAAGTTTTTTAATTACTTTATCGTTTAACACCAGTATTTTGAGTGTTTTTTCAATTCTGAATCCCAGTTATATAGCCCGCAACTTTCCAAAGGTTGCTCATACCTGGTCAAAGTATTCGTTTTTTCCATGTTCTGAATAATACTCAAATTGTGGATCAGCTTCATTAGTGAAGATTTTTTTTAATACATGAAAAAAATATTGCAATTAATTTACAATAATAAATTCTTAATAAATCAGCGATGGTCGTGAGTGGCTTTATACGTTAAAAATTAGAGATGTAAAGAATAGTAGTTTGGCCGAATACAGAATATTCTGCATGTATTTTTGGCCGAATATTATTTTTTAAAATTTCATTTTAATTGTAAATAAAATGTCGCTTTTCAGATTTGCTTTCGGTTTTACAGCCTCTGGGCAACACATATTTAACAGCTTTTCAAAATTATGTTTGTAATTGAGGATCTGTAAAGATCCGCCCTACCTCCACCCCATAGAGAAAAGTAGAAAACCAAGCCAAGTAGTGTCGCAAGTAGAAAAGTCTGCCTTTCTGTAATATTATTAAATACATTAGATTATGTTTCATTCAGCTTAAAATTCAATGATTTGGAATATTTTATAATATGAAATTAACATATTGAAGTTATAACTAAGCAATATTATTTGTAAATGCATTTAAAAATACATGTTAAAGAATATATATTTTCTCTTTTTTTTTCTGAAATTATTCAGCTAAATATGTCGCAATATTGGGCCACAACTATTCGGCCGAATACCTGTTCAATATATTGCTTATCGAATATTCGGACTAACGAATATTTCCCAAAACAGCCGAATACCGAATAGTGGCCGAATGTTCATTACACCCCTATTTAAAATGTCCTGAAATTTGCTAAAAATTTTGTTCCGAAATTTTAATGTTTGGACTACAACTCCTATTATTATTTTATGAAGTAAATCTCAAAATCTGTACCGTATTCTTTAAGATCTGTCCCCCTTCCGGATTTTTGCAAGTTTAAAAATTCTAAAAGGTTGAATATTTAAAAGTGAGAGCTTATAAAATGTGGATTTAAGAGAAACATCGAGGTTCCATGATGAGTTCTACAATTGTCTTTTGTTGAAATTCTGAATCTAGACGGGGGGAAAAAAAGTTTTCATTTTACTAAAAATAGTTACTTAGTACGTGCACTGATAATTTTAAACAAATAATGAATTACTTATTTACGAGCATTTAATCTGTAAGGTAAAGTTAAAAGGTATTTCGTTGTTAGTATTAAGCAAGAGTTATCTTAAAAATTGCTATATTCTAGAATTCTGCTGGATTTTCTTTCCCATTGTTGAAAAGAAGTACGGCTGTAGTAAATAAATTTCGATATTTTGTCTTATAAAACATTGGCGTAAAAATGTGTTCGTTGGCCCGGTTGTACATATGTAAAAGTCAATGTGTCTATTTTTTTTTATTATCTTTTTAGTGATTGCATTTTTGTGAACATTTTTGCTTAATAGAGCGTTCGTTTATTTAACGGAAATTTTAATATACCGTGTTGGCCCGAATATAACGCGGTGTTTTTTGACTGATCATTACTTGTAAAAAAAAGCCTGACCCGCGCTAAATTCGAGGCCCAAAACATAGGATTTTTTCTAATTATCTTGAAAATTTTCGAGGTCGTGTAATATACGGGCCAGAACGGTATAAAGTACTAGTTATCATATCGGGAATCTTGCATTACATTTATTTTGACTGCATATTTTAACGTTTTAAGGGAGTAAAACGTTAGCTTAAGTATGATTCGAGTTATTTGATTCAGCCTAGAAGATATTTATCTCATTAAATGACGGAAGTATTCTTGGAACAATCATTCAATTGCCTGATCGATGGTTTTTCTGATAAGCCTTTTATCATATAAAAAATGTATCAATGGAGGAAAGGTTTGATAAGTGCGAATTCCATCTTTATCAAAACCTAGAATATTTCCTCTTTTAAAATAGATACAGAACACTTCATGTTGCATTTTGTTTATACTCTTGTGTTCCTAAGCTCATTAACAGTGATACTTCTTGAAGGCCGTAGCAGATCTCAAAAGATAGGGCTTTGTTTGCCAATAATGCCTTTCGCTGCACACCATGTAACGTAATAAATAGTTACGTGTCTGCTAGAAAAAAATTGAGATCCGCCTTTGGTGACAGGTTAATACGTAAATAAGAATATCCTTCATACATTTTGCGTGCACGTCAATTAAAAAACTTAGTGTTACAGCAAATAGGCGTAACCCTTGTTGAATTGCATTTGACCTCGAGTGCATTTTAACCGTGTACCTTTTTGAAGGTTTGTCGTTGTGTTTAACAAGATATCTGGACTTAAAGTTTGTTACGGTTTTAAAATGCTAAGGATTTATCTGGCCGAACGTTCCTTCACGTTCCAAAGACTTTTCACATTGTATTTCCAAGTATAGCCTAACTATTGCTATAAACAAGGTGCGTCAGAAAAATGTGTCCATCGTTTGTGATTGTTATTATTATTATTATTATTATTTTTAAATCTAATCCTACAAGGTTGAATTTCTGGGAGAATTAAGTCTACAGTCCAATTTGAAAAGTAAGTGTACTTTCTGGTGAAACTGAATGTTCATAAGGGTGGCCTTCAATATGGATATGCTTTTGAGTAGGGGTTACGACTGAGTACGTACTTCACACCAAAGTGTTCGATTCAAATCCTGCGTACACCGCTTGCATCTGATCCTAAAGTGTGTGTACAAGTTACGTGGTTTTCGACGGTACACCCCATACTGTGCCCCATAAGAAAAAATCGAGCAGCATTAAGCCGGACGCACCCAACATGATTGCTATTTTGAACTTGAATCTGATGAAAAGAGAAGCTGCCTTAAACTACCTCAAAACTATCTACTGTGTTGTCCTTTTGTTTCCAGTTTTCAGTAACTAGACAAATAAAACCTTCATCTAAAGTTTAGCTTAATTTCAACCACCTTTTTTTGACATTTGATCTTCAAATACGTTTCATTAATTTTGTGTCACATATGCAATAGAACATGTCAAATGTTACCACGCTCTTAACCGTCAAAATTGGTCATTAGACTGGTCCCTGCACAGCATTTTTTCATTTATGTCTTTAATCAAGGCTTCAAATTTTGTAAATAAATAAATTAATTAAATTAATTAAAAGTACCACTGTCGCCAAGTAACCATTTCATGATCTATACTTGGGACAAACCTAACCTGATAGCGGAGGAGAAGGCTAGAGGGGCCATTTCATTACTCTCCGCATCTATCGCTCCAACACTCGTTTCTCTTTCCAATTATTTGGTTGTCAGCATCACAAAGCAACCCAATCACAAGGCAAATCCGCCTTACTAAATTCCCTGCTGCAGAAAAGAGGTCTATCATTGGTCAAGCGTCTGGGAAGGCGTTACACTGATTTCTGACTTAATATCTTAATCCTTTTAATTATTGCATTCAGTAACACACATATACAATTATTTCATAACATACACTTTATTTTAGCATTTAATAGATGGAAAATGTCTTAGTTTTGTAATAAGCTGCACAAACGGAAAGAACTATTTGAGAGCGGCGGAATCACACGGTCCATAGCTTTACCTCCACTTTCATGTTAGGTTTGTCCCGAGCAAGTATGTAGCAGAGTGTGCTCATTTCGCAAAATTTTATGCTTTTCTAACTTATAAAGCTACCTGATAGAATTTCAGTGTTGGTTTGGTGTTTCTTGCTTTTTGTTAGCTGATACCAACTTAAAACTGATGGTTAAGGCTTCGCAAATTGTTTTAGATTGGTCTTCCAGTTTGTGAAACTAGAAATGCGTTTACGGTCTCAAATGTTTTCGAATTTCTGAAGTGGTTGATCTGAGCCTAGGATTATTTTGCGAATTGTTCGTGGTTGTCTTCCAATTCACTAAGTCTCAAAGTTTATTAATTTGCAACTACAGCAAGTCTTCGTGGCTTTGCTTAAATTGTTTTGGGTTTGTCTCTCAGTTTGAAGCCATAGGCAACCAGTACGACCATTTTGGCGGTCTTCCTTATAAATGTTCCGAATTGTTTTCCAACTTTGGAATTGGTTGATCTAAGGACAGGGTCGTTTTCCCAATCTTTCTTGTTTGTTTTTCGATTTCTTAGTTGCTCTGTTCTGTAAATTCTATTCATCTATAACTTTCCGCAAGTTTTCATGTCGTTAAATCGATTGTTTTGGATTGGTTTTCCTGTTTGAGACTTCCGGTACATTTATAATACATAAAATTATTCTGAATTGTTTTCCGATTTTCGATTATTTTAGCTTTTTTGAAAAAAATGAGAAAAATACCTATAGATGACACAATTTTATTTAACAATTTAAATCCCCATCTTTTTCACATACTTTAGGTTGCGTATTTCAACTTTTCATAAATTACCTGTACCAGAACCAACTGGCCGTATTTCAACTTTTCATAAATTACCTACCAGAACCAACTGGCCGCATTTCAACTGTAAACTTTGTTCAAATCCGTGTTCCATTCAAAAAAACATTTGTGTAACTGATTGCTGGGTTTTTATGTGTTTTACTTTTCTAAGTGTGGGTGGGTGGGGATACCCCTCTCCAGAAAATCTTTCTTCTATTTTTGGTCTAGAGGAGACTTATTTCTTTAGAGCGGAAGCTAAAAATTTTACGCAGAGATCCCATACACAAAAACAGCAGTCCAAATGAGCTAGTGAATCCCATTCTTGCATAAAATTATTGATAAGTTTTTGGGCGCCTGTAAATTAAGCCAATTTTGGTTTTTTTATGTGTGAGTGCCCTTCTTTCTTATCCTACCAATAATTAAAATATTTACTACTCAGCCGACCATTCTCTCTTTCTTAGTTTATAAAGTAAATCAGAATTATCCAAATCGTCTAGAACTCTTTCTATAAATGTATGCGGCACAAAAATACCAACCTATAGACCCATTTCCTCATTCCTTCACACATTAAAAAAATATATCTATTAGAAATGAAATTGGAGATCACTTCTTTTGTGGAAACCTCCACAGGTGGGATTTTCCACGTGATAAAATCCGCAGGCGGTAAGTGCAACGCCCACCTGTTATGACCCACATCGTACGTTACATCGTATCGTATCGGAGAGAAAGCGAAGTTGAATCGGCAAGATGCCGGCATTTTTTTCGTTTTGTTTCTCAGAGAGAGCAGCTTTATCTGCCGGACTAAAAATCCGGTTTTCCGAGACGTGACTCATAACCGGGTTGACTCACGTGTTTCGCAGGGTAACCCGTGAACTCCTACGTAAAAACAAGAAGTAATTGGGTTGATGAAGACCATGTATATTTGCAAGAGATGTAATGAGATTCTTTTTCTCCTTTTATAATGGCGAGGTTTTTCAAGGTAAGAAATGGCGGAGGAATTCCCTTTGTTTTGAAGAACTCAGTGGCCGCTGTTTGGGAAAATAAACAGCCCTCGTGCGAATGTATATCGAAGACGCAATTCAAGAATTATCAATGCGTTTAGCAAGTTTGTGTTTCATTTGCCGCGTTTTGCGGAGGAGCTTAAACATGGTCCAATGTACTACAGTGGCGGATTATTGCAAGTTTGTCGGGGGGGGGGGCGGATAGTTTGTCAGTGGGGGCGGTTAGTTAGAAGATTGACATATACATCCATTTTATGGAAGTAAAATAGGATCTTTTACATTAATTTCTTTCTTCTCGGGGGGGGGGGCATTCGCCCCCTCCACCCCCCCTTTAATCCACCCTTGATGTGTACTATTTTACTAAGTTTTGTCAATAAACATAAACTAGTTTAAAGTTGAAATTTTAGGTAGAAAGTAGCGTGTGTTCCTCTTCAGACTTCAAAAACCATTAAATCCAAAACGAATGTCGTCTGCCTTGTAAAAACTGTGTAGTACCATAAATTCTTAAAAAAAAAAAATTCGATTACTTTGAAATTTTCGGTTCTTGAAACCTGAAATTTGACATCGTGGTAAGTTCTCATTTTGGGTCGAACCCATGACTAATCTTCATACAGGACAGGGCACTTAATGACGTCTCTCGGACTAGTATAGAGTATTTTCACGTGACGTCACTGAAATTTTTTTTTGGTCAACTCGGATATTTAGGGATACAAAGCCGCGTTTTCGGCCAATGACCATTCTCAAATGAACGAATGTTTGACCTAAAAAAGTTGGTTGCTAAGGTGTGACGTAGTGATAATGACGTAGGTGAAACAGCTCTATAGCTAGGTGATTATCAGCTCTATTACAGATAGGGCGTCCTGTAATTCCCGACCAATCAGTGATCGAGTGAAAAGTCACCTGACCCCAGTAGTCTGAACAGGCGACTAGAAACAGCAACGGGACACATTTGATTGGCTGCCGATCGTTTCACTTTTAAACACACCGGTTTTTATATTAATTATATCGTTAATTACTGATATTAAAGCATCAGTATTCTTGTAGTATCGTGTATTTGTTAATTACAGCCCTATATTACTTATTATACAAGTAATTATTACCGCTAAAACCATATTGGCGTTTTATTACGTCATGCCTCGTTAACCAATTGGGATCTGCGTCCTGTTTCTGTTCAACAAATGGTCTCAAGATCTGTGGCACGCGATGAACAATTCGATCGATCACCCTTTTGCTGGTAGTTAAATCGAGCGATGGGAATGGCTGTCCTTTTTTCAGCATTGGGAAATGGCTGCGCTTCAAATGCTTAACCTTTTTTTTTTTTCGCAAAAAAGATTTCTAACACAGCTAAAACATGATTGTTTTTCTCCCTTGTGGGCGGAAGAAGGCCAACTTTCTTACAGATGGGTTTTGCAAGCTCCGCCCACTTCATGACAAAACTAATGCCATCTATCAGAAGATAAAATTTCTTATATAGTTCTCTATTGTAACGACGTTGCGCTCTCGTCATCTTGCTTTCAAATGCTAGTTATTTTTCTCATTTATAATTTTCTTTTTTCCACCATAATTTGCCTATATAATTTATGAAAGATTTTTCAGAGCAATTTTCTTTAATAAAATCTGCTTTTTTCTTTTTTTCGTTTCAAAAAGTTCTCAGAAAAAGCAGCCATATTGGATGAAGGCGATGATATCTTAAAAGGATCTGTATTCTGTCTGATAGGATGATTTCTCCTGCATATAGACTAAAGATGACCGGGCTTGTTCTCTGCAATTCACGATTGTGTTCGGGCTCGGGCTCTTGAGAAATTTCTCATTTATTGAACATACTCCTTGTTAACAGATTTTATGAAGTAACTCAAGTGAGAAATGAACTGATTATTATTATTTGATAAACTTGAATCTAAAGCATTAGAACGCTCATTAAGAGTTTGCTGTTTTATCTTTGTCTTTAATTTGCACAAACGACAAAATGTATGGTATTCATAAATATGGAGAAAATTTCGGGAAATTCTTAAATTTCTATAAAATCTCGGGCGGGCTCCGACTTAAATAATATCACTCGAGGGAGCTCGAAATCAAAGTCTTCGGGGGTCGGGCTTTAAAAAATGAGCCCGAACTCTAATTATAGACTTGATTAGTCTGAATAGTCGAAAAAAGTCATGTTTTCTGAAGGATTTCGAATTTTTTAAGGCTGAATTGTTACAATTTTCAACTAACGTGAGGCAGAGTTATCCAAGACAGTTTTCTTTTCTTTTTTAATTTGCGTTTGGTATCCTCAATTGCACTTCTAGATGAATCATGACTGGAACTTAAGCATGTTTTCTTCGGGAAGGGGGTTGGTGTCTGAAATTCAAAGTTTGCCATTTCTTTTGGCTTTGTTGATACTATATAATATAAAACACGACACATTACAAAATATATTGAAGCACTATCATTGGTTGACAGCTTCTGAAAAAGCATTTTGATTGAAGAAAATGACGTAACATGTTTTAAACGGTTCATTATCATTAGTTGTATGATTTTGCAAAAGAACAAACTTTAATACGGTCTGACTCGCAGACGATACAGATATGACCTTCAAATAATCTTCAGCCAGAGAAGAAAAGACAGTGCGAGAAAAAAAGAATAATGCATTCATTTATCAATTCTGGCATTCCATTCTTTGCAGTTATTCCTTTAATAAAATGGCTGATTAAAGACGTCAATTAAAGTGTGTTGGAAACGTAATGTCGGGCCCGTAAATTAGATAAATATTTAGAGACCCCCAAGGGCTTTCCGGTCCACCGATTTGGGAAAACGTTGAGGCATTTTGTTTATGGCCCTTGACATTTGATTCCCTCACGCCACACCAATGTTAAACGTGCATAAACACCTGTCGGTTAACAGAGGCATGCCGTCAGAGAGACAACAGTTCGCCATCACGAATGAATAATAAGGCGGCACGGAGAAATAAGCATAAAGGACAGCCAATAATAATGAAAATATACGCGTGGGAAAATATTCATGTTTGTTTGTTTTGTGTTATGGCAAGCCTGCACGAGGGGCATCTGCCTGGGAGGGTTGTCTTGGGCAGAGGATTTTTTATGGGGGGTTCTAACGCGTATTCACGTCACATTTGGATTACATTTGGTTACATTTTACACGTTACACGTTACATTTTGGGCAGTCTAAACACGATGAGATTAGACTGCCCAAAACTCCAGACATTGAGATCGACAACCACGCGACTGGCCCGAACCCATGGCCAATATTCATACTGGCTTGGTCCCTTAATGACGTCTCTCGGACTAGTAGAATTAGGTGACTATTAACTCGGTTACATATTGGACGTGAATTGATTCACGACCAATGTGCAATCGGGAAGAATGCCACTTGAGCCTAGTAGTCGGATCGACCCAGTCCGGAATGAAGATTGGCCATTCCCTTACCCGGGACCTTCACAGTACAGTCGTGCCCCACCATGGCCGAATGGATAAGCCACTGAAGATGGTAGACTGCCAATACTGAAGTGTGAAGGTCCCTCCCACTGCCTCACCCCAACCTACTCTTCTCTACATATTCCCTTATTAATAGCGATTTTTCACAATTTTGAACTCTTTGGGGGGATGGGACGGTTCTCCACAGCACTAGAAAAACAAAATTAGACTAATCAATTTGCAGTTTTGCACACGTTGTGCAGAAAGGTGTTGCTTATCATGATGCAGACAAAAATAAGTCCGCCTTATGGCGCCTTCGCGCAATTACAATCTATTAAAACGGTCCCTTCACAAAATTGCTATCGATTAAAACAATCCTTCATTGGCATTTTACCCTATATTTTAATTTGTTTTGTAACTTATTTTGAGGAAAAAAGTGACTTTTACAAAAATTGGTATGAAAATTCACAATTCACAAAAATAAACAGTTTTCACAAAAAATGGATCATGGGAAAAAATTCCTGGATCGATCCCTTGCTTATAATCCGCAATTCACCCGTTCTCCGATTTCTCAGTTTTTACTGTACAACGTGTCCAACTCGATCGGATTAAACGATTTTTTGAAATATTTGCAAAGAAAAGCATTAAAAAGAATGAGTGAAATCTTAACTTTAACTGTCCGAAGAACGGTAAGTAAATAAGTTAGCAAAATATTTTGAATTACAAACTTTCATTTGCTTGACAAAATTAAATCTTACTCCATTTTTCGTTGGGATAAACGACACCTGAAATATCACAATCCTTGTACGAGGTTACTACAGATTTCACATGTTCGCCTTCCTTTTTCGCGCATATATTACAAGAAAACAAAAAACATCCAGACACACAGCCTGTCTTTACTGGCAAATACGAAACAGTGTTTTTAACAAATGGAGGTATCACGTTAATGAGCAGGTGTTTAAACTCCACTCGCCTTGTCGTATTTCAAAATATTCTGTCAAGGACTAAGTTTACCCTGCTTAAGAATTGCATTAATAATACCTCAAGTTCCTAAAGAGAGCATCTGCTTCGCTTCGTGATTAACGTCTCCGTTTTTGAGCGGAGAAATCGTGCACGTTATTATTATTTGACTTTCTTTGGATGGTTGAGGAAGGTCACTTGTGGTAAAATTTTAACTTCCTCCTGCTTGCTTGCGCAACCATTACCTTCGCTTCGCACTTCTGTCATTTCTAAGGCATTTTAATTTGAATCCAGCCTCGAAAATTTAAATGTGACTTTTTTACTTTATTGCACGGCAATTTATTGGCGTAAGTAACATTCACGCAGGCTTTGCCATGCGAGAAGGGTGTCTGTATCACCGTCTTGGGGCACGCAGGTAAAAGGCTGCATGATGGATTGAATTCTTTAAACAAATCTTGACTTTTTATTTCCCAGCGGCATGTTATGTTTTGAAGTAGTTTAAGATAATTACAGTCGATATTTTTAGAACCGTTTTTCTTAAAAGCTCCTACAATAGACAGGTTGTGGCGTGTTCGCCGTTTTTGCACAGCTGTCTGTCAGGGGCGTAGCCAGAAGTTTTTCATGGGTTACGACTACTGCAACTCGCATATATGCATACATGTGTGTGATAAGGGTGTGAAGAATATACATTTTGTATAGCAAAAAATTCCTCAATGGGGGGGGGGGGGTATGGGGCCCATATGGTGTTAGGGGGCCCATACCCCCCCCCCTTGGCTACGCCCCTGCTGTCTGTCAGATTTAGTTCGCTCATTTTGCGCTTTCAAGCGGAAGGTCTAGTGAGGAATAGACCCTACATTCGCTATGTTACAATCTTCTGGACCAGTTCATTTAGAAGCTACTTTGTATAAGACCTAGAGAATTGCTAAATATGTATGAAAACGAGGATTTTATAAAAATGACAAATTAAGGTGGATTCCTAGTCAGTCATAGCCCCTGAACTCGCAATGTTACAATCATCTGGACCAGTTCATTTAGAAACTGCTTTGTATAAAACCGTGAAATTTGGTGAACGGGTATGAAATCGATCATTTAATAAAATGTCATAAATTAAAAATAGTGAGATAGCCTCAAATGTGTTTTATTTTTCATTTGAAACCCTTCCATAAATGCCTGTGCAGTGGCGCCATCTGGAGAATGAGGTTTTGACATAAATATTTCAAATGAAAAATAAAATGAATCAGGCGCTATCTTTTCTGATTTATGTCATTTTATTAAATGAACAGTTTTGTACATATTCACCAAATTTTAAGACTTTATACAAAATAATTTGTAAATGAACTGGTCCAGATGAGTGTAACATAGAGGATATAGGGGTTGTTCCTTATTAGGACTTAACCTTAAAAATACATTTATTTCATAAAAAAACATTCAAAATACCGCTGTTAAATGATAAAATAAATAAAAACTTTTTTTTTCACACAGTTTTTATTTATTTTAATACATTTATTTTTTCTTTTGAAATATTTCCGACAATGCGTATGCAGTGGCGCCATCTAGAGGACGAGGCATCGACGGAAGTATTTCAAATGAAAAATAAAATGTACCAGGCGCTATCTTCGCTTTTTTTATTTTGTCATTTTATTGAAAGGTCATTTTCGTACCTATTCACCGAATTTTCAGGTTTAATACAAAATAATTTCTTAATGAACTGATCCAGACGATTGTAACATAGTGTTTATTATAGCTGTTCGAGAGCATCACCATACCAGTTCGCTACAATGTTTTTTTAGTTAATTCTTGTAGGAAAATACAGCACCAGTGGCGGATTAATGCAAGTTTCTTGGGGGGTGGGGCGGTTAGTTAGAAGATTGACATATACGTTCATTTTACGGAAGTAAAATAGGATCTTTTACATTAATTTCTTTTGTCTCGGGAGGGGCGCCCGCCCCCTTTAATCCGCCCTTGTACAGTACTCTGTGTCAAATTGGAGTGATTCGAACAATTATAGGCTTTACAAATACCCAAATCCAATATTCTTTTCATGCTCTAGAGACTAAAAAATGCTTAATTAATTAAAATTGTGTTAATTCAAGCTCTTGATTCAACCCCATTAAACAACAAATTTTGAGTGTTCTTATTAGCTGTTTTAAAGCTTTGGATCGGGAATTTTTCCTTTATTAATTGACATTCCTTTTTAGTCATTCATTTACTCACGGCTGTGTTCTAGACTTTTTAAAATTAATGTACTGGTATGTTTAAGAAAATACAAGAAAATAAAAGATTAATTTTAAATTAATGTACTGATAAGTATAAAAGATACAAGAAATATAAAAGATTAATTTTATCGTAATACTGTTTAGAATTTCAGTTTTTGAGTTATTTGTGAAATCTACGCCATTATAATTAATCGCGCATTGCCGAATTTAATATTTTGTGATGTCTCACATGCATGATTCTTAGCTTTACAGGACCAAACTTAAAAGCCACCAAAGCAGTAAAACTGAAACTTAAATCTCGAACTACGTATTTGCGGACAGATAAGTCACTAAATTTGATCAGCCGATACCGTTATTTTCATGTGACGCACTAAACATGTATGGGTGTTTTTACGTCATGGTGTTGAACATTCGATTACGTGAGTTTTGTCCATTTCGTACTTTTGCTTTCGATTGAACAGTTTCAGTGTGCATATGATTTTTACAAAAGGTTAACAAAGCTGTAGAATTTTGTTAGTCATACAGAATATTTAAAAGTAGAAAAAAAAAAAAATGTGAAATATTAAGTGCTGATATTGATGAACTTAAGTATTGCAGTAGCGTGATATAATTTGTAAATTTGTAGTGAGCGATAAACTTAAAAATTAGCTACTAAAAAGATGCAGAAAAATTTGATTGTAGTTTGTTACTGGTATGTCACAAAAGCTTGTCATATAAATGCTATTGATTATGCTATGAAGCACCTCAACTATGAATTCATGACATACTATTAAAATTTGTTGTTGTTGTTGTTGTTGTTGTTTTGTTTTGTTCTGGAGCTCATTACGGTTTCCTTGTTCTATGGAATGAATAGCTTATGCAACATTGTAAACTCGAATCTAAGTTTAAGTTATTATGTAGTTTTTATTTAAAGACAATTTAATGTTTTAATTAATATTTTGAAATTGTCTACCTCAAAATACCTATTTTCTATATTCAGTCTAGCTCCCTCCTCACCTCCTAGTGGCTACTTACATTTCAATGTTTAATTCAGTCTCCGAAAACAAGTCAAAAGGACACTTTCTCGTGCGCTACTTAAAAAAAAAAAAAAAAAAGCTCTTATTCTCTTCAGCCACCTACCTTTATTGAAACGTAGTTATACGTTTAAACTGTCTTAATCTAGCATGAATGACATTGCTTATAATTCATTCTTTCCTAATCTAACCACATACTGCATCCCATATTTCTTTCCACAAATGCGTCAGTAGAACATTGTTTCCCCCCCCTTTCTCAAAGCTCATATACGGTCATGGTTCTTCAGCCCTTTCACATGTTGCCAAAACGGCAAGTGTATTTTGATATAAAAAGTTCATGTACCTTATCTAAATCCCACCTGGTCGCCCACATAATGGAAAAACCTGTATGCATGGGTATAATGGAAAGGAAGAAATTCCATACCATTTTAGTTATTAAAGTGACATATGATGCCACTCTGGATATGTGTTTAAATTGTTCTTTTCTTTTTTAACTCTCTCGTGTTATAACATTTTCCAGATTCATTGTTTCATTTTGAGATAGATTGCTGCGAATTTATGCCAGACTGTATTAGTGTTTCTAAAGCAAGGGCTCTTAAGCCTTTAATCTGAACTTACGATATTTTAACCACGACATAATGTATTTGATTTTTATTATTATAGATAATGTTGAGAAAATTGGGAAAGGGTTGTCACTTGTAGAAGAAGTCGGAAGATGTAATATGTAAAATATTCAAAATGTTTTCTGGAGACCTCCTGGAATCTGGAATTGTTATAAAATATTATATTTGTAAAAAAAAAAACAAAAAAATTGAAAATTATAGTCCGAAACATTAAATTTGACATGGACTGGGTTTTTTTTTAAAAGCACATTTGCAACTTTATTATTCCCTTTAACTTGGGAAGGGGAAAAAATAATTTTCTTTTATTAATTATCTAAAAGATTTTTATTATTATACTATAAGTTTTGGAGCAACTAAATATTGTATGGAAAAGTTGACGTGTGATAAAAACTGGTTAACCTCTGTCACCCGCCGTTAGTACTATGATTTTATTTATTGCATGCATGATTACTGTGTTATTGTGCTTCGCTGTTTGCTTCTGTTGATTTTGAGTGCACAAAAAAATATTAAACTGGTATTAATTAGTGTAGAGATATAATTTAGGATTTCAGCGTTTCAATTAATGATGAATTATTCAAATTCACAAATATGTGAATGCACTGGGTTAGGATTACAATTAATGCCAGTTTCTGAATACTTATTTGCTAAATAAGGTATTGCTGGAAATGTTTCAAGAAGGAAAAGTACTCCTTGTCTTATTTTGAAGGAGTGAATTAAATTTGCGGAATTAACTTTAACAGCTTAAATACTAGAAAATAGACAGACTTAAAAGTGACCGAAGGGGGAAGAAGGCTTAACTGAAGTAATTGTTAAAAAATGTTTATTTATTTTTATTGAAAAAAAATCGGACTGCTGCGCAGACGAAAAATTTTGTCATTTAATTACTCTACAGAATCGCTGGAAGCTGTTGCATTCTTATTATGATTATGAAATACATTTCGAATCTATTTAGACTATTAACGTAGCTGATTTTTATTTCTTATATCTTTTTACTTATATGTGTAAATTTGTAAGGCGATCGGTCCAATGGTGTAGTTTTTAGAGTAAAATTCATAAATCGCGCGAAAAAATTGGGCATCAGTGTGCTTGAAAATTGAAGTGACTTAAATGCGATAACTTTTAACTTTTCTACCTAAATAAAGTAATTTCTTAAAGTTGAAAATGGAAAAAAAAAAAAAAAAAAAAAAAAAAGAAGAAGAAGAAATCTAATAGTCGGGGTAAAAGTGAATTATCATATTTTTAAAGTATCTCAGATTATTATTATTATTAATTTACATAATTATGAAACATTTCAAGGGTATATGTCGAAGAAACAACATCTGCGTCACGGTCTTAGTACCCAGATTAAAATTAACTAATTGCATCAGGATCTCGAAATAATTAAAGACGCTATGACGCTATTTTATTAGCTGCACTACAAACTGAAATAACTGGAAAAACGGTACATCGTATGGAACTTTGAGGGAGGGGGGGGGGGAATCTTAAAATTTTACTGAGCAATTCAATGTTTTAGAACAGTGACGCATTATGCAAATTTTTAAGAATTTCTCTTTAAAATTCCGCAACTGATGTTCATCTTTTGTTTCAGTCTATACATTTCGTAAATAGCCATTGTAAAAATTTTGAAGTGCTTGACATTATTATGTTTTCTTTTTATCTATATGTACCAAATTCGCATAATTTTTTCGAATTAACAGGATGAGTCATAAATATCGTCTCTAAAGACAGCGCAACGAAAACAAACCGCAGAACTCAGTAACTTTTGGACACAATCTTCTCTTCGGAGGCTTTCTGGAGCGAAAGGTAAACAAAACAGGTTCTTGCAAAAAACTTGCCTTCGTTTTCAGAGTCAAGGGGAATTTAATGATATGTGGGTTTTCCAAGAAACCCATCATGTTCCTTACCCTGGGTCATCGTCTGTTCGGCGCCGAGATGGTCAAAATCGTGGACCAACGGCGGTCAAGTCGATGATATCGGAAGTTTAATCGACTTCTTTTTTTCCCCTCTCAGATTTTATTTTTCTCTCTCTCCAAAATAGCAAGAAAAGTAATTTTATTTCCGAGCAGTGCCGTTATGTAAAATGTAACGTGCTTTAGAGATGAGACGGGCCCGAACCGGGCTCGGGCTCTGTAATTCACAATTGCGTTCGGGCTCGGGCTGTTGAAAAATTTCTCTTTTATTGAACATACTGCTTGAAACAGATTTTAAAAAGTGATTCATGAGGAAAATAAAAGTACTTATTAAAAAAAAAAAAATAGCGGCACAGACGCCTATAAGGTGCGTGGAGCTCTTTGGGTATTTCAGAACGGCGGCTTATATTCATGAGATCCAACATTTTTTTATAAACATGGATATAAAGAATCAGAAAATACATTGAGAGTTTGCAACTATATTTCTCTTTCATTTGCACAAACGGCAAAATTTATTGTATTCTATCAATGAAGTAATTTAATTTTATTTATCTTTAGCTGAAATTTCGGGCTCGGGCTCCGACTTAAATAATATTGCTCGGGCTCAGGCGGGCTCGAATTAAAAGTCCTCGGGCTCCGGCTTCAAAAAATGAGCCCGAACGCATCTCTAACGTGCTTATATTTTTCATTTCGCTGATGTATATTAGCGCAGTGGTTTTTTATTACGGTTATTTATTTTCGTAAACAGTGTGTATTTTTTTAAGCTTTAATATTGTACACCACCCACCGCCTCTTCCCCCAAACAGACCCAAAATTCATCCGCATCGATCCCTGACAATTGAATTGATGATTTTAATAGAAATATTGAAATATTTTATTCGTTAATCTGAAATATTCGTAAAATTGAAGTTTGTTGTAACAAGATTTTACTACAACCCAGGGCCTGACAATAACATTTTTGTAACCCGGGTCACTTTTCAAGTATGCCCCTGTGTATGGATGACTCACATTTTGAGTCCCTGTTCATAGTTTTAAACTCACTTTTTTGGCTAATTGTGTATGTGTGTCCAGGGCACGTGCTCCAAGTGCCCGTGCGATAATCAGGGCCTTCACTAAACCGAAAATCAGGACACTTCTAAACCCGCTGAGTCGGGAGGGGAAAAATTAATCCCGAACACACACACACACACACCCTCCCCAAGATTTTCTTTTCTACACATAATTTGATTTTATATTTTTACGAGGAAAATGAGTTGAAAAAAAATATAGCGAATATACAAATAAAATAGGGCTATTATATAAACTTGGGTTTTAAATAATTTTGGTATAGCTTTTTAGTATCGGGCCTTTTAGCGCGCTTTATTTTGGCGACTTTTTCTTGGCGCAAGGAAGCCTTTATGGTAACCCTGCCTTTTTATGATCGGAAGTTATTGTTAATTTTTGGAATAAATTTCCAAAATAGTTTGCTAACAATAACTATATATAGAATCACCATCCACTGATTATATGTACGTATTAATACGTATTATAAAACAATCATTTTCATCAATAAAAGAAAACCGTTGTTAAATACATGCAACAAAAAACTTTGTAAATAACACAATCACACTTTCATGTGAATTTATTTTACATTTATTTGTTTATTTATTTTTCATAGATCAGGACTTTGGCGGGACAGGAATGGAAAAGCGGGACATTTATCGTTCTGTGGGGACAGCAGGACATATAGGTAAAATCAGGACTGTCCCGCCTAAAGCAGGACGTCTGGTCACTTTAACCCTTTGAGGCTCAACCCTTTCCCAATGCTGAAAAAAAGGGCAGCCGTTGCCATCGCTCGACTTAACTTTTTTCAGCATTGGGCAATGTACCCAGCTGTTCTCGCATTCTTCCCTTTTTCAGCAGATGTCAGTGCTGTTAAAAATAATCGTGACTATTTGTTTTACGGGAAATGACGTGCTAAAAAGTAAAGGATTCTCGTGGAGCTATGTCACCCGCAACTATTTTTATAGCAATCAAATCTATTCTTCGTGACTGGCAACAGTCAAAACGTCAGGGGTGTTTCCAGAGTGGGATCACTGCGCTTTAAAGGGTTAACTACAGCCTCCTCGAGTGTCGTTATAACCGAGAGTTCAACTGCACGTATCATTTTTCGTGAACGAACAAACTTGACTGCTTGCATCTTTGAATGGATGGCATGTTGTTACTTATCGGTAATTCACGGGACACAAACATTATTCATCGTGGTGTTTATCACTCGCGGATGCTTGCTTGTAGCATGCTTTAAATATAAGTGTCGAACACAGCGTCATCGCTTTATGCTTGTTGCCGCGTATCGTCTGCGATCTTATCGGGTATCGTGCTCGCTCCGTCGTTGTTTTTTGCGTTATTACGAGGAATAATTTGAAGCGCCCTTTTTACCGGCGATCTTGATAGGCCAGAAGCGCATTACGTGATCGAAATCAGAAATTCATTCATGTCTTTCTTTTTAATCTCTGAACTGCGTGGTACTCGTGTTCTTAAACGCTGCGCAAGGAAATGAACGCCCCACGATTGTAGTTCTTGCTCATGCTGAAGTCATAAGGTTACGAGGGTTGGGTGGGTGGGTGATTGGACTCAGTGACGGCTCTTGCAGAGGTCTAGTGAACCTGCACCATTTGTACAGTATCATAAGGAACATTCAAGGAACTTCCTAAAGTACGTTTTAATACAAACCTGCAGGACTATTCCCTACCAATCGCAATCCGATAAAATTTCCTCAAACGCCATACCAGGAATGGTACTGTACATAGAAATAACACATATATAAATTTCGTAGTAATCGAAGCATATTTATGGCAGCACGGATAAACAGACAGACAAAGCCGAAGTCATAAACACTTTTCAACCTTGTTGGAAAGTGTTAAAAACGGATTTATCAGATTATCGTTGACAAATTGCTTTGGAAGCATTTAACAATAAAATAACTGTTATAGGCATATTCTGGGAACACATGCTAAAACAACAAGTAGTATACTATTATAAGCATCAGCGTGGCTGTACCTATCGAAAAAAACTTTGATGGTGATTTATTTTTAGTATTGAAGATTAAACCATGCGAGACACACCAGTAAGGCTGTAAGTTGCGGTGCAGCCGTGCATCATTCATGCGCGTGCTGATACGAAATGCTTGGTTGTCATTCATATAAACGACTGTTTAAGTGCCATTTCAACATGCAAACGTGTTCGTCATCTGAATAACCAGGATACATATTTCAAGTATAATAAGCATAACGATACAGTAGCTTGATAATTGTTGTATCGGAGATTAATTGCGCATTCATAATAGAAGAATATAATGCTATTTTTAACTCGATTATTTTGAATAAACTATCAATTACAACTATTCATCAACTTGATAGTGTAAATCTTCTTAGTTTTATCTATATACATGCAAAAGTGGAAGACATAATAAATGATGCACATTATGCTGCATTGTGCATGTGCATCCTTGTTCTTTCCTATATTAAAATCAGCATGTTTTTATTTCCTGTGCACACATCTATTTAAACGAAATAAGCTTTTGCATTTCTTTCTGTTTTGACTAGCTGTTGAAATAAGGAAATCATTTTCTTGCATAAAAGAGAAAACAAGTAATATATATAGAAAAAAAATTCAGTCAATTCCTACTTGGGTCAACAAAGAAAAATTTTATTTTAGTTACTTTTTATTAAATTTAATTAATTAGTTAATTATTAGTTAATTAATGCAGGGCCGTTTGTGAAGCGGGTCGATACCGTTAATCAAGTTTTGTTTAGTTTAGTATTTTCATTATTTTTTAATCTCACGTAACAGGATCTAAAATTAATAAATTAAATTAATGAATTAATATTTGAAAAAACTATATTAACATCAAGTGTCATCCACTGTAAGTTTAAAAAAAATGTATTTGAACTTGAGTGGATGAATAAAAAGTATTTTATTAACGATTGAAAATTTGAACAAGATATATATATTGTTGCAGAATACTCTGCTAATTCCTGGGCTCGTCGTTCTAAAAGTCCAGTTGGTGTAGAAAGTTCTAGTGAAGAGTCCACCTGTCAGAATGGAACACATGCTTCTAGAACTTCGTGTATAATATGTATAAATTATTTTTGTGCAACCGTATAAAGAAACTATGTGCTCTACAAACACCAAAATCTACCGAGGTCATGTGACCGTGAGCTATAATATACATATCCAATTTGCACTCAATCGAATTCACCATTTAGATATTAGCTCACTTTCAAAAATTTCTGTCCATAGGTCATGTGTAAAAAAATTCCTTTTTTTTAGCCCTATTAAAAAACTAAGTTCTATACACAACAAAATCAATAACAGCCTTTCGAGAATGGTCTATAATATATATTCCTAATTTGAACGCAATCGAATGCACCGTTTAAGAGCTATATCGTGTTCACTTACTCACGCACATACATACATAACCGTAAAAATAGCATCAATGAATTCAGAAGCCCCCAAAACGTATCCAATTCTCAAAATCGAATTTTTTCATGATTACAATACTGTTCTTGCTTGGTGCATGTTCGGAAAGTGAAAAACCTGCAGCCAATATCAAGTATTCGAACAAATTGATAACCGTTCCATCTGTAATTTCTATCAATCAAAATTCTTCCTTAGACCTTGAAGTTCATTGAATCTTGGAGACTTGACTGCAATTTATTATTATTCTTTATTTTATTTTTTGGTAGATTCATTTGTTGAATGCAGATTAGCATTCCACGGCACTTAACATCTCATAACGCGAAACAAATAACCAGGATATTCTACCGAGTCTATAACCCCTTCTCTATAACCCTCTGACTCATTTGTGTTTTAAAAGAATAAAATAAAATAATAAATCTCGCCACCTCCCTTTCTTTGCACCTAATCACGAAAGCCGATCGGAATTCCCAGTTCCTGTCTCGGGTGTTGTTTCTCCATTCTCTCGAATTCAAATGAAGGGTGTCCCCCCACAAACAACACTTTTTTTTTTTGTTGTTGTTGTTGTTGGCTGTTCCCGAGAATGCAAATGACACTCAAGCGGATTCTCAATACAAAAGAGAATCCGGATGCGAACTCAAACATCTTCTCTGTCTGCTTGCATTAACAGCCCGCCCAATAGAAATTTTCAAGTCTTTTGCCTCTGATTGCGATCTGAGGAATGATCCAAGTCTTTTTCTCTGTTGACTTTGGACAGAGATCCTTGTTAACCCTTTGAGGCGCAACCCTTTCCCAATGATGAAAAAAGGGCAGTCGTTGGTAGTTAAGTCGAGCGATGGCAACGGCTGCCCTTTTTTCAGCATCGGGCAATCTATCCAGCTGTTTTTGCATTCTTCCCTTTTTCAGCAGATGTCAGTGCTGTTAAAAATAATCGTGACCATTTTTTTACGGAAAATGGCGTGCTAAAAAGTAAAGGATTCTCGTGGAGCTGTGTTACCCGCAACTATTTTAGAAATCAAATCTATTCTTCGTGACAGGCAACAGTCAAAACGTCCGAGTTTGGTACTCCCAGAGCGGGAACACTGCGCGTTAAAGGGTTAACGTCTGAAGTTAACGAAGCTTAATCTCATTTCGGGGCCCCCCTGCACGTTTTGTTACAGGAAAGTTTTCCAAATTTTACACAAATTGAAACAAAACTCACTAAATAGCTAGAATTCTAAATGTGGAACAGCATATTTCGGGTTGAAGTTCAATCTTTCTCCTTCTCACACACATTGTCATGTAAAAATACTGTATATACCCAGCAAACACACACAGGTTATCTGAACGTCTATTAACGTTCAGAAAACGTTTTCTGAACGTTAATAGACGTTCAGAGAACCTGTGTGTGCTTGCTGGGTATGGTATATGGTTACATCAGCATCCTACGGTTTTTAGTTGTTGAATTTTCAAGACACTTCTGGCATTTGTCTGAGTGGCCCCATGTGTGGAGGAGACTCTTTATTGCATATAATTTAATAAGTAGTTTAAGTGAGTAAAATAATAATAATACAACCTGAGATACGAGCAGACCAAAAGGCCATTGACGATTATCAGAATAAAAATGGAAGCTTGCACCGGCCTATAGTTCTTCGGGCTCTACTCAAAGTTACAAAGGAGGACCGATAAGCAGAATGAAGCGTATTATCAGAGATTGTTCACTCTTTTTTATTAATCCGTTCATTTTTAATCTTGAAGCTTGTCTAACTTGTTCGCTCTCGATATTAACACTTTGCAGTCTTATGTCTACTTTTAGTCACCAAAGCTGTTTTACCGTTCCGGTTGTATGCCTGCTCTCAGCCACCACAAAGCATTTCGACGAGCCTGGCCTCTCTGCGACAGGTCCCCCTTCTGCGCGACAGCTTTGAGTTCTTGTAATGTATTTCAGTAGGAAAAACTCGATTTTCAGCACTCAAAAAAGTATTGAATTCAAGTTCTTGGATGATTGTAATGGATTGGTATTTCGGTAGTGCTCTATTGGTATTTCGGATTGTGATTTCGGTAGTGCTGCCATCTACCTTCTTCCAAGTGAGGTAGAAATGAACTCTTCGGGAGTTTTTGGTAGAAATTAACACCCTTGGCAGGTACTGCCGCTTTCGAACTAATCTGGATATGGGGCTGGTGCAAAATGTTGTAAAAGCAGAAGTGCCTAAGCTCCCATAATTCATGTAAACAAGACAGACAGATAAGATGGATTGAATTGGTTAAGTAAACCTTCAACTCTGATTTTCCAGCTCTTTTGAAATACATTACGAAAGCTGCATGCTGTCACGCAGAGGCAGGACCAGTCGCAGAGTGGTTAGTCTCGTGAAATTAATGCAGTCCAGTACGACACCCGTGTCCGCATTTAAACGACCGCAAATGGTTAAAAAGACGCAACAAAGACTATCCTCCTTTGACCAATATTGCTTCTCAGAATACTGTCCTGCTTTCTGGTCTCCGGTAGAGCATTCGAAAAACCATTGTAGGAACCAATAGTGGTCAAAGAAAAGGAGTCTTCTCTGTTGCGTCTTTCAAATGATGAGAACGAACAGGTTAACATAGGTTTTGTGTGTGTGAGGGCGCTCAAGGGGGGGGGGGTGCCCATTTATGAGTGTAATGCTTTTGGTCCTCATGCTTCTCATTACTTTAGGTATAATCATTACTAAAGGGTTATACCTTACTTCTTCCATAACGGGCTTGTCTGACTTTATAAAGTTCGCTACTCTATTAAATGGAACTAGGAAGCATTGGGTTTGAGGCTTTGGCACAAAATGGTACCATAAGCAGAGTTGCCTGGTACCTGACAAACCCAAAGAAGAGGGCCGTGGTAGCCTAGTAGTTAAGGCGCTGGACTCGTAACCGGAAGGTTGAGAGTTCGATTCCGCCGTACCACTGAATATAAGACCACCGTGTACATGAGGTGTACGCACACGTTAAAACCGTAGTTCCGAAAGTTCTCTCTGCTGTCGCTGGTAGTTTCTGAGGTATGCCAATATTCAGAAACCCCCCACCGTCTGATGAGGATCTAAATTGTGGCGGGAAACTCCAGGAAGAACGTATGTAGCTCTAAAAACGACACGAGCTGTTCTCTCCTTTCATACAAGCCCAAAGAAGAAGAAGAGGGGGGGGGCTGTACCCATCGCCTCCACGTAGGATCCGCCACTCATCGCAAGATGCACCTTGCAGTTATCTTATTATTCAACGACACACAACTTCTCCGTGTTACTATGCTCTGCCAGCCACCTGACACCGAAGGCTGCACAAGACAATGCATCCAATCGACTGCCTGCGATACAAATAGAAATTTCCGAAATCTGATATCTTCTGACGCACTCCTATCATAATTTAACCTTCTTTCCTTTTATGCTAACTGCTTGCAAATGAGTCGCGAGAAAGAAAGCAAAAGAAGAGAGAAATTTAATGTCAGTAACCCTATTGTTCTGCGCTGTTGCCTGCCTTCGCCAACTCGATATTGGATGGGATTTCGTAATGATGCTTTCCCCTTGTCTATGTAGTGAAATCGAATACTTTCTCCGGCGGAATTCCTATCTGTGTAAATAGATCGGGTGACCTTTCCCTTCCACTTCGAAAAGTTACGCCTTTTAGTTGTTTTTTCTTTTTTTTTCTCCTTATGAATGATGGTAAATTTTATCTCCAGTTCCAGTAGTGATATTTTCCCCGGTGAGTGGACAGTAAAATTTGGAGCAGAAAAGAAAATCTGAAACATTTTCATGTTTTAAATACTCACTAAAGTGCTATATACTAAAAGCTTATCATATTCCAATTTTTCTTCCTTATTTCATTTAAGTTGGAAAGTGTATCATTTATTCATGAGTGTGCCGCATTTTTCTTCCTTGCTCAATAAAACACGGAATCGAAATCTACGTTAAAATCGCATACTAAAACTGTTTAACAATCTTCGTCAGGCGCATTCTGACTATGCTTTTCGTTTGCAATAAACTGTAGTGTTGGCCAGTTTCTCGCCAAATGTGGAAGTTATCGCCAAGCTAAATGCAATTTTTGTACTTTATTTATCACCAAGTTTGGTACCGAAAAATATCTGAAATTGCAAACCTTGGCGACTTTCAACATTTTATCCCCCTCCCTCCCCGCCATCTGTCAAGTCTATTGAAAGATGCAACGTCAACGTGTCGACGGAAATCGGCCTACAAAAGTGTGCTCACAAAAGTACATAGAGATATGAATACCAGGCGGTGGCATTAGCTATCTTCAGCATTCGACGAAATTAAGTAACTGAGTTGGTCACAGTATGGCAGAACAATTAGTTTTGATTTGAACGGATCCAAAAGAACCGCGTCTGAAGGAATCGGTCCTTCAGAGGACCGGATCCTCAAAAGGACTGACTTACCCACCACTAGACTGTACTTCCATTTAATTGGTGCGAGATTGTAAAAGTTGTTAAAATTAACACAATTTCAAGAAATATTAAAATTTTTGGTACAATTGAAGGGAGACATAGGAACTATCACCATGAAATAACAATGTTTTGGTCTCAGCAATATGGCGGCTGGATTACAGTGTCGGCTTCACTGTCAGATAAGTAATGCCATCTCCTGGTATTCATATCTCTATGCAAAAGTATGTCCACAAATTATGTTGATAGAAAATAGTGCTCGAGTGGTAAAAATCCAGCAGTCTCCATGAATGCAGGGTAAGCGGAAAGAGGACCCTTGCGCATTCCTTTTTTAGCCACTGTTCTGGGGAACGTTGCCCGCCAGTCCGAGTGATTTTGTTACCAGTCCACGTATATCGGATATTATTTTTTAAAATATGTGTTCCAATTCTTACTGTCAGAACCATGTGTTTCAAATGTCGAAACTACTATCAAAACCATGTGTTACTGCCAAAACCATGTGTTTTCCTTTGAGCTTTTCATAAAATCGGACTGTTCTTGGTGTTCGAAGTCCACCATGTTGGATTCACTAGCTCCATGTTAAACTACGGGAAAATTTTTCTTCCTCCGCTGTAGTATATTTTCAATTACAGTACAGTCTTGATAATCCGGCGGTTGGTTAGACCGGCACGTTTGGTAATCCGACGCCTTCGGTGAACACATTCCGATTTCATTCTCTTCTCGCGATGGAATCGCAAGTGATGATGTGCTAGTGATTAAACGTTTACAAGACTGTGTTTTTGATAAAATTTATAAAAACTAAGAAACAAAAAAATATTGATGATTATATTTCATAGTCAAATCCTAATGTCTTATTTTTTTTCTGGGAAAAAAATGTACATTTTCTGAACTCCCGATAATCCGACGATTATCTGGTCCCATATATGTCGGATTATGGAGATTGTACTGTATTTTAATAAAAATATTGCTCTAGGTTTTTCAGCATGCCCCTTTAGGTATATTTTCATTTTTTTAAGTACATATTGATTTTTAGAAATATTTTTGGCTATTTCTATATGTGATTGCCCGAATTGTCAAATTTTTAAACTGAAATTCAACCCTATTTTCAAAAGATTATGCACAAAATGAAAAGATTTCTGAATCGACCATTGTCTGCGGAACAAGCTACAGTATATACAGATTATCCAGCAAAGGACATCCTAATTTGAAAATTAAAAATCTCAAAAGCAAGGTCAATGAAGAAGGCAACAAACGGGATTGTTGTTATGTAACCTGCAAAAAAGAAGTTCCGAAATAGGAGTTACAATAGCTGCTGACAGAGTGGTGTACACAAATTTTTTTTAACCCTTTAAGGCGCAGTGATCCCGCTCTGGGAACACCAAACTCTGACGTTTTGACTGTTGCCAGTCACGAAGAATAGATTTGATTTCTATAAAAATAGTTGCGGGTGACATAGCTCCACGAGAATCCTTTACTTTTTAGCACGTCATTTCCCGTAAAAAAATGGTCAGGATTATTTTCAACAGCACTGACATATGCTGAGAAATGGAAGAATGCGAGAACGGCTAGACAGATTGCCCAATGCTGAAAAAAGGGCAGCCGTTGCCATCGCTCGACTTAACTACCAGCAAGATCTTGCTGGTAGTTAAGTCGAGCGATGGCAACGGCTGCCCTTTTTTCAGCATTGGGAAAGGGTTGCGCCTCAAAGGGTTAAGGGGAGTTATGGACGTAATGCTAAAAGCCGTAATCTTCATACTGGAAATTATTAATTTATAATGTTAAAAAAAATTTTCGAGAAGGGCTGTTAGAGCCTCTAAACACCCCCTTCCGTACGCCACTGCTAACAAATGGCGCTGCACGTCAAAATCGATCGACGATTATCATGTATTGAGTATAAATTCATTCTTAGCAAGCAGTCACAGCACAATCTTTTCAAAATGTCCGAATTTCGACAGACAGAGGTGTCGCAAACGAATACAATGAAGTTTGCCATCGCAACTCGTAATGCGTCAACGGAAACGGATTCATATGCTGCACAAATCGGCCATTCAAGTTCGTCCAGCGTGTTTGAATGGTTCAAGTAAATTGTATCTTTCAATCCGCCCTACAGAAAGTTGTCAGAAGGAGTCGGAATAGGAGAATATGGAGCCATGCGATTGCAACGCCATCTGTTAGTGCTTTTTGTAACTACTACTTTGAAACTTCTGTATGAAATTTTTCCAGCTTACATAAGAAACATACTGTTTGCTGCTGCACCCTTCCATTGATTTTTGTTTTTGATATTTTTAACTTTGAAAACAGTATGTCCTTAGTTGGACACCTTGTACAGGTATTAAAATAATTGAAAATATGTTACTACAGTAAGAGAAAAATTTCTCCGTAGTTCATTAAGTCTGTCAACACGGAACTAGGGAATCCATGATAGCGGTCATCCGACAGCATTAACCCTTTAACGCGCAGTGATCCCGCTCTGGGAACAAACAATTCTGACGTTTTGACTGTTGCCAGTCACGAAGAATAGATTTGATTCCGATAAAAAATAGTTGCGGGTGACATAGCTCCACGCGAATCCTTTCCTTTTTAGCACGTCATTTCTCGTAAAAAAAAAATGGTCACGATTCTTTTTAACAGCACTGACATCTACTGAAAAATGGAAGAATGCGAGAACAGCTGGATAGATTGTCCAATGCTGAAAAAAGGGCAGCTGTTGCCACCGCTCGAATTAACTACCAGCAAGATGGCGGACGATCGAAACGTTCATCGCGTGCCACAGATCTAGAGACCCTTTTTTGACGCAGCTGGCTGTGCGTCAAAAGAGGGTCTCTAGTTCTGTGGCACGCGATGAGCGTTTCGATCGTCCGCCATCTTGCTGGTAGTTAAGTCGAGCGATGGCAACGGCTGCCCTTTTTTCAGCATTGGGAAAGGGTTGCGCCTCAAAGGGTTAAGTCTGTCAGCGTGGAGCTAGCGAATTCTGATAGCGGTCGCCCGGCAGCCTTAATCGGTCGCTAACCTGGTCGAAAAAGGAGTCTGAGCAATTGTATATTATTACATTTTCCCGTTTTCTTGGGGGGTAGTGCTGTCCATCTACCATGCAAAAGTACCCTGCTTTAGCTAGATCTCTCGGAAACGGGTATGTCATTAACCTCTTGAGACATTCGACTCACATGGACGCCTCGAAGTGTTTCAATATTTTCACTAAAGCTACGCTTAATCCACTAAATTATAGCAATTGTCAGCAATTTTATCATAGGAAAGTTGTTATTTATGTGAAAAAAGTTTTTATAAAAGAAAAAGCCAAACAGATTGAAGCCAACGAATTATTGATTATTTTAGATTTGAAATAACTGGTTTCAGAAGCATGGACGTATACTTTATTTTTCTGTATAGTGTATTTTTATAAGCTATTAACTCCGGTAGTCATTGAATGTTATGTAGCGAGGTTATTGTACTTTTCTGCGATTATTGTTTGAAGTCTTACGTGCATAAAGTTTCCGTATGCTTGCTTAGGAGTTGGCAAGCGACAGGGGTTTTCTCACTGTATAATTATATGAAAAAAAACCTCTTGATTAGAAAAAACACTCAAAAAGAAACTGGTGCTTTTAAAAGATAAAATAAGTAAAACTTTGTAAAATAACACACACAGCATGAGTCTTATTTTACAAAGTACACTCAAAAATTGGCGCTAAAAATTTGGTGCAGCATTTCACCAAAGCATGGTAAAACATGGTACTTGAAAAGTTGGCACCATAAGATGGTGAAACCTTGTTCCAAAATTTGGTGCTCAGGTTTAATCATACTTTTGTGAAGCAAGAACAATCAGCAAATATACCATTTAAAGATGCAGACTAGATAGTGTATGCTATTGGACAATTTATATGGCCATCAGACAGTGGCGCAAACTTCCAAAATATGATTGGAAAACTCATAGCGTTTTCTGCGGAACTTTCTTAATCGAGATCGGAATTGTTACTTGGCATTTTCCCAAAAATGACTTGAATGAACATCTTTTTGCCAATAAAAATTCTTACAATATTTCTTTACTGATTCTTATTGCTGTGTTTTGCTCTTTTGAACGAATTAAAGGTTTTCAGATTAAACCTTTAGTTCTTAAAAATAATTTCCAATTATATATAATTAATTATTTAGTAAATATGTTTTTCAAACACATCTAAAACTAAATTGTGCTTAAATTTTAAACATTTTTCACGACTGCTAGGCTTTTTCTTTACCTTCATTTCGTTTCTTGGTTGCTTCTAAGATTTAAAATGAAACACGCTGCTGTTTGTGTCACATACCATAAAAGCCAATTTCATTTGCCAGTTATTTTTCCCGAATTCGGGGCTGTTTAAAGATATCAAATAATTTTTTTTCGTTAGAAAATAAAAAAGCGTGCAGTGGAGGTTTAAGTAGTTAATCTTACACTGGGACCCACAAATTTAAGAAGCCAGCAATAACGATCCTTGTCGGTCCTCTAAAATATCTTGTCTTACAGTGTGGACCTGGGAAGATTGCTGCGTGGACCGGGGTTGGCCATCTTTGTTAATAATGGATGTTCATCAAGGGCCTCAAGTAGAGAGGTTTCAAACGGGTCACAGGCATCGGCACTAGAGATGAGACGGGCTCAGCCCGAGCCCGAAAGCCCGAGCCTGGGCCCGAACCGGGCTCGGGCTCTGTAATTCACAATTGCGTTCGGGCTCGGGCTCGTGAAAAATTTCTCCTTTATTGAACATACTCCTCGAAACAGATTTTAAAAAGTGATTCATGGGGAAAATAAAAGTACAGTCAACTCCGGTTATAGTGAACTTCTGGGGACCATCCAATTTCGTCCACTATATCCGAAGTTCACTAAAACCCAAGTGTCTTCATGATGGATAGAGATACTGTGTGTGAATCGACACTAATGGTTTGCGATCACTATCTGATGGTTCACTATATCCGGGTTCACTATAACCGGAGTTGGCTGTACTTATAAAAAAAATATCGGCACTGGCGCCTAGAAGGTGCGTTAAGCTCTTTGGATATTTCAGAACGGCGGCTTATATTCATTAGTTAGTCATGAGATCCGGCATTATTTGATAAACATACGGATAAATAAAGAATTAGAAAGTGTATTGAGAGTTTGCAACTATATTTGTCTTTAATTTGCACAAACGGCAAAATTCATTGTATTCTATCAATGAAGTAATTGGATTTTTTTTTAAATCTTTAACTGAAATTTCGAGCTCGGGCTCCGACTTAAATTATATTGCGCGGGCTCGGGCTTCAAAAAATGAGCCCGAACTCATCTCTAATCGGCACCGGGCTGAGGGTTGTGCTAAAATCAAGTTATGGTTGCAAAGAAAAGGTGAAATTGCACCAAAGGCTTGTTGCGGGTGATGTAAACTCTAGTTGCGGCACACACAATATATCTGCGAAATTTCTAAGAACTCGGGTCGAAGTAAGCTATTTTTTCTGGTTTTAGGACATGCAATGGATAAAAGTGGAATATAGTGAATAAGGCAAACTGAAGTTCAAATTTTCATTAGCGTTTAGTTCTTAGCAAAACTTCCCACGTTCTCCGGTAAGAGACTCTTCAGCCATCGTATCTGGGCGTCGTGTGTTGGTAATCATGACCAATCTTTTTCTCATCATCCATCTATTATCCATCCACCGTAGAAAGATAAACCAACGACTCTCGAATTCGAACGTGCATGTGTGTGCCGCTAGAGCCTTCCCTTCCGCGAACGAAGTGGGCGCATGTTACACACTGCTGCGATTCCTAGGGCCATCGGAGCATGAAGTTGGTGTTAGCAGCCAACCCATAACTCGTCGCATTCCACGGCGAGAAGATACGGTTAAGATTGCCTGGCTTTTTCTCCACTACTGATCGCGTGGCAAAACAGGGAAAGCAGGTTTATTATTTTTATTATATGGAAAAAAGGAATCGATATTTGTTGTTTACAAGGCTTAGTGAAAGCGTGCGTTTTCAGTGGCGCACACAAGGGGGGGGGGGTCCAGGGGGTCTGGACCCGCCCCATCGGCATTGATTTTTTTTTTCGATTGATTATTACCCTATATCTATAGTAAATAAAATGATTCCAAAAAAAGGTAGCAATAGTTTCAGTTCTAATAAATAAAAAGATAAATTTTTTTCTCGTTTTCCTCAACTTTTCAAAAACGAACTGAAAGTGAACATAAAACACCATCTTGTTCTCAAAACTGTACAACTATTATTTTGCTTCCTATTGTATTGTGTAGTGTATTCTTAGGGAACTGGATGGGACGAGTTTGGATGAATTCCATCTAATGAAAACGAGTTCTTTCATCACTGATTTTTGTCAATCTGGAACATCCCTAAAAGTTGGACACCCCCCCCCCCCAAACTCTAAAATTTGGAACCCCCCCCCCCAACTGTAAAAGTTGGAACACGCCCCCAAACTGTAAAAGTTGGATCCCCCCCCCCAAAACTGTAAAAGTTGGACCCCCCAGCCAAAAATCCTATGTGCGCGCCTGTGCGTTTGTGTTGGATTTATCACTGGCCTGGCTCGAAGGGTTGTGTGGGGGGGCAGGGTCGGCCCTAGGTTACGTGGTGCTCCCATACAAACATAAAACATGTGCCCCCTTTTATGCTCTAGATCAAGTTTTTCTTGGTTTTTGAGTTCGAAATGGGCGTCCCGATGCGATGCTTACGGTATCTGGCTGCCTCTGGTGCCCAACCCCTTACACTAAGGTGATCAAATGTTTGGAGATAGAATTGGAGACAGTCACACTGATCATTGGAGATATCACATCATATCCCTAACAGAGTCGGGGCTCGATACAGAAAAATATATGGTTCGTTTTGCAGCCTCGTTTAAAATTACAATCGATTAAAACGGCCCCTTCACAAAAATACAGTCTATTAAAACAGCCATTCATTGGCATTTTATCCTATATTTTATTGTTTTGTAATGTAAGAAGAGAAGAAAAGTTTTACAAAAATGTGTATGCAAATGTTATGTGTATGCAAGTATGAAATTAACAAAAATAAACAGCTTTCACAAAAATGGGAGACACTGGAAAAAATTCTTGGATCGGCCCCTGTTACTGCACCGTCAGCAGTTCTGCGACAAAAATTGGGAACATTTTATAAATTCAATGATTTTCTCATATAATTACAGCAAATAAATAATTTGCAACCAATAGAAGTTGGTTTCAAGAATATCGAAAAATTGGCGACTTATCGAAATAGAAAGTATGCTTACCAGCACGAAGCAATATAAATTCTAGCAATAGGCGGAAGGGTTGGCAAACGAGACCTAGCCCAGGAAAACCTGGCCGGTCCCACCAACGAAAACACACTAGTTTGTGCCAAATTCTTTAATCGAACATTAGATAGTAAACAAAAACTTTTACAGAACAGTAATCAGTATGCTACTGATACAGATAATGCAATTATTCTTTACAAATAATTTTTCTGCTTCTTTCTGAATTGCAGTAGCGTTTCTTCACACTTACCAAATACAGTCGAACTTACTTATCTCGAATCTCATGGGAGAGGGAGGAAATTAGTTATAGAGGTTTTTAAAGCAGTCAATTAAAAAAATATTTTAATTGCTTTTGCTTCAGAAAAATACTGTGGTATGATCGTAGATTAATTATACATATATCCACAACTTTTTAGCATTCATACGTACCTTTAACATTGAAAATAGTCTTGTACCTTTTAATATTAAAAATAGTGACTTCTGATGCCTAAATTCTTTTGTTTCTATTAGCCTTCTAAGGTTAACAAAAGCTACGAATGCGTTGTAGTCAACATTGTCCTTATATTTAAGAAAAGCTATTTTAATCTTCATTTGTGGCCTCTTTAAGTGCATCGGTATGCAACTTCTGCAAGAAAAGTGGTCTCTTTTTGGACATAGACTTTTGTAATTTTATACTATCCAAAATTCGACATACAGAGGTTTGGAAGGGAATTTTTTCGAGAAAAATACGAAAAATCCATTGAATTTAGATTGTAGAAGTAGAGAATTTTAGAAAATTCGAAATACAGAGGTTTTTGAGATAAAACAGGCTCGAAACAAGCAGGTTCGACTGTATATTGAGCCATTCGCAAAGAAATAGTTAGATTTACATCAAAAGGGGATTTTTTTTTAAACCATCTAAATCTTAATAAAAACAATATCAAATCAAAATTAAAGCTAATATAATCAAAAATTACTTATGGAAAATTGACCAAACTGCTACAAGTACACGTATGAAACAGGGACGTATCCTGAAAAAAATGTTGGATGAAGTCCAAACAGTGAAAAAGGCAGAATTTTTCGCAAAAAAAACTGCATCATTATCCTTTTCTTAACAAAAATCAAATTTTCGTAGAGGGGTCCAGACTCTCCTCTTGAATACGTAATTGGTATGAAAGTATACTTATTATAGTTATATAATAACGGAAATTAGTAAAATATTTTAACTGATAAAAATATAACAAACTACTGCTTGTCATAATTTTTCAGTAATATTTATTTTCGTTTTGATGTTGATTTCAGGACTTATAAATTTTTACTAATTTTTCATGATCTGTTTTTACCTGAGTTGTTTTATAATAGTGCATTATGCTCGTATAGTAGATATAAGGTTTAAAAACTAGAGTAGATATAAGGAGAGTATATATTTAAACTCTCTGATAATGATTGGTCAAAAGAGAACTTGCCCGATTGTCATACGCTCTTCCTCAAAGATAAGCATTCAGGACTAATGAAATTATTTATATGATGCTTTTATTAACATTCGAAAGTTATAAACATTTATTTACAAAAGTAAAAATATTAAACTAAAATGCCTTATAATTAGAACTTGTAATGCATTATATAAAAACAGAAATGCAAGAAAAGAAAGAGAATAAACAAAGCAAGAAATTTGTGGTCTAGAAATATTCCTGCCTCACAGTGGTTATATCACTGGAAATGGTACACTGGCGAAGTGTGAAGGTCCCGTGTTCGGGTCCCATCTCGCGTCCGTCGACCTAACCGTTCGGAGTTTTCCGTGGTTTTTTCCGAAACTTAGTGTAAATACGGGTTAGGTTAGGACCCCTTAGAAAGACCCCCACGGAGGGCACCCCACCCTTCGACCTAGAGCCCACGCGTAGCTAATCGGCCGTAATCCCACAAACAAACAAACTAGAAATATTCCCATAGAAAATTACCATACTAGGGAATAATTTTTTGGATACAATGTTTCAATGTAAAATGGCTTTGTTTTTTTTTTCTTAAAATTATTATTATTTAATACTATTAATAAATAGGGAATGTTATTTACAATTATAACGTTGCTGTTGCGGGATTACTGCCTTTAAATTTAGCAACTCAACTCGGGGTATACGTTTTATTAATTTGCATGGAATATCCTGTGAGCTTCTTACAGCTCATAGGAAAAGCACTTAAAAAATAGGCTATATTAGCATAATAAGCTATATTAAAGGCTTAATAGGCTATATTAAAGAGAAAAATGTTGAATTTTTCAGCCATAACTAACTAAAAATTCTACATATTTTATATATTTCTTTATTCAAAATATTTATGAAAGCCAGTTCAATAATACACTTTCTTTTCAATTGTTATTTAATTTCTTTTGGAAACAGTTTTCTGTGTACTTTATATGTAAATCATTTAATTGTTGTGAGTGCAATACGTTTTTGTTAATGTTTTTATTGGTTATTTTCAGGAATCTGCCATACGTGTGGGGAAAAAGTTACGGGAGCTGGACAAGCATGTCAGGCCATGGGGAATTTATACCATACAAATTGTTTTATTTGTTGTTCTTGTGGTAAGTAGAAAGCGCTCTTTAATCATTTTCAGTACTTAATGTTTATTTATTTATTTCATTATTTTTATAAGAAGATGAACTGCATTCATTTGAAAAATTGATTCTTGCTTTCCGAGTTTTTTTTTTTTTTTTTAAGAAAGCAAAAAACATGATTCTGTTTTGTCAATAAATGTGCTTATGTTCTTTGATTGCTTTGCATATTTTAAGTTGACCAGTGCCTCAGTTTCCTGTTTGTAACCTCTGTGTTGAGGGGAGAGGGGACTTTTTGTGGTGAAGTGTGAAGGTCCCGTGTTCGGGCCTCATCTCACAGCTGTCGATCCGGAGTTTTAGTCGGTTTTCTTCAGACGTAACGTGAGTACGCGCTAGAATACCTTAGAAAATCCTCCAGCCAAGGCACCTCCCATTCTAGGCAGATAGCCCACGCGTTGCTTTGCCCTAATAACACAAACTGAACCTCATTGTTTCTACACCTGACTCGTTTCTAACTCATTAAGAGGAAGTCCCACTAAGAGTCCCCCTGTACTCGCTATATTACAATCTTCTGGACTAGTTCATTTATAAGCTAGTTTGTATAAAATCTTGAAATTTGATGAGCAGGCACGAAAATGATCATTTAATTAAATGACGCAAATTAAAAATACGGAGATAGCTTCTAATGCATTTTATTTTTCATTGATATCCTTCCGTCAAAGCCTGTGCAGTGGCGCCATCTGGAGGGCGAGACATTGCCAGAAGTATTTCAAATGAAAAATAAAATGAATTGGGCACTGTCTGCGCGTTTTTATGTCATTTCATTAAAAGACCATTTTCGATCTGTTCACCAAGTTTCAAGATCTTATGCAAAATAGATTCTAAATGAACTGGTCCAGACGATTGTATAAAACTAGATACGTTCTAGAGAAGTGGTTGTGCTGCCATCTCTAGGCGGTAGTGTTCTTTAAATTTAGATGTCTACAGTTATGAAAGATTAAAATGTGTCGGACATTTGTAAGAGTCATCGCATTTCGTATATATTTATTTTTGTCTGTTCCTCACCCCCCCCCCCCCCCCTCCTCTTTTTTTTTTTTTTTTTTTTTTTTTTTGACTGAGAAAAAAAAAATTAGTCTTGAACAAAAACATTTTCTAATTTCTTTTCGACTTTCTGCTTCAAAATAATATTTTATTTAACGAACAGAGAAAAAAAAATATATTCCCCCGTTTACATTTACGTTTTTAGTCAACTCGGGGCAACTAATGCATGTTCTACACTTTAAAATGCAAGAGCCATTTTTATTTAAGATTTTTTGCCTTTAAGTTAGGCAAAAATAATATTGATATTTATGACGAGCATATCAACCATTAATGAGTGACAATTACCTCTCCCGATGGGAGAAATCGGAGTTTTAATATCAAAAGGCGGTATTGTTAAATTAACCTTAATCACTTAAAAATATAAGTTGATTATTTTTAACACCGTTTTTCTAGATTCAAGGTGCGCAGCGCCTTAAAAAATGCTTATATTTTTCTGAACTCCCATCAGAATTCTTTCTAAGCATTTCGCGGCACAGGAAAATCAGTTCCTTAGAATTGTAAAGTAATCTAGCGATAATTTTTTGATTTCGTGCATATTAATGAAGTTGATTGGAGGAAAAGAGATATCTTGGATTCTTCTCTCGGCGAAACTTGCGTTTTAGCGATAGCTGGGCTCCTATGCCGTGGCGGCAACTTAATGTCAACTAACTGTATGGTGGCGCCATCTCTCGGTTCAAGGTGCGTTCAAATTGGAATGTTAGAGCGCTACTAAATACAACAGTGTTTTAAAAACCAAAATAAAAATTTCTCAAGCCTAGTCTTCCTATTTGGGGGGGGGGGGGGGGCGCTTCGTTGGCGACTTTTTTTTTTTTTTTTTCCACGCCAACATCCAACCTTAGGAACTTTTTTTCTCGCGAAACATAAGCTAAACATACATAGTTATACAAGGAAAAATAAACCCAAAACTACAATACATTTATCTAAACACCTTATTAAAACATTTGTACAAATATTACAAATTCAATTAAAAATAAAATGAACATAAACAAAACACTACACATATCCACATAATTTGAACACACAAAACTTACACTATTAAAATCAGGATAAATTCGAAATTCATTACAAACAACTCAAAATTCCTCATCTATTGATTCATATTAAATTTTAAAATGTACGTGAATTCTGCAAATCAACATCAATCCCATGTATCAAATAGAATCATCCATGTTTCTTATAACCTTAAAAATATTCATCTATCCTTCCCAATTCACACACACACACACCCAAAAAAAAAAAACCACATAAAATACTAAAACCTCTATATAGATATGGGACCATAAAACAATAAAAATTCTCAACGTCAAACCAATAGTCATTACAACAAGAAATAAACATTTAAACAAACAAAAGCACATACCTCAAATTTTCTACTAAATTCTTATTTAATGGCCTTACATATGTTTTTATTTGTGAACAATATGCCTTTTTTCACAAATTAAATCCATCAAAGAGCATTCAAATAAACAGAGGAACTTTAGCCAAACATGGGCGCTTTAAGTATTCTACACAACAAAAATTTTCACCTTTTTAACAAAATTCAGTCTATCGATGATTAGGAAACAACACATATTATAATAAAGCGAATACATTACATTTCTACGCAACGTATCTACATCTATATAAATAAAATTAGACTTTTTTCTGTACATTTCTTGGAATTCAAAAATTTTGCGATTTCTATCCGTTTCAAGCAACTGGGAATTCGGTGCAACCCTAAAAAAAAGTTTGTCTGTCTGTCGTTCTGTTATTCTGTCCATGATGCTTTTTTTGTTTAAGCATCACATAAAAACGACTCAAGCGAATGATATGAAATTTGGTGTCATGATAGGTGGTCACTCAACTTAAAACACAGGCATCGAATTTTAAAAAAAATCTTGATTAGATTTTCAGATTTGGCAAAAATTGTTTCAAACTGTGTAAATTCGTGTTCGAGCAACACGTAAAAATGACTGAAGCAATTGAAATGAAATTTGGTATCATGATTGCTGGTCAATCAACTTAAAACATAGGCATCAAATTTAAAAAAAAATCTAGATTAGATTTTGAGATTTTGCGATAATCGTTTCAAACTGCGTAAATTTGTGTTCGACCATCAAGTAAAAACAACTGAAGCGAATGAAACGAAATTTGGTATCATGATAGGGGGTCATTCAACTTAAAACATGAGTGTTGAATTAAAAGAAAATCTTGATTAGATTTTGAGATTTTGCAAAATGCACAAATTTGTGTTAGCACATCACGTAATAACTGCAAAGGTGAAAAAATGATATTTGGTGAAATGATAGGTGGTCACTCACCTTAAAATATAAGCATCTAATTAAAAAAAACATCGATCAGATTTCAAGATTTTGTGAAAATTGTTTAAAACTGAGTGAATCTTTGTTCACGCATTATGTAATAACGACTAAAGCGAATGATATGAAATTTGGTCACATGATAGATGGTTGCTCAACATAAACTATAGGTGCCCAACTTTTTAAACATTTTTTTGAGATTTTGTGAAAATTCTCTCAAAACAAGTTTTTACTTCTTCAAGCATCTCGTAATAACGACTAATACGAATCATACGAAATTTGATGATATGATAGGTAGTTGCTGATCTTAATTTATAGGCATTGAATTTTAAAAATATTTTGATTACATTATAACTTTATAGGAAATACCTATTTCAGACGTACGAAATATATTTCGGCTGCCTTTACACAGCCATCTTCATCTTACTTTATAAAAATACTGGAGTTTACTGTATATGTGCTCTATATCTGTAGTTGCTTGCGTTGTTGACATCTTGCGAGGATAAGATCTTGTATTGTTGACACATTCTTACTTTACGTTTAGATGTGTCAACAATATAAGATCTTATCCTCGCAAGATGTCAACAACGCAAGCAACTACGGATATAGAGCATATATACAGCAAACTCCGGTGTTTTTCTAAACATAAAGTAAGATTATATAGTAATCCTACGTATTTCACCTTTTTAAAGTTTTAATTTTGATTACAATTTTGAGATTTTGTGAAAATTGTTTTAAAATGCTGAAATTTTGTTCCAGCATCACGAAATAAAAACTGCAGGGAATGAAACGGAATTTGGTGACCTGATAGGTTGTCACTCAACTTAAATTCTAGGCTTCCAATTTTTCAAAAATATTGATTAGATTGGAGATTTAGCGAAAATTATTTCAATATGCATAAATATTCGTTCGCACATCACATAATTAGGACTAAAGCGAATGAAATGATGTTACTTAGTTACTCTCTAACATGTAATATTTTAACAATACATAAAAATTACAACTTCGCTTTCTTTACTTTGGCAACATAATGCATCCATTCTGTGTACTCCTACAATGCTGACGAAAGTTCTTACTTTTCGGAAATTTGCATTCAGTACTAACCCGTCAACGATGGGTACTTCAGCTAGTTTAATATAAAAACAACCAGAAATTTCACTTCATAAAAACACACTCAAACAGCATTCAAAAGCCCAACCGCAAACTAAAATTAAACAGCTTTCATGATGGTTATCAGTTGCATTCTTTCAACCAATCACATAATTCCTTCAAACTTACTTGGTTACCAGATAGTTTCTTTGACCAATCACATAATTTCTAAATGACATCATGAAACAACAATACAACTCTGCAAAAGGGTTGCTAAATACACCATCTCGATTGGCAATGCTGACATGCCTGTTTACTTATAAGCTTTGGCGACTTGCCTCTGCTTACGGAATATATCCACTAATGCCGTGAAATTTGGCCTATCAAAATTCAGTATCATAATTTTTCGCCTACAAAATGACAGACGATAAATTCAAACTATCAATAAATAAAATAAAATTTATTCAACGATTTGCAGAGGATCAAATTATGAAAACAAATTTTCTTTTTTTTTTTTTTTCCTTATTAATATGTCTTTTGCATTATTTCTCAAAACATTTAAAATCAATTGATCTTCTTGTAATCTTTAAATCTCTCTTGGAATCAAATTACCTGATTTTAATAGAAAGAGTAAATTTTTAGTATGCCATAATTTGATAATTAATCATAAATACTTTTGAACTTACATTCATTTCCGAAAGGCACATTTTAGATATTTTACAAGAAACACTAAAAAATAGTTGAAATGTATTCAGCAAGAATTATCAAAATTGCGCCTTATTTCTTACAATGACCAATAGATGGTGGCATCTTTTTTTAACGTTTTACATAAAACTAGTACTTTAAAGATTATTAGTAAGAACTAAGTCTTAGCATTTAATTTTAAACGTAACTAATACTTTCAGAAAATATAAATTTAAGTTAAACTACGCGTCATATAATTATTATTTTTTATTTATTGTAAGGAACTGATTAATTGTCCATGTTTAATGCGAAATCTGTATGAAATCTCTTTTAATATGCATTTTTAATTGTCCTCTGCCCAAGATCCCTCACCCCCCTCCTCTGCCAGATAGATACTCCTTCTGTAGGTTTGCCTTAAAACAGTACAATACACTAGGCATGCAACGGATATCCGGCAAACATACTGCATCCGACCAATATGCCGGATAATTGACAGTAGCCGGATATTACAAATATCTGGCAGTACATCCTGCCTAAAATTATATACAGAGAAATAACATAAATAAGCATAATAAATGAATAAATTTTAAAATCTGCAATATAAAAAAATACGAAAAAACAAAATTTTGTGAAAATAATTTGTTTTCAATACTTTTTAGAATGTATTTTTATCATGCATAGAAAAGGGAGAAAAAATTAAATACTTGTATCTTTTTTTAAGATTGAAGTAAATTATTACTGGAAGAAATTATTGTACATAAACACTGTTTTTCAATCTTAGTAAGAATTCGGTTACCTTTTTTTCACCATAAATTGTCTCTGCTTATGAGTATAGTGTACTTGCTGTAGTACTGCTGGTGGGTGAGAAAATGCCCCCCTTGCAATTCTGATAAAGTAAGGAAATTTGTTACATTGATTTTTCAAAAGTTGAATGGGCATGTCTGTTTCAAGAACTGATCTTTCAATATATTTATCTAACTCTTCAAGGGGAACATCCATGGCATTGTTATTCGCATGATTTTAATTGTAGTAAAACTGGTACTAAATTCATGGAAACAATACCAAAAGGATTTTTGATTTTTGAATTAAATCATTTGAAACTAGTAATGAGAAAAATTAAAGGAAAAAGTAATAGCTCAGAAGTACTAGAAGAAAGTAATAGCAAAAAAGTAATAGCTAAGAAAACATACTGCTGCCGGATATCCGACTGAAAGTTTGGCCGAATATCCAGTATCCGGCCAAACCGATATCCATTGCATCACTACAACATACAGTATTTTTTAATTTTAGAAGGGAAAAATAATTTTACTTCTATAGCTATAATTTTCTGCAATTTTATTAAATTTTAATTTTCAAGTACTTGTTTTTTTTTTAATTTATTTTTTAATATAAATAAATAAAAATCAGTATTAATAACATTATCAAAGATTAGTGAGTAAACAATCATTTTCGGAAGTCATGTTTAACTCTTGTTATTCACTGTTTATAAATAATGAAAAAAGTGGTTTACTGCTTGAGTTATTTCTATCTCAATTAACTTTTTTAAGTAACCTACTACCAGAGCTGGTCTCAGGGTGGAGCAAACAGTGCGACCATGCCGGGTGGTAATTCGCACCATTTAGAAAAATGCCTAGAACTGGCACTGCCTGTTACTCACTGGAAGCACTATTTAAAATATTTATACAAATTTAGCTCTAAAATAATTTTATACAATTTTTAATGTTTTATATAATTTAATGCTCTAAAGTGGTTTCCTTTCACAAGGCAATATCCAGGAGAAAAAATAAAAAAACCTCCAGTATAAATGATGGAAAAAGTCGGATTTTTCTCCAAAACTTCTCAACTAAAATTGAAATTTTGGGACAAGGGGGAACCCTGAAAAACTCAAAAACCCAGGATTTTCTCCCATTGTTTTTTCAAATGAAAATTGAACTTGCTGTGAACCCTTTCCAGACGGGCGTCACTTATATGTTGGCAGTGCAAAATTTACTGCAAAGGACAATAAACATACATACGTGACATCATCGTGCGGAAAATAAAAGAATACTGAACACAATATGGTTTTTAAAAGACTTTCATGTAAATAAAGCTTAGCATTGAATATCTGTCACATTTAAAGTCATCACTTTATGCGAAAAATGTGACCGTATTTTAAACCTTGGTTAGTAATAGTAAGGTTAATGTTGTATGTCATGAAAAATTGAAAAGCAAAAAAATTAAATTTAATATATAAGTGTTTTTGCTTACATTAAAATTACTTTGAATGCAATATTAGTAAGTAACATTCTATACTATTAAAATCTGTGCACGTCTGTCTGTCTGTCTGTAGCATCATCTCCTCTGAAACGATTGGGAGTTGAGTTTCGATTAAGGCGTCCATGGATACGGAAAATTCCAAGGAAGGTCTTCTGCTAATTGAAATTTCGAATTATTTTAGGAGATACTGCTAAAAAAACAGGTCACAAAAGGCAAATTTTTGCTTTCCGCAATACTGCAGTTGCAACCCCTGTAGTCAAAAAAGTGAGAAATAAGCATTGAGGTTGCCATGTTTGGCGATTTTATTAAATTATTTAGACTCCTGGAGTAAAAATAAAAGAATAATGATTATTTTTCTGTTTAGATTATTTACAAAGTTACTTTTTAATTAAAGTATCGTGTGCATGTTAAATCAGTGCAGGAATTCAATGCTTTTTATGTGTAAAAGAATAAGGATTTGAGATTTCCGAGACTAATATGTATATTTTTTAGTTTGGCGAAAAATAAAATAGATGATATGCCAATTTTGAGAAATTAGTTTGTAGCGGTTTGCACAGTTTTAGGCTTGGCGCAATTTACTGAGGTGTGACGAAATAATGTTTTAAAAAACAAGTGTTGGTTTTATTAGAATATGGCGTTAAACTTTAACTTTCCATGCAGAAATAATGCAGTTATTAAGGCGATTTTAAATGATCTATCTTCAGAATTTACACTAAATTAAGTAAATTGATTTAGATTAGGGGAATTCTGCCAAATTTCAGAAAAATTGAAATTATCGGATTTTGCGCATCGTAGTTAAAGATGAATGAAATACGTATAGTTAATAATTTAAATAACTGCTACTTTTCAATTAGATGCTTGCATTAATATTTGGCAATCGAACCATATAAATGACAGATAACTATTTTCCATTTTGGTTGCTATTAAACCAATTCTTCGTATCATTCCTTGAAACAAATTGGCAAAACGGTGTATGTTGGTACTTTGGCAATTGAAGTATTATACGTGTAATAAATATTTGAATCTTATTTGTTAAAGCAGCTCTGTGGAAGTTTCTTTCACTGAAAACTGTTTGAATGGCATACTTAATACTGTGTAATAGATATTTTGTTTTACAAATTAAAATGTATGAGGATTCCTACATTAGTACCGATCTTAGCAAAGTTGGCAACAAATATTCAAATGTAGTGTAATTCTACATTTACAAATTAAAATGTATGCAGATTCCTACTTTAGTACCATTCTTAGCAAAGTTGGCGACAAATATTCAAATGTAGTGTAATTCTGTATTTAATAGCGTGTACTTTTGCATTTGTATTGCTAATTCCATACCATGATAGTGATGAGCCGATTTTACGACCGTATGCCTCGATAATTTTTTTAAAACCCACCAAACAGGGTGAATTAAATAGGAATTCTCTATAAATATGAATGGTTTTGAAGATGAATAAGAATGTTTTTTAAGCCCTAGAAAGGTTAGTGAGTATTGCCTATAGATTATTGACTTTATTGTCAAGTTTAATTTGCGATTCTTTTAGGCTATTTGCCATCGACTTGCGGCATTAATTATGCCAATATAGCAGTTCTATCAAAGTAAACATAAATAACTAATTCATTTAATATTCTATTTTTTTACATTTCTACAGTTTCCCTAGTAACAGAATCCACTGTTGCCACTTCAGTTTTTAAATTTAACAATTAAGTGAAACAAATAAGTCACCACGTCAATTACTTGAACCTGCAATTTTAGTTTTTTTTAACTAAAGGCATTTTTAGGGTGTCTATAAAATGCTGAGTACTATGCTAAAGCCCCATACCTTGATTCCGATTAGTTTACTAGAAAGTAGAATAATCAGTATAAGCTGAAGCGATGAAACTTTAGGCATTTCGAAAGTGAAAAGTTTCGTCTGCATACCGTAAATTTTTCTCTTTTCTTGATCGCCAGTAACATTTGTGTCGTCGAGTGGTTTTTGTGTCGTCAAGTTGCAATCATCTCAGATTTGCACTCATGATGTAAACGTTTCGTTCACGATTCAAATACATTTTCATTTTTTGAGATTCCGCTTCACTAGGTTTGATTCCATTTATATGTTAAGGAAAATATTCTTACTCTACCGTGCGGAGTATAGGTACGCAGCTAGTTTTAATTAATTTTGTGCTATCGTATAGTATAACTTTTATTCATTGTATAAAAAAATGTTTCTTATATCAATTGTCGAAGATTTAAATCTGTTTACTATTCATTTGCTGAATATGTATTCAACAATTCATTTCATGGAATATGTATTCAACAATTCATTTCATTTTCTCCTCTTCATTTCATGGAAGAGATGGAATTCACTCATGCTAAATTAGTGACCAATAAAGAGTTTCAAAATTATAGCAATATTGAGATAGATCATTGTTGGTTTTGTTGATTGACTTTGTCGAGTGCCTTTGTCATGTTCGTAGACAAGTTGTCCCGAACAAACAAGTACTCTCTTCGAAAAGCATTGTTGTCAGTGAATGTTGTTTCGAAGTTTTTTTGTTCATTGTCCAAAAGCTATTGATGCATAGCCAGCTCTTCATTGCATGGAAGAGATGGAAATCACTAAATGCTAAATTAGTGACCAGTAGCAAGTTTCAATGTTCATTACTATAGCAGTGAACATTGGTGCAAACTGGCATGTAACATTGGGTGGGGGTGCTAAATCAGTATTCGTTACATCTCTAATATAAAACAGCATTTTCATCATAAATCAACTGCCTGTGAATTTTCTTCAGTAATATCCTGATTTTGTTAACTAGGGATTATGTTAAAAATTTAAAATAGATAAACCGAATCTATAGGATGGCAGCAGTGCACAGTTAATTTTTTATTTAAATAGATCAGTTGTTACATTCCATAAGTCGCACAGTAGTTTATTATCAAATAAGAGTTTTTGAAACCTTATTCATATAAAAAACTTATATTAGTTTTTTTTTTTTTTTTTTTTTTTTTAAGTTTATGAGTTTCTAATAAATACTGAATTTTCATTCTGTTATGACTTATCATGGATTAACTCAAATACAGTTATACATGTAGTTAATGTTTGTAATATGGATTTAGTTTCCAGACCACATTAAAGTGTTGAATTCTATTGTGACAGTTCTAAACTTTAACAGAAATTTATGGAGCTTGGCAACAGACTAAAGATAGTTCAGGGTATAATATTTTTAAGTGTTATTTGCGGATAATTTACGCTTATAACTTTATCTAAATCATAGTTGCTAAATGCTTTGACTTAGGGTTTGTTATTGCTGGTAACATCTCTAAGTCAGTGTTATAACAAACACGAGTATGTATAGAAGTATATAAATCAGTGTGATTAAATGTTTCCGAAAAAGTGTTAATTTAGCGTATGCATACAGTAGGCATTTTAATGTGAATGCGAGGCATAACAAAAACAAACAACAACAACAACAAAAAAGTAATCGGTTATTAGCTGCAAAATAATTACAGTTTGGATAATGGGAAGGATTATTTTTGTGCCTCCATATTTCTCTTTACAGCGTGTACATTTCAGCAGTCATTAAACAACATTATTAATAGGTTTTAAAATACTAAAAAGTTGTATGAAAAATCTTAATTTGGAAATGGTACTTACATTGAGTAGCTTGAATGAAAAGGAATACCTTTTCTTTCCATCTTTGTTTCTTTTCTTTTTCGTAACTCCACGCGTATTTCTGAAGGTCTAACATCAAACTTAATGAACTAAATACTACATACTAAATACTAAATACGTAACCTAACTAAACATCATCTGTAAAGAAACTGCTTCAGAGTGGCGAAAGATAGCTCCCGGGTTCTCGTTTTCTCATCCGCTTCTTCTCCTCGGCATCCCTGCGATTTTGCGCTAAAAGTTAACTTCAACAACTTTCACCGACTTGAAAATATAAACAGGTGTCTGTAATGCAATGAATTCCTGTAACCGTGTATTTTACTTTTATTTTTTAGCATTGTTTTTTATTCTACGGTTAAAGGGTAATTGTACTTGATGTTTGAATCACCATTACTATTTTTTATAGGCGAATACGAAGGAACTAATTTAGTTTACCAAGTTAGTAGCTTCAACTACGTAGGGGTTACGGTCGGGGGGAGGGGCATCTGCCCTCCCAGCCAATTCTTCAGCTATGCCCATACATAAATGTAAATAAAATACAACTAAATTAGTAATAGATATTTTTAAGAAATTATTAATTTCTCACTGAAAATATATATTGTATACTTGATATAATAGAATATTATACATAATGTTTTTTTCTTATCTTGGTGCACTTTTGAATATCGAAGTATTCAATCGTAATTCTTTAAAAAAGAAAACGCTTATTTTCTGAAACGCTCTGATATTCTAAACCGAGCCGAAATTTGATGAAATCCTATTAGTAGAAACATAAATAAATAAATAAATATTATATGTATGAATGGGCGTATCTTTGTTTAGGTATGTAAGTCTATAACTCCCCGCCCCCTTGAGCTACCTACTGCAGCAAAAAACAAACAGAAGAACCTAATGTTTTAAGTATAAAATAGTTTTAAAAAAATTAAATTTGCACACATAAATGGTGTATATTTGTGTACTTGATATAATAGAAGGTTATAAATTAAAAAAAAAATATTTTATTTTCGCATGTCTTAGTGCTCTTTTACTTAAATATTGAAGTATTTAGTCGTAATTCTTTAAACAAGAAAACTCAAATCTTATAATTCTAAACCGCACTGAAATTCGCTGAAATCCTAGAAATATCAATAAATAAATATTATATATATGTATGGGCGTATCTTTGTTTAGGCATGCAAGGCTGTAACTTCCCGCCCCTTGAGGTGATCTACTGTTGACATAATAAAAAATACTTCGAAGAAACTATCTAAAATAGTTTGTATAATGTCTAAAATACATATAATTGCGCAATTTTACAAATTGCACGCACAAAGGCACTTATCAATCTGTAAGAACAAATATAACAAAAAAATACTCGAATGAAACTGCTGTTTAAAAAATAAAAATTTTCAGTACCATTTATGTGTGTTAAAGTTTCAATTATTTTAGTGTTGACATAGGTCATTGTGAATTCTTTTTGAGAGGATATTATCGTTTTGAAATCCATGTTATGTTTAATTGATGATGTATATTTCTGCTATTAGCTAATATGAAGAATAACTGTGAGCGATATTAGAACACTGTTTCTTCATATTGAAATCTTGAAAAATGGAATTGTCTTGCATATCCTAAATTTTATTATTTAATATGTGATTGTTTAAAATTCAGTTCACTACTTTAGTTGTCTTTTCCATATGTTTGATTAATTCGGTTTAATGTAAATCCTTTTGCACTTGGAAAAGCTCTTATTTGAGTTTGAATTTGCATCTCAAGAGAAAGTTTTGCACAAATTTCAATATCCCCCCCTTCTTCTTTTTAATGCAATTCTAAAATGAAAGTCTAGCCTTTTCATTTTAGAATTGCATTAATTATGTCATCATTGTCGGAAAGCTTATTTGTGCAATGTAAGTACATTTCTCTCTGTAGGCGGCGCCCCTTGCTTGCTTCTTTTTGGATCCGCCCTTGCTTGTAAGGCATATTTTAAATTTCAAATAATGGATGCTGTTTTGATATCGATGCTGTTAGTTTTTGGTCTGTTGCGAAGTCACTGATGAATTGAAAAAGTAGTAAAAAGATAGCCCCCCGCTTTCTCCTTTTCTCAATCGCTTTTCCTCCCCAGCATCCCTGCGATTCTACAACTTCAACTTCCACCGTCTTAAAAATATAAACTGGTGTTTGTAATGCCTTGAATTCCTGTAACCGTTCATTGTACTTTTATTTTTTAGTGTTGTTTTTTATTCTGCGGTTAAAGGGTAATTGCAGCTGATGTTTAAATCCTCGTTGCTATTTGTTATAGACGAATACGATGGAACTAATTTAGTTTACCAAGTTAGTAGCTTCAACTACGTAAGGGCTACGGTGGGGGAGGGGCATCTGCCCTCTCAGTCACTTCTTCAGCTACGCCCATATACATAAATGTAAATGAAATACAACAGTATGATTAGTGTTGTCAGATTCTTTTTAAAGGAAAGAAAGGAAGAAATTATTAATATCTCATTGAAAATAGATATTCTATACTTAATATAATAGAAGAATATACATAAAAAAAAATTTTCTTTAATTTTCTCTTCTCTGGATGCACTTTTAAATATTGAAGTATATTTAGTCGTAATTCTTTAAATAAAAAAACACAAATCTTATAATGCTAAACCGCGCTAAAATTCGATGATATCCTATTAGTAGAAATATTAATAAATAAATATTATATGTATGCAGTGGCGGATCCAGAAATTTTTTTGGGGAGGGGCTAAATTTTTGAAAAAGCTTATTTCACTCAAGGAAAATGTACTATTAATCAAAATTTTAGTCTAAACCAATGTGCATACTTTTGGGAGGGGCTAAGTTATAAAATATGATCATTTTAGCAACTTAAAGGGTATAATAAATCAGAATGATACCCTTTAGCAATCTCTTTTGGGGTGGGGGGTGCTGAAGCCCCCTAGCCCCTCCCCTGGATCCGCTACTGTATGTATGTATGATTTAATTTTGTTTAGGCATTTAGGGCTATAACTTCTCATCCCCTTCAGGTGACCTACTGTTGACATAACAAAAAATACTTAGAAGAAGAAACTATATAAAATAGTTTGTGTACTGTTTAAAATATATATAATTGCGTAATTTTACAAATTATACACACAAAGGTACTTATCAATCTGTGAGAACAAATATAACAAAAAATACTCGAAAAAACTGCTGTTTAAAAAAATAAAAATTTTAGCGATATTAGAACATCGTTTCTTTATATTGAAATCTTGAAAAATGGAATTATCTTGCATATCCTAAATTTATTATTTAATATGTGATTGTTTGAAATTCAGTCCACCTACTTTAGTTGTCTTTTCCATATGTTTGATAAATTCATTTTAATTTAAATCGTTTTTCACTTGGAAAATTTCTTATTTGAGTTTGAATTTGCATCTTATATTTCAATAACCCCCCTTCCCCTGCACTTTAATGCAATTCTTAAATAAAGCTAGCTTTTTCCATTTACAATTTCATTAGTTATGTCATCATTGTCCGCAAGCTTATTTATGTATGTAGTGCAAGTACATTTTTCTCGGTAGGCGGCACCCCTTGCGACCTCTTCTTGGATCCGCCCTTGCATGAGAGGCATATTTTAAATTTCAAATAATGGAAAGGGCTGTGCATAGCACTTTTTTTTTTTTTTTTTTTGTCACTACTGTCATTATGTGGTAACAATGTCAATTGAGGATCCGAAACTGAAATCTTAATTTTTGAAATTAGTATTATGCTATTCAAACTGTGCCTTCTGGATTGATTTTATCTGGAAAATTTTATGATCGCGTCTGAATCTACAACTTCTGTTATGCTCCGCATGACAGGTATTTAATTTAAAGCCATTCTTAAAAAACTTCTTAAAGAATTTCGGATTGATAAAAAATAATTAAAACAACTGTTCTCGTTATTTGAGGTATATCCTTCTGTGTCAAGAAGAAACTTTTGAATGCATTAACGTACTTTCCAGTTAAACCACCACTTTTTGATTATATGTATTTGAGCGCCGTATATAAGCGATCAGAGGCTACTTCCTTGTAGGTGAGCTTTCTGGTCGAGGAGAGTGATGAGAACTTATGAGGCTGATTATAAAGTGATGCCTATTGCATATGCATTTGATTCCTTGAATAGCTCCGATTTTTTTTTTTTAAACCTTGAGCAGTTTTAATTGTCTCTTTATTGACATCATATTATATGATGTGTATATTTATTTACATCACTGGAAGCTTTAATCCGAATTTCGAGTACTGCTTGAAAAATTCAGCTTGATATCATATTTCCCTAAAATTTTAAAATGCTCTTCGATATTCTTTTTTCAGCCATTTATTTGAAGCTGTGGTTTTTTTCTTTCCTTTTATAAAAAAATTTCTTCCCTTAATCGCTGTTAAACTTTGCTGAAATACAATCTTTCCAAGAAGTTGCGAAATCAGCTAGGTCGTGTGAAGTTTTCTTCTAATCACAGATAACTTTTTAGATCGATTTTTAAATATTTTCGAACAATAACGAATAATTTTGAAAATGCTCTGAAGAATGACTCAATATGTCTCCTAATTTAAACCAATATTTCTTAAAATGTTTAAGAATTAATTGTTGAATTTACATAATTTTTCAACTTATATCATAGTACATTTAAAATGACTTTTCTAAACTATAATTTCTTCTAAAACTTTTCTGATCAACTCAATGAAATTAACTTAGAATCTCAATCCAATGAATATTTTTTAATAAAAGAATTGCCGTCGTTAAGTGATTGGACCAAAAATAGTTTTCTTTTGACTCATGGAAAAATAATTTAATAGAACATTATTTCTTATTTAATATATATATATATATATATATATATATATATATATATATATATATTATAACTTTCTTTCATTATAAGAAAGTAAGAAAGAATAATTTTGATTATCCTCAAAATAATCAGGATATTCTTCTCATTTGCCGTGGATATTCTCAAATTCAAATCTCTTCTGCCACGTCACTGTGCCCAGTATACATCTTTATGCTTGAAGTGCAAACATCCAGAGTTCATTTTACACTATGATATGAAGTATTACCTCTTAAAAGCCGAATTGGTAGAGTAAAAAATGATGCATGCCCTAACCTGAAGACTTTTACTTCCAGATTTCAACATATTCTTTTTGTATGCGAATGTCACTCAAAATTTGAATGACTGACAAGACAGTACTGAATATTTCGCAGCTGGAATGTTGAGGAACACCGAGATGAATTTATGGCGATCCAGAGCGGAAGAAAGCTAGTGCTCGCGGCGGTCTGGCAGAGGCTTCACGGCAGTGTTTCTCACAGTCCCCGGCAGCTGCTCTGTATAGAGCCGCACAAGGCGGGGGTTTTCTCTTATCAAAATATCCCGAATTTTTAATGTCGATACTATTAGTTTTTGGTGTGTTGCGAAGTCACTGATGAATTGAAAAAGTAGTAATTGGCTACGAAAAATATATTATCAAATTTTATTAGTTTTACGTTATCATATGATTTTTAAAGATTTAAAAAACATGTTCATACCTTAAATTGATAACATCGAGTGGCTAATTTAATTCAATGTAGTTCTGGGGGCCAAGGGCTCGCAATAATTGAGAACTATTGGTCTACTTCACTGCATTAAGTTAGCTATCGTACAGTCTCAGTCCAACAAGTCAGTCTTGGATGTGCTGTTAAAATTTAAATTGTTTTACGGAATTGAAATAAATATTTAGGAAAAAAAAAATACTGGACTGGAGTGTGTAGAAGGAAGGAGTTATTTTATCATTTACACAGTACAGAGTAATATTTTTCATTTAAATAAAAACATCTTCCAGAAAATTTTACTTTAGTTACCTTTATTTTTTATCCCTTTTTAAAAAAAATGTGATATTGTTTTTTGATTAATTTTACGCTTATTGGAATTACGAACTGCGTTTATCTGAAACTTGATTACGAATGATGTAACAGTCAGTATTATTAAAAAAAATTACAGCTTTTCGTAATTATTGTGTCTTAAATGAAATTACTTGTAAGTACTAATCATTTATTGCTATGTTGTTCAATTTATTTTAATTGAGAACAATATTTTCCATAAATGGATTAGTTTTGTATTTGTTTTAAAACGTGGTAATTCCGAATTTAAAAAAATGAAAAATAAATAAATTAAGAACTTTGTATCAGTTTTCTGTGTAGTGATTCGTAAAATAATTAATTTTTCTCATGGCACTTGTTTTCCCCAGCATCCCAGCCATTTTGCAATAAAACTGAAAGAAAAAGTTTACTACTTCAACTTTCATTGCCGTAAAAAATATTAACTGGTGTTTGGATTGAATTCCTTTCTCATCATTTTTTAGCAGAGTGTTCTTTTATTATTCAGTGGTTAAAGAATGATTGCAGTTGATGTTTAGATCATCAGTTACTGTTTGTTATAGAGGAACACTAAGGATTTAATTTAGTTTACTAAGAAAGTTAATAGTTTGTTATGTTTGCAGGAGGGGGGGGGAGCAGAGGGCAGGGAAATACAGTCTGCTCTCCCAAATCCCTCCCTCAGCTATACCCATATACTTTAATGTAAATAAAGTACACCTGTATGAACAGTGTTATCATAGTCAGATGTATAAAAAAAATATTAATTTAATTTCTTACAGAAATTAGACATTGTATACAGAAAATTCTTTTTTAAATTTTTCTTTATAAGCATGTAGGACTATGCAGTGCAAATTTAGGAAATAAAAATACTGAAAGCTTGCGCTGAAATGAACTTATGCCTCTAAATTTTTTTTTAATTTGCCCCATTTTCATAGCTTTACTAAGTAGAAAGGATAATTTTGAATTCCACATGCACGTTTGAGTGAGTGAGTGATTGTAATGCTCGTCTTTAGTTGTATTCTGTCTTTTTTATTAAAAATGTTGAGCTGCGTTGTGGGCCATCAGATCATCATCATCGATGTTATCAGGTGCTCAACTGAATCAGAGTGTCATCACCTGACCCCCAACTGCAGCGATCGAAGGGTCTGCAGAAGAAATTGTCATATTAGTTTCAGTATGCGAAAATACTGGTGGTGCATGCATTGCTAGGAATTCTATTAAGGTTTTAATTTTGCTGTTTTAAATTTATTTTTATAAAGGAAACAAAGTTTATGGAAGATGTGTTTAAAAAAAAAAAAAAAAAAAAAAAAAAAGATTGATGATTATTAAAATCTGAGATTTGAAGTAACGTGTTCGTAATCAACCATCATGTGGAACTAACATCTCTCTATATAGTCAAGTCAAATTATTGGCTTCTTCTCGTTCGAAGAGCAGATACGCAGCTGATATAAACTTACACAATTTTCCTTCGTCTCGGTCCACTTTTAAAATTTTTAATATTTAATCGTAACTCTTTAAAAAATAAAACACAAACCTTATAATTGTGAATCTCGCTGTAATTCTATTACTCGAAATTTATATATAATATAAGACATGGGCGGATCTTTGTGAGCAGTGATCATGTAGAAACGATGCTGTATTTAATTTAATTGATGATGTCCATGTTTGGTATTAGCTAATAGTAACAGTGTGAGCAATTTTAGAATAACCGTTCTACATATTGAAATCTTTAAAAATCGAATGATCCAGTATGTCATATATTTAAGGGTAATACTAAAATGTTATTATTCGATATGTGATTGTTTGAAATTCAGCCCACTTAGTTCAGTTGTCTTTTCCATATGTCTAGTAAATTCATTTTAATCTAAATCGTTTCTGCACTTGGAAAGATCTTATTTCAGCTTGTTTGAATTTGCATCTTAAGAAGGTTTTAGTTGGAATTTCAATACTTTTTTATTTCCCTTTTAAATCTTAAGCCTAGTTCTTTTATGTCATGAAATGAAGAAAGGGTAAAATTGTTTAAATTTTAGGATATGGGCTTATCCAGTTTTTTTTTTTTTTTTTCCCATAGGGAGAAATAAAGATGAATAACCATTGAGAATTGTATGAAATATGTTATCATTATTATTATTTTTTTTTTTTTAAGTCTGTTTTTGTAGTGTAAAAGCATTTCTTTCAGTAGGTGGCGCCACTTGCGGCCTTCCTGGATCCGCCCTCGGCTTGTATTTGAAACTGCTGATGCAGGTGTATGCACATTAACGTACATCAGGCTATCGCATATAAACATATTATCAAAGTTTTTGGCTGCAAAATAATTCTAGTTTGGGCAATGGGGATGCTATTTTTGTGTCTATGGTCTGGAGTGTGAATTGCATTAGCAGTGTGGTCTGGAGTGTAAATTGATAACATCGAGTGGCTAATTTAATTCAATGTAGTTCTGGGGGCCTAGGGCTCGCAATAATTGAGAACTATTAGTCTACTTCACCGTATTAAGTTAGCTATCTTACAGTCTCAGTCCAACAAATCAGTCTTGAATGTGCTGTAAAAATTTAATTGTTTTACGGAATTGAAATAAATATTTAGAAAAAAAAATTATTGGACTGGAGTGTGTAGAAGGAAGGAGTTATTTTATCATTTACGCAGTGCAGAGTATAGAGAGATATTTTTCATTTAAATAAAAACATCTTCCAGAAAATTTTACTTTAGTTACGCTTATTTTTGATGCCTTTTTTAAAAAATGAGATTTTTTTTATTAATCTTACGGTTATTGGAATTACGGTCTGCGTTTATCTGAAGCTTGATTACTAAAAAAAAAAAAAAAAAAAAAATACTGTTGCGAAATCTAAAGAAGCAAATACTGGACCGCCCTTACGGACTTTGACTTGGAAACGATCAATTGAGAATAATATTTTCCATAAATGGATCAGTTTTGTATTTGTTTTAAAACGTGGTAAATCTGAATTTAAAAAAATGAAAAATAAATAAATTAAGAACTTTGTATCGGTTGTCTGTGTAGTGATTCGTAAAATAATTAATTTTTCTCATCGCACTTGTTTTCCCCAGCATCCCAGCCATTTTGCAATAAAACTGAAAGAAAAAGTTTACTACTTCAACTTTCATTGCCGTAAAAAATATTAACTGGTGTTTGGATGGAATCGTTTATCATCATTTTTTAGCAGAGTGTTCTTTTATTATTCTGTGGTTAAAGGATGATTGCAGTTGATGTTTAGATCATCAGTTACTGTTTGTTATAGACGAACACAAAGGATTTAATTTAGTTTATCAAGTAATTTAGTAGTTTCAGTTATGTTTGCCCCCCCCCCCTCCAGCAGAAGGCGGGGAAATATAGTCTGCACTCCCAATCCCTGCCTCAGCTATACCCATATACACTAATGTAAATAAAGTACACCTGTATGAACAGTGTTATCTTAGTCAGATGTATAAAAAAAATATTAATTTAATTTCTTACAGAAATTAGAAATTGTATACTTCAGAAAATTCTTTTTTAATTTTTCTTTATATATATGTGTGTGTGTGTGTGTGTGTGTTTATGCATGGAGGACTATAACTTTGCAGTGCAAATTTAGAAAATAAAAATACTGAAAGCTTACGCTGGAATGAACTTATGCCTCTAAATTTTTTTTTAATTTCCCCCATTTTCGTAGCTTTACTAAGTAGAAAGGATAACTTTGAATTCCACATGCACGTTTGAGTGAGTGAGTGATTGTAATGCTCGTCTTTAGTTGTATTCTGTCTTTTTTATTAAAAATGTTGAGCTGCGTTGTGGGCCATCAGATCATCATCATCGATGTTATCAGGTGCTCAACTGAATCAGAGTGTCATCACCTGACCCCCAACTGCAGCGATCGAAGGGTCTGCAGAAGAAATTGTCATATTAGTTTCAGTATGCGAAAATACTGGTGGTGCATGCATTGCTAGGAATTCTATTAAGGTTTTAATTTTGCTGTTTTAAATTTATTTTTATAAAGGAAACAAAGTTTATGGAAGATGTGTTTAAAAAAAAAAAAAAAAAAAAAAAAGATTGATGATTATTAAAATCTGAGATTTGAAGTAACGTGTTCGTAATCAACCATCATATGGAACTAACATCTCTCTGTATAGTCAAGTCAAATTATTGGCTTCTTCTCGTTCGAAGAGCAGATACGCAGCTGATATAAACTTACACAATTTTCCTTTGTCTCGGTCCACTTTTAAAATTTTTAATATTTAATCGTAACTCTTTAAAAAATAAAACACAAACCTTATAATTGTGAATCTCGCTGTAATTCTATTACTCGAAATTTATATATAATATAAGACATGGGCGGATCTTTGTGAGCAGTGATCATGTAGAAACGATGCTGTATTTAATTTAATTGATGATGTCCATGTTTGGTATTAGCTAATAGTAACAGTGTGAGCAATTTTAGAATAACCGTTCTACATATTGAAATCTTTAAAAATCGAATGATCCAGTATGTCATATATTTAAGGGTAATACTAAAATGTTATTATTCGATATGTGATTGTTTGAAATTCAGCCCACTTAGTTCAGTTGTCTTTTCCATATGTCTAGTAAATTCATTTTAATCTAAATCGTTTCTGCACTTGGAAAGATCTTATTTCAGCTTGTTTGAATTTGCATCTTAAGAAGGTTTTAGTTGGAATTTCAATACTTTTTTATTTCCCTTTTAAATCTTAAGCCTAGTTCTTTTATGTCATGAAATGAAGAAAGGGTAAAATTGTTTAAATTTTAGGATATGGGCTTATCCAGTTTTTTTTTTTTTTTTTCCCATAGGGAGAAATAAAGATGAATAACCATTGAGAATTGTATGAAATATGTTATCATTATTATTATTTTTTTTTTTTTAAGTCTGTTTTTGTAGTGTAAAAGCATTTCTTTCAGTAGGTGGCGCCACTTGCGGCCTTCCTGGATCCGCCCTCGGCTTGTATTTGAAACTGCTGATGCAGGTGTATGCACATTAACGTACATCAGGCTATCGCATATAAACATATTATCAAAGTTTTTGGCTGCAAAATAATTCTAGTTTGGGCAATGGGGATGCTATTTTTGTGTCTATGGTCTGGAGTGTGAATTGCATTAGCAGTGTGGTCTGGAGTGTAAATTGATAACATCGAGTGGCTAATTTAATTCAATGTAGTTCTGGGGGCCAAGGGCTCGCAATAATTGAGAACTATTAGTCTACTTCACCGTATTAAGTTAGCTATCTTACAGTCTCAGTCCAACAAATCAGTCTTGAATGTGCTGTAAAAATTTAATTGTTTTACGGAATTGAAATAAATATTTAGAAAAAAAAATTATTGGACTGGAGTGTGTAGAAGGAAGGAGTTATTTTATCATTTACGCAGTGCAGAGTATAGAGAGATATTTTTCATTTAAATAAAAACATCTTCCAGAAAATTTTACTTTAGTTACGCTTATTTTTGATGCCTTTTTTAAAAAATGAGATTTTTTTTATTAATCTTACGGTTATTGGAATTACGGTCTGCGTTTATCTGAAGCTTGATTACTAAAAAAAAAAAAAAAAAAAAAATACTGTTGCGAAATCTAAAGAAGCAAATACTGGACCGCCCTTACGGACTTTGACTTGGAAACGATCAATTGAGAATAATATTTTCCATAAATGGATCAGTTTTGTATTTGTTTTAAAACGTGGTAAATCTGAATTTAAAAAAATGAAAAATAAATAAATTAAGAACTTTGTATCGGTTGTCTGTGTAGTGATTCGTAAAATAATTAATTTTTCTCATCGCACTTGTTTTCCCCAGCATCCCAGCCATTTTGCAATAAAACTGAAAGAAAAAGTTTACTACTTCAACTTTCATTGCCGTAAAAAATATTAACTGGTGTTTGGATGGAATCGTTTATCATCATTTTTTAGCAGAGTGTTCTTTTATTATTCTGTGGTTAAAGGATGATTGCAGTTGATGTTTAGATCATCAGTTACTGTTTGTTATAGACGAACACAAAGGATTTAATTTAGTTTATCAAGTAATTTAGTAGTTTCAGTTATGTTTGCCCCCCCCCCCTCCAGCAGAAGGCGGGGAAATATAGTCTGCACTCCCAATCCCTGCCTCAGCTATACCCATATACACTAATGTAAATAAAGTACACCTGTATGAACAGTGTTATCTTAGTCAGATGTATAAAAAAAATATTAATTTAATTTCTTACAGAAATTAGAAATTGTATACTTCAGAAAATTCTTTTTTAATTTTTCTTTATATATATGTGTGTGTGTGTGTGTGTGTGTTTATGCATGGAGGACTATAACTTTGCAGTGCAAATTTAGAAAATAAAAATACTGAAAGCTTACGCTGGAATGAACTTATGCCTCTAAATTTTTTTTTAATTTCCCCCATTTTCGTAGCTTTACTAAGTAGAAAGGATAACTTTGAATTCCACATGCACGTTTGAGTGAGTGAGTGATTGTAATGCTCGTCTTTAGTTGTATTCTGTCTTTTTTATTTAAAATGTTGAGCTGCGTTGTGGGCCATCAGATCATCATCATCGATGTTATCAGGTGCTCAACTGAATCAGAGTGTCATCACCTGACCCCCAACTGCAGCGATCGAATCGTCTGCAGAAGAAATTGTCATATTAGTTTCAGTATGCGAAAATACTGGTGGTGCATGCATTGCTAGGAATTCTATTAAGGTTTTAATTTTGCTGTTTTAAATTTATTTTTATAAAGGAAACAAAGTTTATGGAAGATGTGTTTAAAAAAAAAAAAAGATTGATGATTATTAAAATCTGAGATTTGAAGTAACGTGTTCGTAATCAACCATCATATGGAACTAACATCTCTCTGTATAGTCAAGTCAAATTATTGGCTTCTTCTCGTTCGAAGAGCAGATACGCAGCTGATATAAACTTACACAATTTTCCTTCGTCTCGGTCCACTTTTAAAATTTTTAATATTTAATCATAATTCTTTAAAAAACAAAACACAAACCTTATAATTCTAAGTCTCGCTGTAATTCTATTACTCGAAATTTATATATACTATAAGACATGGGCGGATCTTTGTGAGCAGTGATCATGTAGAATCGATGCTGCATTTAATTTAATTGATGATGTCCATGTTTGGTATTAGCTAATAGTAACTGTGTGAGCAATTTTAGAATAACCGTTCTACATATTGAAATCTTTAAAAATCGAATGATCCAGTATGTCCTAGATTTAAGAGTAATACTAAAATGTTATCATTCAATATTTGATTGTTTGAAATTTAGCCCACTTAGTTCAGTTGTCTTTTCGTTTGTCTGATAAATTCATTTTAATCTGAATCGTTTCTGCACTTGGAAAGATCTTATTTCAGCTTGTTTGAATTTGCATCTTAAGAAGGTTTTAGTTGGAATTTCAATACTTTTTTTTTTTCCCTTTTAAATCTTAAGCCTAGTTCTTTTATGTCATGAAATGAAGAAAGGGTAAAATTGTTTAAATTTTAGGACATGGGCGTATCCAGTTTTTTTTTTTTTTTTTTTTTTTCCCCATAGGGAGAAACAAAGATGAATAACCATTGAGAATTGTATGAAATATGTTATCATTATTATTATTTTTTTTTTTTTAAAGTCTGTTTTTGTAGTGTAAAAGCATTTCTTTCAGTAGGTGGCGCCCCTTGCGGCCTTCCTGGATCCGCCCTCGGCTTGTATTTTTAAATTACAAATAATGGAAAAAAATGTGCATAGTACTTATTTGTAGTGTAACATCCTTTCCATTGTGTGATAACAGTGTGAATTAAGAATTTAAAAGTGAAATCTTTATTTTTGTTTCAATTTTTTAATTTTTGTTTTATTCAATTTCCAATTGAGGAATGTGAATCAGTGGCATAAAACGTTTAAAAAAAGAAAAAGAACTGCTAATGCAGGTGTATGCACATTAACGTACACCAGGCTATCGCATATAAACATATTATCAAAGTTATTGGCTGCAAAATAATTCTAGTTTGGGCAATGGGGATGCTATTTTTGTGTCTATAGATTTCTCATTTCAACAGCTTCTAAATAACATTAATTCGTTTAAAAATGATTAAAATTTTTATGAAACACCTTTTAGATTTGAAAATGATATACTCACAGTAGGTGACTTTAATAAACTTCAATAGCTTTTTCTTTCCAGTTTTCGTTTTGATTTTCGTCCAGTCACTAACTGGAACAAAATATTTACTCGGCACTTACGTTTTTGCTGTCTAATGTCAAGCAAAACAGTAATTACACACATGTTAGCCGAACCTAACGAGCCCAATAGCCGAACCTAACGAAACCTCGGATGTTTCTCGTTTACCAAATCAAAGAACGTGCTTAGAATCTGACCTTGTGACAGGCAAGGGATAGCTCATGCCGCTTTTTCTCTCCCACATGCCTGCGATTTTACGGTAAAAGGGAAAGGAAAAGGTTATTTCTTTAACTTTCATTGCCTTAAAAATATAAACTGCTGTTTGTTATGTACTAATTTCCTCTACCAGTGCATTTTATTTTTTCGCACAGTTTTATTTTTTATTCTGCTGTTAAAGGGTACTTGTAGTTAATGTTTAGATCATAATTACTCTTTAGTTCCTTCGTATTCGTCTATGCCAGTTTAGTTAGCCAAGTTAGTAGCTTCAACTATGTAGGAGTGGGGTTGGGTTGGGGGTGAGGCATATGCCCTCCCAGTCCCTCCTTCAGCTATGCTCAGATACATAAATGTAAATAAAATATAACTGAACGATCAGATATTTTTTTTATCAGATGCTTCAAAAAATGAAATTATTAATTTCTCGCAAAATAGAAATTGTGCACTAGATTATACAATTTTTTAAAAGTTCCCATGTCGCGGTTTATTATTTAATATGTGATTGTTTAAAATTCTGTCAACTTAGTTTAGTTGCCTTTTTCTTGTTTGATAAATTCATTAATGTAAAAAGTTTTTGCACTTCAAAATGCATCATTTCCTTGTTTCTTAAAATGTTTAAGAATTAATTGTTGAATTTACATAATTTTTCAACTTATATCATAGTACATTTAAAATGACTTAACTATAATTTCTTCTAAAATTTTTCTGATCAACTCAATGAAATTAACTTAGAATCTCAATCCAATGAATATTTTTTAATAAAAGAATTGCCGTCGTAAAGTGATTGGACCAAAAATAGTTTTCTTTTGACTCATGGAAAAATAATTTAATAGAACATTATTTCTTATTTAAGATATATATATATATATATATATATATATATATATATATATATATATATATATATATATATATATATATATATATATATATATTATATTGTAATGTATAAAAAGGTAATTTGGGTTTTACTAGTTTGGGTAGTGTTCAAGCGGGTACTTTCACTGTAAGTTTTGCTTTCCTGTCATACTTGCCACGCGCGCTCTGGAGCTATGTTCTTATTCTTTAGTTAATTGCTAGACATCAGGCCGTCGATTCTGAGTTCTTTAGAGTGTACACGTGTCCCCACGCCTTTGTAGCCCCGGATGCGGGTCATGTTGGTAAATGTGTGTGGTTCGATCAGAGATAAGAGAGAGGCGGAGTTATGTCTTCGCAAACCACGTGGTGTGGTGAGCGTAAATACACCCGCACATCGAAAATCGAGAGACTTCTGCCACTGGAACTGCTTAATTAGTCCACGCTGATTTTTGTACCCGTCTCCCCTCCCCTCTTCTCATTCTAAATTGTAACTTAAATGTAATGTTCAATAAACCATATTACCTGCCTTAACTCTGGAACTTTACTTGAAATATCTGACGTCTCAAATATATATATATATATATATATATATATATTATAACTTTCTTCCATTATAAGAAAGTAAGAAAGAATAATTTTGATTATTCTCAAAATAATCAGGATATTCTTCTCATTTGCCGTGGATATTCTCAAATTCAAATCTCTTCTGCCAGGTCACTGTGCCCAGTATACATCTTTATGCTTGAAGTGCAAACATCCAGCGTTCATTTTACACTATGATATGAAGTATTACCTCTTAAAAGCCGAATTGGTAGAGTAAAAAATGATTTATGCCCTAACCTGAAGACTTAAACTTCCAGATTTCAACATATTCTTTTTGTATGCGAATGTCACTCAAAATTTGAATGACTGACAAGACAGTACTGAATATTTTGCAGCTGGAATGTTGAGGAACACCGAGATGAATTTACGGCGATCCAGGGCGGGGGAAAGCTAGTTCTCGCGGCGGTCTGGCAGAGGCTTCACGGCAGTGTTTCTCACAGTCCTGCTGCTCTGTAGAGAGCCGCACAAGGCGGGGTTTTCTCTTATCAAAATATCCCAAATTTTTAATATTGATGCTATTAGTTTTTGGTCTGTTGCGAATCACTGATGAATTGAAAAAGTAGTAATTGGCTACGAAAAATATATTATCAAATTTTATTAGTTTTACGTTATCATATGATTTTTAAAGATTTAAAAAACATGTTCATACCTTAAATAGATAACATCGAGTGGCTAATTTAATTCAATGTAGTTCTGAGGGCCAAGGGCTCGCAATAATTGAGAACTATTAGTCTACTTCACCGCATTTAGTTAGCTATCTTACAGTCTCAGTCCAACAAATCAGTCTTGAATGTGCTGTTAAAATTTAATTGTTTTACGGAATTGAAATAAATATTTAGAAAAAAAAAATTATTGGACTGGAGTGTGTAGAAGGAAGGAGTTATTTTATCATTTACGCAGTGCAGAGTATAGAGAGATATTTTTCATTTAAATAAAAACATCTTCCAGAAAATTTTACTTTAGTTACGCTTATTTTTGATGCCTTTTTTTTTAAAAATGAGATTTTCTTTTGATTAATCTTACGGTTATTGGAATTACGGACTGCGTTTATCTGAAGCTTGATTACGAAAAAAAAAATACTGTTGCGAAATCTAAAGAAGCAAATACCGGACCGCCCTTACGGACTTTGACTTGGAAACGATCAATTGAGAACAATATTTTCCATAAATGGAAAATATTGTTCTCAATTGATTAGTTTTGTATTTGTTTTAAAACGTGGTAAATCTGAATTTAAAAAAATGAAAAATAAATAAATTAAGAACTTTGTATCGGTTGTCTGTGTAGTGATTCGTAAAATAATTAATTTTTCTCATCGCACTTGTTCTCCAGCATCCCAGCCATTTTGCAATAAAACTGAAAGAAAAAGTTTACTACTTCAACTTTCATTGCCGTAAAAAATATTAACTGGTGTTTGGATGGAATCCTTTATCATCATTTTTTAGCAGAGTGTTCTTTTATTATTCTGTGGTTAAAGGATGATTGCAGTTGATGTTTAGATCATCAGTTACTGTTTGTTATAGACGAACACAAAGGATTTAATTTAGTTTATCAAGTAATTTAGTAGTTTCAGTTATGTTTGCCCCCCCCCCCCTCCAGCAGAGGGCGGGGAAATATAGTCTGCTCTCCCAATCTCTGCCTCAGCTATACCCATATACACTAATGTAAATAAAGTACACCTGTATGAACAGTGTTATCTTAGTCAGATGTATAAAAAAAAATTAATTTAATTTCTTACAGAAATTAGAAATTGTATACTTCAGAAAATTCTTTTAATTTTTCTTTATATATATGTGTGTGTGTGTGTGTTTATGCATGGAGGACTATAACTTTGCATTGCAAATTTAGGAAATAAAAATACTGAAAGCTTACGCTGGAATGAACTTATGCCTCTAAATTTTTTTTTAATTTCCCCCATTTTCGTAGCTTTACTAAGTAGAAAGGATAATTTTGAATTCCACATGCACGTTTGAGTGAGTGAGTGATTGTAATGCTCGTCTTTAGTTGTATTCTGTCTTTTTTATTAAAAATGTTGAGCTGCGTTGTGGGCCATCAGATCATCATCATCGATGTTATCAGGTGCTCAACTGAATCAGAGTGTCATCACCTGACCCCCAACTGCAGCGATCGAAGGGTCTGCAGAAGAAATTGTCATATTAGTTTCAGTATGCGAAAATACTGGTGGTGCATGCATTGCTAGGAATTCTATTAAGGTTTTAATTTTGCTGTTTTAAATTTATTTTTATAAAGGAAACAAAGTTTATGGAAGATGTGTTTAAAAAAAAAAAAAAGATTGATGATTATTATAATCTGAGATTTTTAGTAAAGTATTCGTAATCAACCATCATTTGGAACTATCATCTCTCTATATAGTCAAGTCAAATTATTGGCTTCTTCTCGTACGAAGAGCTGATACGCAGCTGATATAAAGTTACACAATTTTCCTTTGTCTCGGTCCACTTTTAAAATTTTTAATATTTAATCGTAAGTCTTTAAAAAATAAAACACAAACCTTATAATTGTGAATCTCGCTGTAATTCTATTACTCGAAATTTATATACACTGCTGGCCACCCAAATTGCAACACCAAGAAAAACAAGAGATATCACAACAAAATTTATTGTGTAGATAACATGTTGACCAAGTAACAAATGATTAAATTTACAGCATTCTATGAAGCGTGGTTCCTGCCAAAATCAGTACCCAGAGTAGCCGCCGTTGTTGGAGATCACAGCTGCCACACGCCTCGGCATTGATTCAAAGAGACTTTGAATGTGTTCTTGGGGTACAGCAGACCAAGCAGCTTCCACACGTTGCCAAAGTTGATCTGGTGTGACAGCTGGGGATGAACTCTGGGTCAGTCGTTGAGCAACCATGGACCACATGTTTTCTATCGGCGAAAGATCCGGAGAGCGCGCCGGCCAGGGAAGCAATTCAATCTGGTGATTGACGAAGAACCCTTGGACAATGCGTGCCACGTGTGGCCGTGCATTATCCTGCTGAAATATGGCTGTTGGCAAGCCCTGAAGGTAAGAAAGGACAACTGGCTCCAACACCTCGGAGATGTAGCGCTGGCTGGTTAAAGTACCGGCAATGCGTACTAGAGGAGTGCGAGAGAGATATCCGATACCGCCCCATACCATAATACCCGGTGCAGGACCAGTGTGACGGTGCATAATGCAGCTGTTCAGCATCCTCTCTCCACGGTGTCTCCAGACTCGAATCCGACCGTCGTGGTGTTGCATACAGAAGCGTGACTCGTCAGTAAAGAGAATTTCATTCCATTCTGTCGTCCACATCCTTCTTTCATCGCACCATTGGCGGCGGAGACGTCTGTGGTTCCGCGTCAGAGGTAGACAAAGCAACGGACGTCTTGCGGACAGACCATTCTGCTGTAAACGACGTCGAATGGTACGCGCAGACACTGGATGATGCGTTACAGACTGAATCTGCTGTGATATGGTTCGTGATGTGACTGAGCGGTCCGTCACTGCCATGCGTACAATCTGCCTGTCATCACGTGACGTGGTGCACTGAGGTCGATGCGGTCGATCACGTCTGTCCGTCGTACCCTCCTGCACCCAACGATCACATATCCGCATCACAGTTGTTTGGTTTCGTCCAATACGACGACCGATTTCCCTGAAAGATAACCCACAATCTCGGTATGCCACTATCCTTCCTCTGTCAAACTCGGATACTTGATCAAAAGATGATCGTTGTTTCCTACGAGGCATAATTTATCGTTTTTTTTGAAAAAAAAGCAAGAAAAACACAATTGCTGTACTTGAAACCGTCGAAATCTCCAAGCCTTAAATAGCGCTTTGAGGTGGCGCCACATGCGCGCTTGATGTGCGTCTGCGCTGAAATTCTAATCATTTGCATATCTCACCTCAGCTAATGCATGTTGTAAATTTCATATTATTTGCATGCTTCCTTCAGGGTGTTGCATTTACGATGGCCAGCAGTGTATAATATAAGACATGGGCGGATCTTTGTGAGCAGTGATCATGTAGAATCGATGCTGGATTTAATTTAATTGATGATGTCCATGTTTGGTATTAGCTAATAGTAACAGTGTGAGCAATTTTAGATTAACCGTTCTACATATTGAAATCTTTAAAAATCGAATGATCCAGTATGTCCTATATTTAAGGGTAATACTAAAATGTTATTATTCGATATGTGATTGTTTGAAATTCAGCCCACTTAGTTCAGTTGTCTTTTCCATATGTCTGATAAATTCATTTTAATCTAAATCGTTTCTGCACTTGGAAAGATCTTATTTCAGCTTGTTTGAATTTGCATCTTAAGAAGGTTTTAGTTGGAATTTCAATACTTTTTTTTTTTCCCTTTTAAATCTTAAGCCTAGTTCTTTTATGTCATGAAATGCAGAAAGGGTAAAATTGTTTAAATTTTGGGACATGGGCGTATCCAGTTTTTTTTCCCATAGGGAGAAACAAAGATGAATAACCATTGAGAATTGTATGAAATATGTTATCATTATTATTTTTTTTTAAGTCTGTTTTTGTAGTGTAAAAGCATTTCTTTCAGTAGGTGGCGCCCCTTGCGGCCTTCCTGGATCCGCCCTCGGCTTGTATTTTTAAATTACAAATAATGGAAAAAAATGTGCATAGTACTTATTTGTAGTGTAACATCCTTTCCATTGTGTGATAACAGTGTGAATTAAGAATTTAAAAGTGAAATCTTTATTTTTGTTTCAATTTTTTAATTTTTGTTTTATTCAATTTCCAATTGAGGAATGTGAATCAGTGGCATAAAATGTTTAAAAAAAGAAAAAGAATTGCTAATGCAGGTGTATGCACATTAACGTACTTCAGGCTATCGCATATAAACATATTATTGAAAGTTATTGGCTGCAAAATAATTCTAGTTTGGACAATGGGGATGCTATTTTTGTGTCTATAGATTTCTCATTTCAACAGCTTCTAAATAACATTAATTCGTTTAAAAATGATTAAAAGTTTTATGAAACACCTTTTAGATTTGAAAATGATATACTCACACTAGGTGACTTTAATAAACTTCAATAGCTTTTTCTTTCCAGTTTTCGTTTTGATTTTCGTCCAGTCACTAACTGGAGCAAAATATTTACTCGGCACTTACTTTTTGTTGTCTAATGTCAAGCAAAACAGCAATTACACACATGTTAAATAGCCGAGCTTAACTAAACATCGGATGTTTCAAGTTTACCAAATCAAAGACGGTGCTTAGAATCTGACCTTGCGACAGGCAAGGGATAAATAACGTTCCCAGCGTTCTTCTTTTTCATGCCGCTTTTTCTCTCCCGCATCCCTGCGATTTTACGTTAAAAGGGAAAGGTTATTTCTTTAACTTTCATTGCCTTAAAAATATAAACTGCTGTTTGTTATGAACTAATTTCCCATACCAGTGCATTTTATTTTTTATTCTGCTCTTAAAGGGTACTTGTAGTTAATGTTTAGATCATAATTACTCCTTAGTTCCTTCGTATTCGTCTATGCCAGTTTAGTTTTCCAAGTTAGTAGCTTCAACTATGTAGGAGTGGAGTTGGGGGGTGGGGCATATGCCCTCCCAACTCCTCCTTCAGCTATGCCCCCATACATAAATGTAAATAAAATATAACTGAACGATCAGGGTTTTTTTCTTATCAGATGTTTCAAAAAATGAAATTATTAATTTTTCGCAAAATAGAAATTGTGCACTAGATTATGCAATTTTTAAAAAGTTCCCTTGTCTCGGTTTATTATTTAATATGTGATTGTTTAAAATTATGTCAACTTAGTTTAGTTGTCTTTTTCATTTTTAATAAATTCATTTTAATGTAAAACGTTTTTGCACTTGAAAATGCATCATTTCAATTTAAATTTGTACCTCTCTTAAAAAGAATTTAGTTAGAATTTCAATATTTTTTTTTCTCCATTAAAATCGTGATAATCAGAATTATTCTTTTTTGCTTTCTTATGATGCGAGAAAGTTATACATTTTGTTTGCTTTACAGGAAATTATGTTCTTTTAAACTATTTCGTACAGCAAGACAAAATTACTTTTGGCCACATCACTTTATGATGAAAATTTTCTTTTAAATAAATATTCCACCAATTGACATTCTAAGTAAATTTCAGTCAGCTGATTAAAAAAAATTATAGTAATATTATATAAAAATTATAAAAAAGTTATAAAAATAAGAAGGTAACTTTAAAGTATACTAAAATACAAGTTTAAAACATTGTGCAAATTCAACAATTAAACATGCAGCATTTTTAGTAATAATTTGTCTTTTCTAATTCGTGGATGTTTGATCATTCTTCAAAGCACCCTCGAAACTATTTGTTATCGCTTGAAAATTTTTAAAAATTGATCTCAAAAGTTACAATTTTCTGAAAAAAAGAAAGTCAAGGAATATTCTGAAATGTTTGGGAAAAATGACTTCAAGAAGTATTAGAAATTAGGAATAAAATTCCTAATAATCGAAATGAATAGACACCTCATAAAATGTAATATCAATAAAGAGACAGTTAAAAAAAAAAAAAAAAAAATCGGAGCTTCCAGTGAGGAATCAGATACTAGGTGCTAGGGCATCACTTCATAATCAGCCCGAATGGTTCTAATCATCTTCCTCAACCAGAGAGCTCATACACAAGCTGTCAGCCACAGACCACTTATATACCGCACTGAAATACATTTACCGAAATAGTGGTGGTTCAGCTTGAAAATACATTGCATCAATTTAATAATGGATTTTTCTTAGATGTAGAAAAAATTGCCAGCCATAACGAGCATTTTTATTTTAAATATTTTTTAATAGTTACAAAATTGTTTGAATTATTTTAATCAAGCATAATTTTAAAATAAATGTATGTCATGGAAATTATAACAGGAATTGTACATTTAGTTATTCTCGTGAAATTTTAAAGATAAAATCGAATGAGCTGCACTATTACAAATGGAAATTTACAAGTAATATCAAAAATCAAGATTTCAGTTAGAGATACTTAATACACATTGCTATCGCACTAACATGCCAGCGAAGAATTTAACAATACAAAGAAAAACTATGTACATCTCTTTCCATTACTTGAAATTAAAATATGCCTCTGAGCCAAGGGCGGACCCGAGGGAACTTTCTTAAGGGGCGCGGCCTACCTAGAGAAATATATCCACTCTAAAAATGGGCTTTTTAGTAATGATGAAATATTTTTTATACAACTCTGAAATGCTATTTAATGTGTCCCCCCCCCCGAGAAAAAAAAATCTGGACTCGCTGTTCCCCATAAATTCTTTAACCCTTCTTTATTTTATTAGCTTATAGCAAACACGTACATCATCAATTAAAATGCACTATAGACTTTAACCGATAACTGCTCTCAAAAAGAATTTTATAGTAGCCTAATGTGAACTGTAGTTCAGCTCAAGAGGGCGGGACATCATAGTCCTGGATGCCTAAACAAAGATAAGCCCATATACATACTTCCAGTAATAGAATTTCATATTTCATCAAATTTCAAAGTGGTTTAGAATTACAAGATTTTTGTTTTGTTTTTTAAATAACTGCGACTAAATCTCATGCATTTTTTAGTGAGAAACTAACAAAACAGAAGAGAGATTATACAGTTCTAAATCATGACACCTGTGCTTGTGGGCAGAGCTAAGGGAGGGTCTGGGAGGGCAGATGTCCCTCCCCTTCAATATAATTATAGCTAACTTGGCCAACTAAAGCCAGCTAGTAAATCATTTCTTTAGTGTGAGTGTATAACTCAGAGAAAAGATGATCTAAATAACGACAATTACCTTTATAATCTGAATAAAACATAAAACTCCGCTGAAAAATCAAAGTGTATGGTTACACGAATTCCATCCATTACAAACAGGCGCATTTTTTTAAGTAAATGAAAGGTGAAGTATTAAAATTTTCCTTTCCCTTTTACCGTAAAAGCGCGGAGATGCGGGGGAGAAAATAAGAGGAGAGGAAAGAACTCTGAGAACTATCCTCCAGCGTGTATTACAAGGACTGGTACTGTAAAAATGCAAGCGGTTCTCTTTCGTGTGAAAGTGTGGTAATCTATTTTTATGTGTCTTTCGACTGTTTAAAATATGCGTAATCAATATTTTGTACCACATTAGATAGTGGGATAAACATGACTAGTAAATATTTTGTTACGGCCCAAATACTGAATGTACAACAAGTAAGTGACTGAAGAAAAAACAAAACGAAAACTGGAGAGAAAAAAAAAGCTTATTCAAGGAGGGAACAATTTTGAGTATTAATCTTTTTTTTTTTCTTAGGCCGATATTACTGTGGAAATTTAGGAATTAAAAATTATTATAAGCTACAATTAACAAGTGCTGTTAAAAATTTTTCATTTCTCCCATTTTCAAAGCTTAACTAAGTTGTAAGGATCAGTTTCGTATTCCATATTCGTGTCGGAGTGTTTATAATGTTCCTGTTTATTCGTATTCTGTTTATATTTTAAAATGTTGAGGTGCATTGTGGGCCATCAGATCATCGCCTTTATTATCAGGTGTTCAAAATAAACTCACTGTTTGTCATCACCTGACCCAACATTCACCTACTGTAAGATTTACCGACAAAATTGTCATATTAATTTTAGTGTAGGAAAATACTGGTAGTGTATGCATTTCTAAGATTTATAATTGCCCTACTTAAATTTTTATTTTTAAAAAGGAGACACCATTTTTGGAAGACATAATTAAAATGTTTGTAATTAACCGTCTTTTCGAACCGAAATCTGTCTATATGCAAGATTTTTTCCCTTCCTTTTCGCGGTGTTTGTGACTAAAAGTATATGAGCTGCATAAGAAAACCCCGCCCTCAATGAAATAGACCACCTCTTCCGGAAATTTAATTTGTTAATTCGATTACATAAACGTGTCTGAATGAACAGAAAAGCAAGATTGCACGCTTTTAACGCAGGCATTTTTAATCCATAAATTGGAACGCTTAGCAGTGATTGTTTAGAGCTTGTATTTTTCCATAATCGCTACGGAGAAACTTACGTAGCTGCAATTAATAAAATAGAAAAAAGCATGGAAACTAGCTTTTGATTTCATGCGGCTCCTGTACCGATAAAGTTCGGGTAACAGTATAGCCGGTAATCGCCGACACTCTTGCCGCGAAGTGTGTGGCCAAATATTCTCTCGGTACATCTGTTAAATTTACGACAGAAATACCATTTCAAAGCTTGTTTTATTTGAAGAGCTGCATAAAACTTTCGAGGCGGAAAAAAAAAAAGAAAAGAAAACACCATAGTCTGTTGGACAATTTACTTATTCTGTATCTGTCGTTCGCGTGTAATGAGAACTATGAATCATTGGGATTAAATGTTTTTAAAAAATAAATGCTAATTTAGATTTATGCGTATTAACATGCATGAGTCCATGGCAAAATAAACATGTTATCTTTTGCACTTTTAAAAATTTAGTCGTAATTCTTAAAGGGGAAAAACACACGAATCTTATAATTCTAAATCTCACTGGCATTAAATTACTAGAACTATGTATATGGGCGTATCGTCTTCTAGGAATATAATGTCCCGCCCACTTCAAGTGAACTGCAGCTGACAGTAGACTATTATTATATTTATACTGTAGAAATAATTATTCTTGTATTAATTATTCTTTAGAGCAGTTGTCGTTTTAAGTCCATGTTGTGTTTCAATGGATGATGTACATGTTTGCTCTGAGCGTCGTTTTGAGAGCAATATCAGAACACTTTTTCTATATAATGAAATCTTGAAAAATGGAATAACCTTGCATGCCCTAAATTCAAGGGTAATAATAATTTTTCTTATTTAATATGTAATTTTTTAAAATTCGGTCCACTCTGTGCAGTTGTCTTTTCCGTATGATTGATAAATTCATTTTAATGTAAATTGTTTTGCACTTAGAAAAGCTCTTATTTTAGTTTGTTTGAATTTGCATCTTAAGAAAGGTTAAAGTTGTGCAGATTTGTGTTGAATGGCGTATCTATATTTTTTTCTCAGGGTTCAACATTGAATACCATTTCAGAATTGTACGAAACATGTCATTATTATTAAAAAGCCCTTTTTTATAGTATAAATATATTTCTCTCGTTAGAAGACGCCCCTTACGCCCTTGACTCAGGCAGTAGCGGATCCAGAAATCTTTTGGGGGAGGGGCTAAATTTTGAAAAAAGCTTATTTCACCCAAACAAAATGTACAATAAAGATAAATTTTGGTCTAAAATAATGTAAAACTTTGGGGGGGGGGGTCTGAGTTATAAAAAATGATCATTTTATCTACTTAAAGTGTATAATAAAGCAGAATGCTACCCTTTAGCAATCTCTTTCGGGGAGGGGGGCTGAAGCCCCCTAGCCCCTGCCCTAGATCCGCTACTGCTCTGAAGCATATTTTAATTTTCAAATAATGGAAAGATATGTATATTGTGTTTCTTTGTAGTGTTAAATTCTTCGCTGTGTTGTTAGTGTGATAACAGTGTGTATTAAGGATCTGAAACTGAAATTTCGATTTTTTATATTGTAAATTTTCTAGCTCAGTTGATTTTATCTTTAAAATTTCATTGATGTGGTTAAATATACGATTCCTATTCTATTTTCCCATGACATATTTATTTTAAAATCATGCTTGATTAAAAAAATATTCATAAAAAATTTTGTAACTATTAAAAAAGTATTTAAAATAAAAATGCTTAAAAAATATTTAAAATAAAAATGGTTTAGAATTACAAGATTTTTGTTTTGTTTTTTAAATAACTGCGACTAAATCTCATGCATTTTTTTAGTGAGAAACTAACAAAACAGAAGAGAGATTATACAGTTCTAAATCTTGGCACCTGTGCTTGTGGGCAGAGCTAAGGGAGGGCAGATGCCCCTCCCCTTCAATATAATTATAGCTAACTTGGCCAACTAAAGCCAGCTAGTAAATCATTTCCTTAGTGTTAGTGTATAACTCAGAGAAAGGATGATCTAAATAACGACAATGACCTTTATAATCTGAATAAAACATAAAACTCCGCTGAAAAATCAAAGTGTATGGTTACACGAATTCCATCCATTACAAACAGGCGCATTTTTTTAAGTAAATGAAAGATGAAGTATTAAATTTTTCCTTTCCCTTTTACCGTAAAAGCGCGGAGATGCGGGGGAGAAAATAAGGGGAGAGGAAAGAACTCTGAGAACTATCCTCCAGCGTGTATTACAAGGACTGGTACTGTAAAAATGCAAGCGGTTCTCTTTCGTGTGAAAGTGTGGTAATCTATTTTTATGTGTCTTTCGACTGTTTAAAATATGCGTAATCAATATTTTGTACCACATTAGATAGTGGGATAAACATGACTAGTAAATATTTTGTTATGACCCAAATACTGAATGTACAACAAGTAAGTGACTGAAGAAAAAACAAAACGAAAACTGGAGAGAAAAAAAAAAAGCTTATTCAAGGAGGGAACAATTTTGAGTATTAATCTTTTTTTTTTTTTTCTTAGGCCGATATTACTGTGGAAATTTAGGAATTAAAAATTATTATAAGCTACAATTAACAAGCGCTGTTAAAAATTTTTCATTTCTCCCATTTTCAAAGCTTAACTAAGTTGTAAGGATCACTTTCGTATTCCATATTCGTGTCGGAGTGTTTATAATGTTCCTGTTTATTCGTATTCTGTTTATATTTTAAAATGTTGAGGTGCATTGTGGGCCATCAGATCATCGCCTTTATTATCAGGTGTTCAAAATAAACTCACTGTTTGTCATCACCTGACCCAACATTCACCTACTGTAAGATTTACCGACAAAATTGTCATATTAATTTTAGTGTAGGAAAATACTGGTAGTGTATGCATTTCTAAGATTTATAATTGCCCTACTTAAATTTTTATTTTTAAAAAGGAGACACCATTTTTGGAAGACATAATTAAAATGTTTGTAATTAACCGTCTTTTCGAACCGAAATCTGTCTATATGCAAGATTTTTTCCCTTCCTTTTCGCGGTGTTTGTGACTAAAAGTATATGAGCTGCATAAGAAAACCCCGCCCTCAATGAAATAGACCACCTCTTCCGGAAATTTAATTTGTTAATTCGATTACATAAACGTGTCTGAATGAACAGAAAAGCAAGATTGCACGCTTTTAACGCAGGCATTTTTAATCCATAAATTGGAACGCTTAGCAGTGATTGTTTAGAGCTTGTATTTTTCCATAATCGCTACGGAGAAACTTACGTAGCTGCAATTAATAAAATAGAAAAAAGCATGGAAACTAGCTTTTGATTTCATGCGGCTCCTGTACCGATAAAGTTCGGGTAACAGTATAGCCGGTAATCGCCGACACTCTTGCCGCGAAGTGTGTGGCCAAATATTCTCTCGGTACATCTGTTAAATTTACGACAGAAATACCATTTCAAAGCTTGTTTTATTTGAGGAGCTGCATAAAACTTTCGAGGCGGAAAAAAAAAAGAAAAGAAAACACCATAGTCTGTTGGACAATTTACTCCTTCTGTATCTGTCGTTCGCGTGTAATGAGAACTATGAATCATTGGGATTAAATGTTTTTAAAAAATAAATGCTAATTTAGATTTATGCGTATTAACATGCATGAGTCCATGGCAAAATAAACATGTTATCTTTTGCACTTTTAAAAATTTAGTCGTAATTCTTAAAGGGGAAAAACACACGAATCTTATAATTCTAAATCTCACTGGCATTAAATTACTAGAACTATGTATATGGGCGTATCGTCTTCTAGGAATATAATGTCCCGCCCACTTCAAGTGAACTGCAGCTGACAGTAGACTATTATTATATTTATACTGTAGAAATAATTATTCTTGTATTAATTATTCTTTAGAGCAGTTGTCGTTTTAAGTCCATGTTGTGTTTCAATGGATGATGTACATGTTTGCTCTGAGCGTCGTTTTGAGAGCAATATCAGAACACTTTTTCTATATAATGAAATCTTGAAAAATGGAATAACCTTGCATGCCCTAAATTCAAGGGTAATAATAATTTTTCTTATTTAATATGTAATTGTTTAAAATTCGGTCCACTCTGTGCAGTTGTCTTTTCCGTATGATTGATAAATTTATTTTAATGTAAATTGTTTTGCACTTAGAAAAGCTCTTATTTTAGTTTGTTTGAATTTGCATCTTAAGAAAGGTTAAAGTTGTGCAGATTTGTGTTGAATGGCGTATCTATATTTTTTTCTCAGGGTTCAACATTGAATACCATTTCAGAATTGTACGAAATATGTCATTATTATTAAAAAGCCCTTTTTTATAGTATAAATATATTTCTCTCGTTAGGCGACGCCCCTTACACCCTTGACTCAGGCAGTAGCGGATCCAGAAATATTTTGGGGGAGGGGCTAAATTTTGAAAAAAAGCTTATTTCACCCAAACAAAATGTACAATAAAGATAAATTTTGGTCTAAAATAATGTAAAACTTTGGGGGGGGGGTCTGAGTTATAAAAAATGATCATTTTATCTACTTAAAGTGTATAATAAAGCAGAATGCTACCCTTTAGCAATCTCTTTCGGGGAGGGGGGCTAAAGCCCCCTAGCCCCTCCCCTAGATCCGCTACTGCTCTCAGGCATATTTTAATTTTCAAATAATGGAAAGATATGTATATTGTGTTTCTTTGTAGTGTTAAATTCTTCGCTGTGTTGTTAGTGTGATAACAGTGTGTATTAAGGATCTGAAACTGAAATTTCGATTTTTTATATTGTAAATTTTCTAGCTCACTTGATTTTATCTTTAAAATTTTTATTGATGTGGTTAAATGTACTATTCCTATTCTATTTTCCCATGACATATTTATTTTAAAATCATGCTTGATTTAAAAAAAATATTCATAAAAAATTTTGTAACTATTAAAAAATATTTAAAATAAAAATGCTCGTTATGTCTAGCAATTTTTTCTGCATGTAAGAAAAATCCATTATTAAATTGATGCAATGTATTTTCAAGCTGAACCACCACTTTTTCGGTAGATGTATTTCAGAGGGGTATATAAGTGGTCTGCGGCTGGGAGCTAGTGTGAGAGCTCCGTATTAGAGGAGTGTGATGATAACTAATCAGGCTGATTATAAAGTGATGCCCTAGCACCTAGTATCTGATTCCTCACTGGAAGCTCCGAAATATTTTTAACTGTCTCGTTATTGACGCCATATCGTATGAAGTGTATCTTTATTTATATCACTAGGAACTTTATTGCAATTTTCTGCTACTGTGAGTTCTACATTCGCTTCGGAGTGATTATAATGTTAATGTTCAGTTTTGTTATCTGTTTTTATATTTAAATGTTGAACTGCGTTCTGGGCCATCAGATCATCATCATTGTTATCAACGTGTTTAATAATCATTGAAGCATCACCCGAGTTCAACACCAGAAACCGTAGGATCTGCAGATGAAAGCGTCAGATTAATTTTAGTTTTTGAAAATGCTGATGGTGTATGCACTGCTAAAAATTAATTCAATTGATGTTGTGCTTTTTTAACATAGAAGACGTGAATCAATAAAATTACGTAGCAGAACTTTATGCTTTTACGTGTCATCTTTTAACGATAAAGTTGAACGTAACAAATTACGCAGAGCCTCATCAACTGTTAAAAAAGTAGTAAAATAATTCAGACTAGCCTTTAATTCCATGCGGCAGGCACATGTACCGATACAGCTCCGTGTACAATGTAGGCGTTATTCCGGAGCCCCCGGGAAGGGAGGGGAGGGAATCGCGGCGACCCCGGTTATTCCCCAGTACCGTCCCCGCAAGATGTGTGTACAATTGCGGTATAGTTTGGCTCTCTACTTCCGGCATCGCGAGCGCTTTTTCGTTCTTGCTACTGTTGTTACGTAAACGCAATTTCGTATAAAATCGTATGCTTTCCATGATTTTTAAAGCAATAGGATAAAATATTTCGTACGTAGGTCGATGTATCAATCAGAATATAGTAAACCTTAAACCATGCTCAATTCTGTCAGAGTTAAGTTGTTGTTGATTTTACTCTGAATAAATAATTAGAATCTTGGAGCATTGCTTAAGATCATCAGATAACAGCTCAATGTGGTTATCACACGCGTGCTCTATCACAACAGCTAATAATTTCATATTCTCCAAGCTCGTATGAAACACGGAATTTTCTTCACAGTTTCAGATGAAAATACTGATCGTGTATTCAAATAAATGATAAATAACATAGAACATTTAATTTTGAAAAAAGTCCGATATATTTCACGGGAAGTTTTAAAATAAATAAATACTAAAAAATTGCTTGTTAAAAAATACTTTATTTTCAGTTGTTTATTAATAGTAAATAAATAATCGTGTTTCTCCCTCCTTTTTCTAAACTACATAGGCAAATTCCCCCCCCCCCTTTTCAAAACTTAGACGTGAAATAAAAAAGAAAACCTTAGTCTGCCAAATAAAAACATACAAATAATAATAATAATAGTAATAATTATCAAAAGAATATAGTCTTAATGTAATTATACTAAATTCATTAAGTCTGTTTAGATTGGAATATCCTTTAAAATATATATCTTAAGAAATATACATTTGGAGCAGGGGCGAGTACAGGAACTCTTTAGGGGGTGTGGCACCCCTTGCCCCCACCCCACAAGGTCCACCCTTGTTTTGGAATATTGTGGGCTGATTCCTAAGGTAAGAGGTGTGTCACTTTAATCTACGTTAGGACTATAAAGGCACGCCCAATTCAGAATTGCACTTAAAAAAAAAGATGACAAGAGAACCTAATATTATTGATAATTTAGTAAATAGAAATCAGCAAGTGATTCCCTGCCCCCCAAAAAACTGTCTTTATAAACTTCAAGTTTTTGATGACAGTTATAAAAAATCCTACTTGCTGTAGGTTTTTAGCTTTAAAAGATTAAAATGTTTGTTAAAAATAAATGAATAAATAAAAAATAGCATTCTTAATTTTTGATTGTGTGCTAATTTTGGAGGGGAAAAGAAAAAATGAAAGCAGTTTCTGAACCTGTGAATTGTATAAAAAAGAGGGCAACACGATTATATCTTAAAAATTATGTCTAATTAGGAAAACATTATTTTTAAATAAAAATCTGCTAATTTTTTTCTTTCTATCTATGCATTTTAAATATCTCACAAGATATCAGATATTTTGAAATGTGTTAAAAATTGATTGTATGATAGTCTTCTTCAGGCTTAGTAATGCCTTTGAATACACAACCAGTATTTTCTTATGCCAAAACTGGTATGGAACTTTCTTTCATCAGTTGTTTAGTTAGTATAGTGTTGGTCAGGTGATGAGACCCTAGGCGTTTTATCACATGTGATGACTTTTTCCACTTATCTGATGACCTGATGCTATGCTCCAAATTTTATTAGTTAAAGTTAGAAAAACTCAATATTATACAAAGGGGGGCAGTGCTGATCCAGGGGAATGTATCCCCCCCCCCCCTCTGTTGGGGACTTCTGGATAATTTGTCGAGGAATTTTTAAGCTAAGAAACAATCCAATTTTTAGACTACTGTATTAGCCTGAATATAATGTGACCCCAAATTTTTTTTTCCACCAAGATAATTAAGTATCCAATATTTAGCGTGAGTCTGTTTTTTCATGGGAAATTATCAATCAAAAAACATTGTGTTATATTCGGGATAATATGGGATTCAATTTTTATATTGAAATATTACAAAGTTACTTAATAGAGCTTAGATTTTTTTAAAAACCTCATGTGAAATGAAAGCAAATATGTTTACATTTCAACCGGAGAAACAAGATGGTATGCATATGATAGGGGTTGGAGTTTGAAAGACACTTAAATATCTGTTGCTGAGGTAATAAAAAAGTAACACAAAGGCAGAAATTTCCATTCTAACAAATTAGTATGAACTAAAGTTGAAGTCAGAGCTCCACTCCTCTTAAAGGTATTTCCAATGTTGAAATTTGTCAGTAGTATCTTACTACTGCCCTTTAAAAAGCCCAATCCCCCAAAATCCCAATAAAACTACCTCTATTCTTATTTGTTCTATTTTATTACTGTCACGATAAGTCAGTTTCAACCTATCTGTTTCTGTAAACAGAACTGTATATTTGTTTTTAGGCATAGAAGTAAGGTGGTTTTTAAGAAGTGGAGGTGGGATGTTAGCTCCACAGAACTATAGGCACGTGATTCCTTCTACACTTGAGAAAATATATAGGTGTTCATTCTGTGTTCACAATATTTCACCGCCAAGTCAAACTTGAAATAATCATCATGGGATGATAGTGACTGTTAATTAGACCATTGGTAATATTAATTGGAAATAGTGGTTGCAAGGGTATAAAACAAGAAAATGTTAAAGGGAACTTTAAAGGTCCATGATTTTTTTAAATTGTAGTTACTTATTTAGAATTGTACGAACCTTGTGTATATGTGTGTATGTATTCATATATATATGTGCATGCTTGTCCACATTTCATATTTGTACTCCCTCGGGGAGTGGTAACCTCCCTGCCCAGACTCGGATAATATAGGCGAATATCGTTCGCAAAAAATTTTATAAATTGCAGACAGCTTTAAATTTTTTTTATATATTTCTTAAATAAATCATGTTTATTATGCTTAGTTTTACTAAAAGATAATGAATATCAATATAAACTTTTAAGGGGAGGACTTAAGAGGATTTAAAAGTAATAGTAATGGATAAAAATATATTGTAATACTTTTAACTTATGTTACTTTAAAATAATGTGCTTTGATGTTGGTGGTGATATAGGACTAGAGAGGCAGTGTTTTTTTTGGGTTTTTTTTTTTTTTCCCTCCTCCTCCACCAGCTTACTTATAAATTATTTGAGTTCACAAGCAGTTTTACATTTTATCTAAGTCTTCCCCCATTGGGCAAAGTCTAGTGCCATCACGCTAGCATAGTTTTCATTATAGACAATTATCTCCCAGTAATGAGATAAAAGCAAGTTGTGCCCTCCCAAGTCTAGAAAATAGTAAAATTACACTGCAAAACAATTATTATGTAAGTTTTTAAATCATTTATTCACTTGTAAATTAATATGCATAATTAGATTAATTAAATATTTTTTGTTTTATTGTAGGACGTGCATTAAGAGGGAAAGCTTTTTATAATGTTCATGGAAAAGTCTATTGTGAAGAGGATTATCTTGTAAGTAGAATTTTATTATGAAATGTATTTAATCTTGTATATTTTCACACCTATTGAAAATTATGGTGTTCAAGGATCAATGCACACAAAATATCGGTCTTTTTTTTTTTTTTTTTTTTTTTTTTTTTTTTTTTTTTAACCTCTTTGGAAAAATATATTTGATTTAAAACGGCTCCTTCACAAAAATAGAATTGAATAAAATATCCCTCTGTTGGCATTTTACCAATCTTTTAATTTGTTTTTTAAATTATTTTAACAAAAAAATGTCAAACTTGCTTTTTAAGAAGCTCTAAGAAACCACAATATTTGTTTGTTTTGACCAAGGGTTCATAATAATCGAATATAATTCATAATTATATGATATAATTCATAATTATCGAATTATCATAATCATTTAAAATGTATTCATGAAAAATAATACATATTCAAGTGTACATAATATATTGTAATTAGCTTTTATTTATATACAGTACAAAAAAAAAGGGGGGGGATGGTTATTTTATTTTGATTATCTTGTTGTTCTTTGGTGAAAACGAGGATGCACCCAATATTTGACTCTGCCAAATACTTTAATATTCGGCAACTAAATAATAAACAAATTTAAATATTCAACTACTGTTAAACAAATACTTAAAAAAAAAAAATATACAATGAATGAAAGCTATGCTGTAACACCACAGTACAAAATTAATTCAAATTGTTAATACTAATATTACCATTGATAACATTAGTAAGTAACAATTTTGAATTGTTAGCTTTTACCCTTTACTTTCTTAGTAATAATTTAAATTTAAAAAAAACTTACTACGACTAACCATACTTAATAGAAGAAACATTATTTAACATCACAACATTTATTAATCATTCCAACATCATTCCACAACTACATCCTACATAACTACGCAGTAAGCTACATTGTTTTTCTTTTTTTTCTTTTCCCGACGAACAGTCAATAGTTCATGTGCCCCTTATTCTCCCCCTTTGATTGCTTCCCTTTTTTTCTTATTTACGAATCATCCTCTGCATGGTGACGCCCTCTTTATTGGCGAGTTAAATGAAAATGATAACATTCGGGCATCCTGACTGCCCAATTGTCCTTAATTGGTTTTGACTTCTACGTTTTTAAAACGTGGACTTCTTCTTGGTTTTTCACATGTGCTCTCCAGATCAACAGTCTCTTCATCATTTTCGGTTTCTTCATCAGTTTCTGCTTCACAATGCCAAGCTTTCAGTTGGCTTACATGGGTGGTGGATGAATAGGATCGACCTCCTTCGCCTTCGTATGTATCGTTGGGTAATGCACGTGTGACTACAAATGGTCCTCGATACTTGGCTTGGGTTTTCGTGGGTTGTCCGGTAGCTTTGGGTCCACGTCTAGCTACAACTATTTCTCCTGGTTCATAGATTACAGTTCGATACTTCTTTTTGTCATAGGTTTTCTTCATTTTCTCATACTGATGCTCTACTAAGAGCATCGACATGACTCAATTTGTCTCCAGGTCGGTTGCACTGCAAAGTCCAGGTGTTGCACTGCAAAGTCAAACTCTTGAATCAGGTCATACCATCTGGCGATCTGAGGATTAGTTGTCTTTTTAGCGTTCATATATACCAAGGCCTGACAATCAGTAACAATAGTAAATTTAATTCCGAGTAGGAACTGCCTTAATCTATCTAATGTCCAAACGATCGCCATTAGTTCCAACTTGCTAGAATGATACTTTCTCTCGGCATCAGTTGTCTTTTTTCTAACACAATAAACCAAGTGCCATTGTTTTCCCTCCTGCTGGATAATCATTCCACTTAAACCATTAGAACTTGCATCAGTATGGACTTCTGTCTTCTCATCTGGGTTATAATGTGCTAAAACTGGTACACTCAGCAATTCTTCTTTTAACATTTGATAAGCTTTCTTTTGGTCATAACCCCAGACAAATTCTTGGTTTTTGCACGTTAGACGACTGAGCGGTTCAGCCTTTTGAGTATACTTGCGAATGAATCGTCTAAAAAATCCAGTCAATCCCAGATATCTTCTCACATCGTGAACGTTCAAAGGTTCGGGAAACTCTTCAATTGCCCGAATCTTTCTTGGTCCTGGTTTTAGCCCTTGCGAATTTATTACAAATCCTAAAAAATTTACTTCTTTTCTTCCAAACTCGCATTTTGATAACTTTAACATCAATTTCGCCGTTCTTAAGCATTTCAAAACTTCCCGTAATCTGTCCATCATGTCTTCCCAAGATACCGCTGGAATCATTATATCGTCCATGTAGCATAGGGCTTTTGTTAGGAATAAGGGCCCTAAAACTTGATTCATCAGCCGCTGGAATTCAGCTGATGCATTGGCTAGTCCAAATATCATACGGTTAAATTGTCCAGTTTCGTCAGGGGTTATTAACGCAGTTTTTAATTTGGAATCTTCAGAAAGTGGAATTTGTAAATAACCATGTGCCAAATCCAATGTTGAAAATATCTGCACACCACTTAGACACTCCAGTAAGTTATCTATTTTTGGAAGTGGGTACTTATCCTTAATAGTTTGATCATTTGGACGAGAATAATCTACAACTAAGCGATAATCTCCAATTTTTTTCCTAACTAGGAGTACGGGACTCGCATAAGGAGAGCGTGTTTAACTCGCTATACCATGATCCTTCCATTCCCAGGGATGTTAATTCTGCGCCGAGCTGCGCCGAAACACAAATTCTTGTGCCGAACTGCGCTTTTAGCCGGTCTGCACCCAATACGTCATTTTGACTCTTTGTTAAATTTTTGCCACGCTCATTTATCTTATAAAGCGTGTATGGAAAGCTAGTTAGCAGTAAAGCAAGATTCAAACTGCGTACGAAAGCTGCATTCCGAAGCCATTCTACCCGCCCCGGATCGGACCAGTCGGGCTTTGTTAGTCACCTCAATCAGGGCCGGCCAGATAGGCAAACAAGTAATCATCGCAACGGGCACCGTTTTTTGTTTATGAAGGGGCACGATTTCCAACTTAAAATCATAAAAGCAATTTTGAAAAAAGTAAAAGGGACGTCTTTTTCTATGTTTGCAGGGTGGAGTGGGTGTCATGTACCGCAGGGCCGCCCCTGATCTAAACCAGACCGGTCCATAAAGAAAACAGTATATTACGGTGACGTCCCAGCCCCTAAAAAGTCACGGTTTATGACCTGGCCCGTAGCAAGAATGAAAATTGGAAGCATGACCGGTTTAGAAATCAGAATCTAGGCTGTCTGAATTAATAGAATATTTCATTTCAAAATAATCCGGAAATCCGCTGCCAGTGGTGTAGTCGCGGGGGGTAGAGATCTGTGCAGGCCCAGGCTTTTGCAGCACGATTCATTCAAGGCACGGGCTGACCTCAGCATTTTCTAGAATGGACCGGAACAAGCGTATACTCTTAAAGATGGTCCTCTGCGCTTGCAAAATCGAGCCTTTCCAGAAATTTTTGCTCTCCTAAAATTTGGACAAGACCAAACGATTGGCTTGTAATTCCCCCCCCCCCCCCTTCCTTAAATCATGATTAATATACGAGCTGGACCGGGTCTGAATTTTTTATTTTGATTAAATGCCGGGCCGGGCTAGACATTTTCGGCCCGTGAAGATCATGAGCGGGGAGATTCCGTCTCACTACTTTTTCATTCGAGCTTATGTCAGCAAAAGTAAGTGGTCTTCACTTTTCATCATGGACACATGATTTTTGAGTCTTCAGTTGCGAGTGTTCCTAAACCTTTTTTCTTAAAACTACACCACTGTTTTTCTTTTTGTGTGCGTGCAGGCTCAACGAGAGGGGGCAGACGGTTAGACGCCCCTGGGCCCGTGTTCAGCCAAAGTGCGTCCGCAAATTTTTCAGAATGTGTTACGAATTTCATTTATAAATCCGTAATTAAAATCTTTATTTTAAAATAGACTAAATTTTGAATACATAATTCTAGAATGATATAAACGGCAGAAATGTTAATTCTACCATTTAAATATTAGTATTTTTACAACCTTCGAACATGCATTAAAAGTACCATTGCATATAAGAAATACTTCCCTCCCACTCTCTTTCCATTTAGCATTTATATGAAAACCATTAAAAAGAGCAGTTTCACACACACACACATAAAAAAAATTCCTTCCGTCCATGTAAATCCATGTATTGTTTTTACCAAGTTGCTGATAGCATAGCCTGTATACACCCTTTTTTTTTCCAGAGCTTTCCTAAAGTGCTTTCAAATAGTGTTTTGCTTTTAGCAAATGGTGTTTGCTTGCAAACTTTGCTTTTCTTGTATGCATTTATTGTGTTCCTAAATCTTCAATTTTATGCTCCAAAATCATGTTAGTTCTGATCTCAAATCTTAGTTTTCCTCTCGGAAACTATTTTTTTGTGCTCCCGAGGTGCTCCCACATGGAATTTTTCTGCTCCCAAATGGAATTTTTCTGCTCCCAAATAGAATTTTTCTGCTCCCAAATGGAATTTTTCTGCTCCCGAGGTGCTCCCAAATGAAATTTTTTCTGCTCCCGGGGTGCTCCCAAATCGAGTGTTGGAGTTAACATCCCTGCATTCCTTAACAATACTCTTTATAATTTCACGTTCTGCAGCATTCGTCTTGTATGGATGAGTGCATACTGGCTTACTGCCTTCTACTTCTTTAATTTCCATCTGCGTCACATCAGTACACCCTAATTCACTTAAATGCAAAGCAATCTCTGAACTCATTCAACAGTGCGGCTTTGTCTGAACGTTGATCTTTTGACAATGATTCATCAAAATTTATTTGATCTAATGTAATTAGACTTTTATGTTCATTCTTTCCTACCATTAAAATTTTGCAACCAGAACTCTTCGCAGCGTCGATCAAATTATCCGGATTTATTTGTTCGGTGTCCTCATCATTTACCTTCTCCACCTTACAAATGTTCTGGTTTTGTTGAAACATTATATCTTCATTCCCAACATTCATAATCAGTATTGTTGTTTTTCCCTCAGCAACTTTTAGTAATGAGCCAAGTTGCATGTCTTCACTTTCAACCAAAACCAAGCCGTTTTCTATTTCTTCCGTTTGGGCCCTTATTAGATTTATAGAATTGCTTTTGATTTCTTCTTTACAAATGGTTTTGAAATTTATTTCGGATGTTTTAGTGTCATTCTCTACACCTGTAGGTTTACATTCTTTTGAGTAACCTATATTGAAATTCTGCTTTTCCTTCCAGTAAAATACGTAAGGTAATTTGAGAAGTGTTCTTCCTATAATTAAATCCACTGGATGATGTGCGCCATCGTTGACAATCAAAACTGGAACATCTCGTGCTATTACATCATCGATCTTTATGTCAAGTACTGTTCCGCTTACTGTTGTGACAGGAGACTTTTGGTTCCCAAATCCAAACAAGTCTTTTTCACAAGGAACTATATATATATTTAGTTTGTCCGCAACTGATTGCTTTAACAGGCAACTCGAACTTCCAGTATCTATTAATCTGCTGACAATCTCATTTTTTATGATAACAGGTTTCAAATAGTTATCGAAAGAAGTGGAATACGTATCCGAAATACTTAAACTACTAACTTCCTTTTTCTTTGATTGAGTGCTGCTGATTTCGTCTTTGTTAGTTAAATTTTTGTTTCGTGTGCAATTTCTACTTATATGGCCGTAATTGTTGCAAGAGAAGCATTTGAATTCCCCTTTTTCATTGCGTATTCTGGATGTTGAAAAATTCTGCCGCTCTGGAAATTTATGATGAGGAAGTCCACTCCGTAATTTATAATGTCCGACCCCTGATTACTCTTTGTTTCACTACGATGGGAATTTAGTTGTGGATGCACTTCATACTTAACATTCCTATTTTGTGCTGTTTTGTCAGTAACTCGAACACTCTTGTAGTCAGAATTTTTTATTTGGGAATACCTTATTCCCCCGTACATGATATATATTTCGGTTACACACATAACCATCTTCAGTCGTTTCTGGATCTCTCACTAATGGCGGCTTCTTTTTATATCTTCTTCGTTCTTCTTCTTGAAAGTTCGATGCATGACGTCATCCCATGATTGGTCGATTGTATGAAGCGTATCGTTGATGCTGCCCTCTGTCGTCATTATTTCTAAGTTCTCACGAATGTAGGCATATATACTATTTTTAAAGTTGGCTATTTTTTAAATATTTTTAAAATCAATGGTAATGGGCTCTTTCAAAGCAAGACGGGCTAGAGCGGTACTTTGTTTCTGGAGGTTAATGTCTTTAAAATGTTCGTTTTTTCGCTCTTTAATTTTCCTTTTTGTAACGCCGATGTAGCAATTTTCTTTATTAGTATCGTTTGACATAAAATTAATTTTATAGATCCCTGCGGTTTCGATGGGGTTGATTGGGTCTTTTTCCGATCTAATGCACTGAAAGATTGTTTTATTAGGTTTAATTGGAATACGGAAGTTCTTTTTACTGGCGATATTAGAAAGTTTATTGGCTATCCCTCGGCTAAAGGGGATAGCGGTAGTAAAACGTGGTTTATCTTTTTGACGGTTGTCTATAACATTTAATTTACGTTGCCTAGCTTTGAAAACTTTGTCGAAAATTTCTCGAGGGTAGTGGGCGTCTTGACATTGTTTCTTTATGAAAGCAATTTCTTTTTGAAGGAAGTCATTGTTAGAACACACTTTGAAAGCGCGGTCGATATAGGAACGAATAGCAGCAGTTTTATAGTTGAAAGGGGTTTTAGATTTAAAATTTACTATATTAGTATTACAAGTAGGTTTTCGAAGAATGGTGGTCTCAATGAGATTATTGTTTCTGGTTATGTTCACATCTAAGTAATTGAGGCTATTATTGATTTCTTTTTCGTAGGTAAATTTAATGTTCGGGTCTATGGCATTAAGTTGATTGATCAAATTATTTTCTTCATTATTGTGGGTGGTAAGGATAGCGAAGATATCGTCGACATAGCGAAGCCAAAGTTTGATGGTATTATTGTGTGTCTGTTTAATCTGTTCTTCAAGGATTCTCATTTTCCAGTCGGCAATTATTCCGGATATGGGGGAGCCCATGGGGACTCCTTTTATTTGTTGGTAGAAGTGATTATTATATTGAAAATATGAATTATTTAAAATTAGATTTATTGCACTAGTTAGGGTGTTAATTATGTCTATATCTTTAAAACTACTTTGAATTTGTTTGTTAATAATTTGGTTCATTTCCTTAATATCTATTGACGGGTATAGATTTACAACATCGAAACTTACCATAATATCGTTTTCATCAAGTTTATAATCGCGGATGTTTTTAATGAAATCGTCGGTGGAAGTTAGAGTGCTGTTAGAGGGGGGTATAATTTCTTGCAGTATATCTTTCATATATTTTTCAAGAGTGTAGGTGGGGCCTTCACATTTGCTCACGATTGGGCGAAGGGAGGGGGGATTTTTATGATCTTTAAATTTAGCGAAAATCCGTGGGGCGAAATTAGCGGTATTGTTATAGTTCGGACCTTTCTGATCCGGCCAGGTACCATTTTTTATTAAAGTTTTTAGTTTATTATTGATTTTCGTGGTGGGGTCTTTGGGAAGATGTAAAACGTTTAGACTATTGATGGTTTGTTCCATTTTTTCATGGTAATCTTTTTTATCTAGGATAACAATCTTTCCTGTCTTGTCAGAGCTTAAGCAAACGATCTTGTTATTTTTCTTTAGGTCGCTGAGGCATTTACGGTCTTCATGATCTTTAACAGTAGTTTTAAGTTTTTTATTCATTTCTTGTTGGGCATGCATACGGATAGCTTGTTTATCTGAGGGGGGTAATGAGATAATGGCGGCCTCAATGCTCGCAACGGTATCATTGATATCTATTTTGTCATCAAGAATGAATTTGGGACCTAGGTTTAGAGTGGCTTTTTGCTGTTGAGTAAGAGTTAAGGAGGATAGATTAATGAATTGATCTTCTTTTTTAGTTTGACCTTGTTTATAGCATTTATTATTTCTCATCCAAAAGTTAAGTTTTTTATAGTGGTTATTGTGGTAAATCTCTTTTTCTTTCTTGCAAAAATTGTTTATTTTATTGACTTTTAAACGGTAATCATCCGGAGAGCACATGGTTTGAAGTTTGTGGTTGTAAAATTTTTCTTCTTTCGTTAATTTAGCTATATATTTAAATTTGTTCCTAATGTATTTTTTAAGTAAGCATAGCTCAAAATTCTTTATATCATAAAAGAATTCATTAAGAAGGAAACTATTTTTAATTTTCATGAATTTAGGGGTAATTTTAAAATGTACACAGTCTTTTAAAAAATTGATATGCTGAAATTCTCTAACTTTTTTCTTGGAAAAACATCTTAACTTACTGTATATATGCTCCACATTCGGAGGCTCAACCGTAATAGGCGTCATGAGATGAATAAAAGCTTGAATGGTGGCACAAAAGCTTGAAGGCACGTAGATGAAGACCAAAAGTGTAGAGTATAAGCTTGTCGAAACACAAGACATAAAATACTTAAAAAGCCCGGTATCGGCTAGACATAATAAAAACATATAAAACATTATTTAATATGGCGGATTAATTAGTTAGAATTTTTTATTTGGGAATACCTTATTCCCCCGTACATGATATATATTTCGGTTACACACATAACCATCTTCAGTCGTTTCTGGATCTCTCACTAATGGCGGCTTCTTTTTATATCTTCTTCGTTCTTCTTCTTGAAAGTTCGATGCATGACGTCATCCCATGATTGGTCGATTGTATGAAGCGTATCGTTGATGCTGCCCTCTGTCGTCATTATTTCTAAGCTCTCACGAATGTAGGCATATATACTATTTTTAAAGTTGGCTATTTTTTAAATATTTTTAAAATCAATGGTAATGGGCTCTTTCAAAGCAAGACGGGCTAGAGCGGTACTTTGTTTCTGGAGGTTAATGTCTTTAAAATGTTCGTTTTTTCGCTCTTTAATTTTCCTTTTTGTAACGCCGATGTAGCAATTTTCTTTATTAGTATCGTTTGACATAAAATTAATTTTATAGATCCCTGCGGTTTCGATGGGGTTGATTGGGTCTTTTTCCGATCTAATGCGCTGAAAGATTGTTTTATTAGGTTTAATTTTCTTTCTAATAAACTTTCTTTCTAATAAACTTTCTAATATCGCCAGTAAAAAGAACTTCCGTATTCCAATTAAACCTAATAAAACAATCTTTCAGCGCATTAGATCGGAAAAAGACCCAATCAACCCCATCAAAACCGCAGGGATCTATAAAATTAATTTTATGTCAAACGATACTAATAAAGAAAATTGCTACATCGGCGTTACAAAAAGGAAAATTAAAGAGCGAAAAAACGAACATTTTAAAGACATTAACCTCCAGAAACAAAGTACCGCTCTAGCCCGTCTTGCTTTGAAAGAGCCCATTACCATTGATTTTAAAAATATTTAAAAAATAGCCAACTTTAAAAATAGTATATATGCCTACATTCGTGAGAGCTTAGAAATAATGACGACAGAGGGCAGCATCAACGATACGCTTCATACAATCGACCAATCATGGGATGACGTCATGCATCGAACTTTCAAGAAGAAGAACGAAGAAGATATAAAAAGAAGCCGCCATTAGTGAGAGATCCAGAAACGACTGAAGATGGTTATGTGTGTAACCGAAATATATATCATGTACGGGGGAATAAGGTATTCCCAAATAAAAAATTCTAACTAATTAATCCGCCATATTAAATAATGTTTTATATGTTTTTATTATGTCTAGCCGATACCGGGCTTTTTAAGTATTTTATGTCTTGTGTTTCGACAAGCTTATACTCTACACTTTTGGTCTTCATCTACGTGCCTTCAAGCTTTTGTGCCACCATTCAAGCTTTTATTCATCTCATGACGCCTATTACGGTTGAGCCTCCGAATGTGGAGCATATATACAGTAAGTTAAGATGTTTTTCCAAGAAAAAAGTTAGAGAATTTCAGCATATCAATTTTTTAAAAGACTGTGTACATTTTAAAATTACCCCTAAATTCATGAAAATTAAAAATAGTTTCCTTCTTAATGAATTCTTTTATGATATAAAGAATTTTGAGCTATGCTTACTTAAAAAATACATTAGGAACAAATTTAAATATATAGCTAAATTAACGAAAGAAGAAAAATTTTACAACCACAAACTTCAAACCATGTGCTCTCCGGATGATTACCGTTTAAAAGTCAATAAAATAAACAATTTTTGCAAGAAAGAAAAAGAGATTTACCACAATAACCACTATAAAAAACTTAACTTTTGGATGAGTAATAATAAATGCTATAAACAAGGTCAAACTAAAAAAGAAGATCAATTCATTAATCTATCCTCCTTAACTCACTCAACAGCAAAAAGCCACTCTAAACCTAGGTCCCAAATTCATTCTTGATGACAAAATAGATATCAATGATACCGTTGCGAGCATTGAGGCCGCCATTATCTCATTACCCCCCTCAGATAAACAAGCTATCCGTATGCATGCCCAACAAGAAATGAATAAAAAACTTAAAACTACTGTTAAAGATCATGAAGACCGTAAATGCCTCAGCGACCTAAAGAAAAATAACAAGATCGTTTGCTTAAGCTCTGACAAGACAGGAAAGATTGTTATACTAGATAAAAAAGATTACCATGAAAAAATGGAACAAACCATCAATAGTCTAAACGTTTTACATCTTCCCAAAGACCCCACCACGAAAATCAATAATAAACTAAAAATTTTATTAAAAAATGGTACCTGGCCGGATCAGAAAGGTCCGAACTATAACAATACCGCTAATTTCGCCCCACGGATTTTCGCTAAATTTAAAGATCATAAAAATCCCCCCTCCCTTCGCCCAATCGTGAGCAAATGTGAAGGCCCCACCTACACTCTTGAAAAATATATGAAAGATATACTGCAAGAAATTATACCCCCCTCTAACAGCACTCTAACTTCCACCGACGATTTCATTAAAAACATCCGCGATTATAAACTTGATGAAAACGATATTATGGTAAGTTTCGATGTTGTAAATCTGTACCCGTCAATAGATATTAAGGAAATGAACCAAATTATTAACAAACAAATTCAAAGTAGTTTTAAAGATATAGACATAATTAACACCCTAACTAGTGCAATAAATCTAATTTTAAATAATTCATATTTTCAATATAATAATCACTTCTACCAACAAATAAAAGGAGTCCCCATGGGCTCCCCCATATCCGGAATAGTTGCCGACTGGAAAATGAGAATCCTTGAAGAACAGATTAAACAGACACACAATAATACCATCAAACTTTGGCTTCGCTATGTCGACGATATCTTCGCTATCCTTACCACCCACAATAATGAAGAAAATAATTTGATCAATCAACTTAATGCCATAGACCCGAACATTAAATTTACCTACGAAAAAGAAATCAATAATAGCCTCAATTACTTAGATGTGAACATAACCAGAAACAATAATCTCATTGAGACCACCATTTTTCGAAAACCTACTTGTAATACTAATATAGTAAATTTTAAATCTAAAACCCCTTTCAACTATAAAACTGCTGCTATTCGTTCCTATATCGACCGCGCTTTCAAAGTGTGTTCTAACAACGACTTCCTTCAAAAAGAAATTGCTTTCATAAAGAAACAATGTCAAGACGCCCACTACCCTCGAGAAATTTTCGACAAAGTTTTCAAAGCTAGGCAACGTAAATTAAATGTTATAGACAACCGTCAAAAAGATAAACCACGTTTTACTACCGCTATCCCCTTTAGCCGAGGGATAGCCAATAAACTTTCTAATATCGCCAGTAAAAAGAACTTCCGTATTCCAATTAAACCTAATAAAACAATCTTTCAGTGCATTAGATCGGAAAAAGACCCAATCAACCCCATCGAAACCGCAGGGATCTATAAAATTAATTTTATGTCAAACGATACTAATAAAGAAAATTGCTACATCGGCGTTACAAAAAGGAAAATTAAAGGCGAAAAAACGAACATTTTAAAGACATTAACCTCCAGAAACAAAGTACCGCTCTAGCCCGTCTTGCTTTGAAAAAGCCCATTACCATTGATTTTAAAAATATTAAAAAAATAGCCAACTTTAAAAGTAGTATATATGCCTACATTCGTGAGAGCTTAGAAATAATGACGACAGAGGGCAGCATCAACGATACGCTTCATACAATCGACCAATCATGGGATGACGTCATGCATCGAACTTTCAAGAAGAAGAACGAAGAAGATATAAAAAGAAGCCGCCATTAGTGAGAGATCCAGAAACGACTGAAGATGGTTATGTGTGTAACCGAAATATATATCATGTACGGGGGAATAAGGTATTCCCAAATAATAAATTCTAACTAATTAATCCGCCGTATTAAATAATGTTTTATATGTTTTTATTCACTCTTGTAGTCGTCTAGTTTGTTAGCCAACTCATCCGAATTTACAAATTTTGGCCTAACATCAACAAAATGTTCTCTAATTGTAAATGGAACCTTTCTTTTCAACTGATCCGTTACTATGAGTTCTTTCAAGGAATCGAAATCATTGATATTCAAACTTGTAACCCATTCATCGAAATAATTCCTCAAATCAAACGCAAAATCTTTCCACATTATCTTGGATTCTTTAGTGTGATTCAACAATTTTTGTCTAAACCTTTCAGGACTTAACTTAAATCGCTTTAATAATAACGTCTTAACGTGGGAATAATTGCTCGCGTCCTGTTCAGACTCTCGTGTAATTATTTGCATTATTTCGTATGGTAAAAGTCCCACTAAATATGTAACATAGTCCTCTTCTTTGATACCCATTCGTTTTGCTTGGTGTTCGAATAATACCAGATATGATGAAATATCCCCATCTTCGATTCTATATTTCTGCATAATACGGGAAAATTCGTTAGTCTTAACTGAATCTGTCGAAGTCGTACTGGTTACTAGCCCAACAGGATGACCACTTTGTATTCTCAATTTTTCCAGTTCCAATTCATGCTTTCGTACTTTATCGCGTTCCTCGCGCTCAGCTGCGTCAGCCCCAGCTCTCTCCTTAGCTTCTTCAGCCCTTTTCTCCGTTTCAGTTCTTTCAGCGATAATTCTTTCTAACATCCCCTTTACAAATTCTTCATCGTAACCCTTACTTTTAGTTAAGTCTTTTAAATCAATTATTCGATGTTCTGCTTTTACCTCTAAACCAAGCTCTGAGGCCAATTCTTCTAAGTCACACTTCCTCCCCCGGGCTAGAAATGCCATATGTGATTTGATTTCTTAATAAGTTTAATCTTGTCTTACTTATTTTCGAACTTATGCAAAAAATACCGTATTACTCATACAGCATATTTATAGAATCTTGCTTTAAATAATACTTTAATGTATTCTGAAGAATAATGCAATATATTTTAAATAATACTTCTATATAATTCAATATAGTACTTCACTATACTTCAATATAATAATTCACTATACTTCAAAATCAAGAGAATACTTCAAAATCAAAATAATGTTTCAATATACTTTAAAATGAATACTTCAGAATGGAAATAATATTTCACTTCAATATACATCAAAATTAATTCTTCAAAATCAAAAATAATTCTTAAATTTACTTCAAAATGAATATTTCAAAATCAAAATAATAATTCAATATACTTCAAAATGAATACTTCAAAATAAAAATAATGTTTCAATATACTTTAAAATGAATACGTCAGAATGGAAATAATACTTCACTTCGATATACTTCAAAATCAAAATAATATCTCAATTTACTTCAAAATCAATCAGAATAATACTTCACTTCAATATACTTCAAAATTAATATTTCAAAACTAGAAATAATACTTCACTGCAATATACTTCAAAATCAAAAATAATACTTCAAAATAATACTTCACTCTAATACTTCTGTGCTTCAAAATACTTCCAAATTTATACGTCAAAACACTACTTTATTATAATGATTCAATATATTCAAAATTAATACACCATACTTGAAAGCAATACCGCAATATAATACTTTCGCATATTTTAATATACTTCAAAATTAAAATTTCCAGCTATGCATCAGCATAATATTTCAATATAATATTCATACCTGAGAACTAAACATCTTGGGCGCGTAAAATAAGGCATATTGCACTTCTGATTTGTTAGCTTTTTCGCTTTACTTTCTTAGTAGTAATTTAAATTAAAAAAAAACTTACTAAGACTAACCATACTTAATAGAAGAAACATTATTTAACAGCACAACATTTATTAATCATTCCAACATCATTCCACAACTACATCCTACATAACTACGCAGTAAGCTACATTGTTTTTCTTTTTTTTTTTTTCCCCCCCCGACGAACAGTCAGTAGTTCATGTGCCCCTTATTCTCCCCCTTTGATTGCTTCCCTTTTTTTCTTATTTACGAATCATCCTCTGCATGGTGATGCCCTCTTTATTGGCGAGTTCAATGAAAATGATAACAGAATGTAACAGAAATAGAAGTTATAATTTTGAATGCAAGAGAAAACACTCAAATGTGTTAAATTTGGCTAAAGTTTATTTCTGTGGCTAAAGTTTATTTCTTTTCAATTTTTTTTTTAAATTTTATGACACACTACATTAACCTTACTAATAGTAACTTATTTGAATGGGAAGCAATAACTAGTAATATATTTTAAGCAACTTGGGACTGTATTTGTATGTAAGGTAAATGGAAGATTATTTAAAACATAACATGCTACCTTGTTGTTAGTTATCAAATCATACACCAGGAAAGAAATTTAATATTAATTTATGCAGACTTGTAGATAAGCATACCAAATTTGCCATTTACTGTATTAATTTGCATGGAAATGCATTTAAATTTCTCTAAAGACCCAAAATAGAAAAACATTTTCTATTTTAAACTGCAATAAAATAAAAACACAAATGTTACAATTAAAAAATTTTAACTGAATATTCGTTTAGAGTTTTAACCGAATATCGGTATTCAGCAAAATATGGTATTTGGTGCATCCTTTGTGAAAATTTATCGTCCAATAAACATTATCTGTTACTCCCCTGTCTTCGAAGAAATTTGAAATTTTTCTGTGCACACCAAACTCGTTAAGTATATTTGGGTATTTCAATTTGAAATTCCTAATATTCAGCATTACCACTGTCACTTTAGCTTTGTCATTGATTTTGTAATTTAAAATAATTTTTTCATGATAGGATTAACTGAGCTGCGAAGGTGGAAGTGAATAGAAATTTTAGGAATCGCAAAAATATTCCTTTCTATAGCCAGAGTTTACTCGTTAAAAATGAGCCAAGCTCCCGCAGACTTAACATTGTACCAACCAAGTATTTCCAATTTCCTTGTTAAATCAGGGCTCGTCATAAACGAATTCGACTTATCAAAGAATTGGTATGAAAATTCACAAAAATAGCATTTGAAATTCACAAAAATGTGACTGAATTGTGATTAATTCATTCCCCAGAAACAGTTTAAATTAAGTATTTTTCCTTTGAACAACTGCAGTGGGTAATGGTGGGGTGGCTCATTTTATCTTTAAGATGTTATGTTTCTTCAAGGCCTTACAGCATTAGTGTTTTTTATTTCTTGGAAAAATTTTCAATGCTTATTTTTAATAGGTAATATGCTTAGTAAATATGAAAACACATACTATTTAAGTTTAATTGCAATCCAAGTTTTAAAAGGGAGAATACACAAATCCATGAATATATTTTGCTTATTGTTAGAAAATGGAGAAAAACTTTTAACTTGTTGGTAAAGTGACAGTATAATTGCAATCCACTCTTATATTCTTAAACTTCTATCTTATATCATTTTTTACTTTTTTATTTAGGTCTATACTTTGTGGATTATAGGTAAAACAAAATTAACAGTGTTTTTTGATATTTATAAAGAAATAGTCTAGATTTTACTCTTCTTATCAGTATTTTCTATGGTTAAAATTTTCGTTTTCTTTTCAACTGCATTTGTTAACTATGATATACTTATTTTTCTTTGTTTTCAGTATTCTGGATTTCAACAAACAGCAGAAAAGTGTGCTGTTTGTGGGCATCTCATTATGGACATGGTAAAATAAAATGTTCTTTATTAATAATTTATTTAATTATAACATAATATTGAATCTATTTAATAAATCTAATGAGTAATAAAAGTCTTAAGAATCCAATTGAATAAGTAAAAATTAATAGTTTACATTGAAAATTTAAAGTTCAAGTCAAAAATAAGCATGTAGATGTCCAGTAAAAAAAAAAAAAGAAGATACTTTTGTAGAAATTCTGCTGAATTGTCGGATTCGTAAGATTGAAAGTCCACCGTGAAAGTGCCAGTGGCTAGTTGAATTTTCAGGACAAAACACAAATTTTATTGTTTCTAAAAATTTGACAATTAATCTTTATTTCCACAAGAAATCTTAAGCAGGATCTTGATTTACAAATGTCAGCTGATTAGACTCTCCGAATACTGTATTTCAAATATGCAAAACAGTTCACGTGTAAAAATGATGAAATATGCAAAACAGTTCACGTTTTTTAGTAGAATAAAAGATTCTATAATCTGAGTTGTTGTGGTACAAACAGAGATAGTAAGTGTCCGAATTATGGTCTTGACTTGAAAATGCTCATGATTTAATTAGATTTTAAAACAAAAGGGGATTTTAATTTATACAGCTATAGATTATGAATATTTATGTATTGTTATTTAGTGTGATTTTTCCTTTCATGATAAATAAAATTGATCCAAGTGTCTGTGTTTTTCTAATATCTAAATGACAGTTGTTTAAATGTAGTGTTATAGTAGGGCCACAAATAACAAATACAGGGTTCATGCACTCCTTAAAATCCATTTTATATAATTTAGGGGCCTTAAAACTCGTTAATATTATGTGGGATTCCTAAAAAATTTTGCATCCACAGTAACTGGGATTCGTGAAATGCACAACCCCTGCAAATTTCATTAACTGCGATAGAGAAAACATCAAATCTGAGCCATCTTACATAATCAAGTAGTTTTAAGTGAAATTCCAAAGGAAAAACTGCAGAAATAATAAACGTATAGTTACAAAATGTTACAATTAACTACACTGCTGGCCATCGTAAATGCAACACCCTGAAGGAAGCATGCAAATAATATGAAATTTACAACATGCATTAGCTGAGGTGAGATATGCAAATGATTAGAATTTCAGCGCAGACGCACATCAAGCGCGCCTGTGGCGCCACCTCAAAGCGCTATTTAAGGCTTGGAGATTTCGACGGTTTCAAGTACATCAATTGTGTTTTTCTTGCTTTTTTTTCAAAAAAACGATAAATTATGCCTCGTAGGAAACAACGATCATCTTTTGATCAAGTATCCGAGTTTGACAGAGGAAGGATAGTGGCATACCGAGATTGTGGGTTATCTTTCAGGGAAATCGGTCGTCGTATTGGACGAAACCAAACAACTGTGATGCGGATATGTGATCGTTGGGTGCAGGAGGGTACGACGGACAGACGTGATCGACCGCATCGACCTCAGTGCACCACGTCACGTGATGACAGGCAGATTACAAAATATGCTACTATTAAAGATATCCTTTGTGAACTTAAGAAGTAAACCCCTTTTTGTAAATTTATACTCCCATTGCTTGTAGAACTTAAAGGTGATGAAAGAAAATTTATATTTCTTTAACTAATTTAGAGTTTGTTACTTTCAGGAAACTATGTAAGAACAAAATAAAACTGAAGTTTAATTTTTGTCTTTCATCTATTTTTTTTTTTTTTTTTTTTTTTTTTTTTTGACATGGCTTAAGAAATCTATATTTTTTCCATATTCATTTTGAATTAAAATTTTTGTTTAAACATGTTTGTAATGCACAATGATAGATACAAATTCTCCAGCTAACCTAAGATTTCTTGTTGTGCTAACTTTGCTATATTTCAGTTTTTTAAGCTATTTAAAATAAAAAATTATTACGAATTGATAATCCAGAAAAAATTAGACTCCTAAAAAAATTTTTTTGGGGTCCCTAAATACTCCCAGGGGTGGATGCAGGCAAAATTTTGGTGCCTTTTGTGGCCCCTTTCACAAAATTGCGATCGATTAAAACAGCCCCTTCACGAAAATACAATCAATTAAAACTGTTGCTCATTGGCATTTTACCCTACATTTTTATCAGTTATTTTAACAAAAGAAGTGACTCATTAAAAATTAGTATGAAATTTCACAAAAATGGGACTCTGAAAAAAATTCCTGGATCGACCCCCAACTCCTAAAATTTCATTTGAAAAGTGAGTAAGAACCCTGCTCTAAAATTCTTGTTTTTGAGCAACCTTTTTCTAGTAACTGTGTTGACTGTTATTTAACTGTGTGAAAGTTATAAAATTACCTTTAAAAAAAGTTTCCATAAATACCCCGTAAATTATAGTGCTGATGACATTTTTTTGCATAATTTATTGTAATCCTAAATTATTATTATTAATTTTACTGTGAAAGATTAAGAGGAAACACATAATAAACAGATTGGTATTTTGTTTCTAATGCACAATTTCCTTGGGTTTCAGATCCTCCAGGCTATGGGCAAATCCTATCATCCTGGATGCTTTCGATGCTGTGTTTGTAATGACTGTCTTGACGGAGTTCCATTTACTGTAGATATGGACAATAAAATTTACTGTGTTAATGACTATCACAAGTGAGTATAATACAACATTTTGAAACTTTTATGTCAGCTGTCACATTTATTGACATTTATTCAGACTATTAAAAATGTTTACACAATAATCAATAATGGCAAAAACCAGTAACCTGTAAACCAGAGGTGAATTTGGGCTAATTATCTCAAACCCAAGCTTGAGTATTTGTAATATGAGTTCAAGTTTAATCTAATAAATAAATAAAATATATTTATTTCTAGAATATCATATGTTTTGCTGTGAAGTTGCTAGAATATTTATATTTTTTGCACAAATTCGTACAAGCAAAGTTGATGCACTGTTTAAATTTTTTATGTTCAAGTTTTTAAAATCATATTGATTTTTTTTTCAACATTACTCAAATTTTTTCTTGATTAGTCGCACAATCAAACATTAGTGCTTTAATACACTACATGTTGAAAAATGTGAGTAATGAATCCTGTATAGTAACTGGGGGCCAAAGCCCCTAGACTCGCTACTCTCGCTTTTCATATAAGGCATTCTGCCCTAATAAGGCTTATTTGTAAAAAAAAGGCATAATTGACAAACCTCAGATTGGATCTGATAGAATGTTACTGAGCTAATTCCTTGGTTCTTGCATCTTCATTTGAACAACTTCACCCTATTTTTAATTGTGTAAAACCTATGGAACACCTTGCGTATTTGCCATCCATGGCAATTTTTCATAATTTGGTCACTTACGTATACATATAGTTAATAATTATTTCTAAGAAAATAGTGCTTCATATGTTTTCTTTGATAAAAAAAACTGTGGAACACCTATTATATCTTGCTACTAATGGCACCTTTTCATTATTTGGAAATTTGCGCATGCTCGTAACTGATAATCATTGTTCATGTAAGGTTACCTTGAAAACAGTTATCCATACATTCATATACATAATCGTTTGCAGATTGGCTTATTTAGTTCCGCGAAATATATCAACTCGTTGCACAAGCAAATATCCAAACTGTACTTCCTATAATAGCATAGTTAACGCCGCCAAATATATCTAATGGGTGGCAAATAGCCAAGATGAACTTAACTGGCATTGCTATAATATGCATATGAATTATTTTCCATATTCAAAATACTGGGTGCTAACATTTTGAAACGCACATAGCACATAGATTCAAACGCACATAGTGCATGGCATAGATTCACCCTGCTTGAGATAGTGTTTTTCCAGATCATACCTGATGCCAAAATGGTGCTCACTTACACTCATTATTGGAAAAAGTCCTCCTACCAAGGCACCCCCCCCCCCTTGGCAGATCGCCCTAGTGTAGCGTTGCCATAATCACACACACAACAACATTATTAGAAAAACGAATCGGCATCAATGTTAAACTCCTGTTATCTGTGACTCTACCTTACTCTTTAAACTTTGTGTAACACACTTTGACTTATTTATTTCTCTTACTTTTTAATTTGGCGAAAAAATGGTGTACTTCTACTTCATGTTTGTTAATTTCACGCAGTAATTGCTTTGTTGCAAAGGCATGAATGATTTTATGCTGGCAAAAATTGCCAATCCTGGCAACCATTATGCTTATTTTTTCAGTTTTTTATTAATATCTTCTAAAATAATTGGAATTTCAAAATTTAAGTCAACTTATCCGCTTCCCTGGAATTTTCCAAATCCGTGGACACTTTCGTCGAAACTCAAATTCCCATGGTTTCAGAGGAAATAGCAGAACAAGCTTCTGGCAGCGGCCATTACTTTTTTTTTAGAATAGAGAGATAGCATTAGAAGGTGTTACATTTAAGACAGGTTTAGAAAAGAAATTTTACATCTTATTAGGGATGATTAAACAGCAGGCTGACGACAGGGGTTGCAGACCATATCTACATTACTTGCTTTATACCCTTAGATGAATAAAACGTTATTTTCACAGAATGGCAGAAAAAAATCGTATACAAAGCAACAGGACAATATTAAGTCTATGCGGAAAGGTTTTCCATGATTACTTTATGCTAGTATCACTGTGCCAAATTTGGTTTTGAAGGAGTTATCAAACAAATATGTCATGACAAAAAAATTTTGCTTATTATTGTTCATCTTTAACATTGATACAGAAATCTAAATATTAAACCTTTCTTAAAATTTATTTAAAACAAAAGCTTATTTGCCCTTTGCTAATGTATTTTCATCTCCCCTCTCCCTCAAAAATTGTTTGCATGCTTTAATTTCTATTTGAAAACAACCGCAAAATCTAGGAACATTTTTTCACCTGGCCCAGTAGTATACACAGTAATTTTTGTCTGAAATTCTATGAAAATGTTACTCGAATAGAGGAAATTTTGCTACCAACTCTGAGTAGCAATCCTGTAAAACTATATTTTCTCTCTAAGCGTAACATGTCTTCATTGACCTTTTCATAGATTAGAAAGAGCTTGTTGTGGAGGCAGTTACAATGGGCAGTAGAGAAAAATGTTTGACAAAATATCATACTCTTAACAGCCTACACTTAATATATTTAATCTGCATCCGCTTAAAATAAGTAATTGCATATTCTATTTTTAATTACAAAAGTAACATTGCTGCTGCCATTTAAGTTCCTAAATTATTTCTAAATTCGAGGCACCATGCAAATGAAGATTGGGGTAATTTCAATAAACTGTTGTTTCAAATATACTGGAAATGCAAAAATTGCAAATTAGTCCTTTTGTAAATAAACTTATGATGTAGATGTGACAATTTTTAACTTTCCTACCCAAATAAAGCACTACCTAAAGTTAAAATTTTCTAAAAATTAGGAAAGGGGTGTATTTTTAGATTTGTAATGTAACACAGGTTTTTATTCTTTTTTTATATAACATAATTAAGGCACATTTCAGCCAGTCTCACCAATGGTGTGGATTTTAATGTTTTCAATAACATTTTTTCTTATTTTTTAAGCACTAGAGTGCTATTTTGTTCACACCAGTACAGTGAAATACGTTTAACATGAAAAATCGGTTAACACGAAATGACACAACTGTCTGGAATGCAAAATATGCAATTTAATGCATTTTTGTTCTTTTAACACGAAACAAAAATCATTTTACACGAAAAAAAGTTCGTTTTTGATCTTCAGTGGCATGTTTGCGACAAGTCACTAGAACGTTTTTGTGGAGAATAAATTTTATTTAAATTCTGGGAAATGGTTTTTCTACCTTTTGTCATCCTAGAAGTATTAATAGCATCATCCATCAGGTCTCTCCCCCTCCCCCCTCGCCCTAATGAATAGAATTCTTATCTGTATCAAAGAATCGGCATTTGGTGGAAATGCACTTTAATTGTTCTCATAGGGCCCGTTTACATGCACACAAATGCGGAGTAAATGCCGGAACTTTCGCTGCTTTCTACCCTTTTGGATGCATTGCACATGTTGTGCTCAGGATGGAATTCAGTGAAACCTACGACCATCAAAAATTGTTTTTGCCATGCAGGATTTTCCAAAATAACAAATTCTTTAGCATTGCAAGAATCAGCCGACAAAGAGAGTGAGCTGACATTTAACGAAATATTTGGGAAAGTCTCAGAATTACTGGACTGTCCAACAATATCAATAACTGAATATGTTTCGTTCGATAATGATGTAACTACAGCATCGATTATGACAGAAAAGGAGATTTCGGATATTGTTCAAAATCCAAAAGATTGTGTTTATTCTGACGACGAGTCTGACAACAGATTCTACGATGCAGTTCCGGTCCCTACTTCAGAAGTGCAAAAAATTATAAATAGTGTACACAATTATTTAGATGCGCATTCTAATGGAGACATGAATAAAACTATGGACGATCTTGAACAATTTGTGGACAATATGGCTCTGAAAAATACATTTAAAGAAAAAGATAACTGATTTTTTCTCCCCAAAATAATATTTTTTGTAATTGCTTTTCATCGCAATGAATGCAACCCACTTGTTGTTTAACAGGAAATCGATATAAAATATAAGAACATCGAAAATATAGTGAGTTCTGTTCTTTTTTTTACAAATCTTTTAACACAAAAAAATATTTTGGTCCCTTCGGTTTCGTGTTAAATGTTTTTCACTGTATTTGTTTTCAACATAATTTTTAGAGTTTATTTGGGGACATCGACTTGTTTTAATTACATTTTTCAATAGGGGTTGCTGAATAGCAGGGAGGAAAATAAATTGTTGACCTGGTTTTAGTAGAAGGTTTTAATATTATTTCCAAAGGAGTGTATATAGAACTAGGAAGAAAAAAATATGGCTAGCTCATGCACAATGATACTTTCCAACTTAATGGAATAAGAATTAAAATAGGGATGATGCATGGATTATGATATTAGTTTAATACATATAGCACTTAATATATAGATAGCACTTAATGTATATTTAAAGTATAAAAGTGTTTCAGGTTTTTTTTTTTTTTTTTTTTTTTTAATCAGTGTAATGCTATTAAGTTTTGTATTGGGGTGTTAGAAATATAAGTGTTTCAGAGTCCGTGGTCAGCATAACTATATACAGTTGGACCTCATTATCCTGACACTGTCAGGACCATAAAAAATATTGCCTTTAGCAAAGTGTCACGATAACTGGAGCTGCATATGTACGAAATTGGTCATTTGCACAAAATTGGGATTTTGATAAACTGCCATGACAATGGGAGTGACATGAAATTTGAGTGTTGGGTTAATGAGATCCGATTGTATTAGTATTTAAAATTAAATGCTGCTGGTTGTCTTTGAATAGAATTGGACCAACAGTTTGTTATTTTTGTTATGAAGCCATAATCTAGATGTCTTTGTGAGGCCTTAACAGCTAAATGAATTGTATCAGTGACTACAAGGGAATTAAGAAAGTTTTAAAAACAGACAAAAAATCAATAAATTTCCAAGCATAGTGGCTTACTGTAACTCATAATTAGTTTTCAAGATGAAAAGTTGTTTTGAAAGCATCATTTTAGCATGATAAATAAGAATCAAGCCCAACATAAAAGGCTGCAGTTCACTCAGAAACACATAAATTCAGTTCAACAGTACAATAAGGTCAGAGGTTTCAGCAAAATAGATTATTTGATTTCTAACCGTGGTATGTTTATCGAAATGGGTGTAATGAGTATACATTCGTATGATATGCCTCTGTTTGAAGAAGAATAAAATAATTTAATACTTTGCCTAGTACATAAAATTGGATATATGTTCAGATAATTTTTTTAAATATTAATTTAGTTTCATTAACATTCATTATTATCAAAAATTACTCCTAAATGTGGTTACTATTTTAAGCATTACACAAATTTAATCTTTATATGTGTAAATTATCAAACATTCAAAGTTAACTATGCATTTAATGTTTCTTTTTATTAATACAATGTAAAATTTCATTTTTATTTTTTAAAATTAATATGTCTATAATTCTCTTTATAGAATGTTTGCTCCAAAGTGTGCTGCATGTGGACATGCAATTACACCTGTTGAAGTAATTTCTTTTTTCTTATTCTTACATTATGTTTTATGTGTTTTCTGTTTATGAATGAATTTTATTATTAATTATATCTTTATTATGTAGTATAATCTGCTTTCATATGTCCTTAGTTGTTTCTCAGTGGAATATAGATTTTTTTTTTCTAGTTGCTTGATAGATAATGATATTACAGTTGACTCAGTATAAGGCTTTTGCTTTTAAAAAAGCAGAATTTTTGAATGGCTTTCAAAAATAAACCATTGATGTTAAACGCCCCCCCCCCCAAAAAAAAAAAAAAATAATAATAATGCTTCTTCACTAAATGCTGCTTATACAAGAAGTCAACTTGTTAATCTCATGCAACTTTCAGAAATTCTTCACTGTAAAAATTGCCTTCAAAAATGGGTAGAGAAAGAACAAAAAATGATCAAAAATGGTGCGGTATTTCTTTTTGATAGTGTTTCTTAACCTGTTTTGGTTGATGCTCACTGAAAATAATTAGAATTATTTGCAGCACTTCTGAATATATAAATTGCATAAGTTGTATGATACAAAATATTGATAAATATAAATAACTATAAAAATCATTTATTTACAAAAAAAAAAAAAAAAAAAAAAAAAATGTATTCGATAAGAGGGTTGAAACTGTTTTCGCATGGATCTTGCTGCAAACAGCTCTTTCAAAAATCGACAGGACGGTTTTCCATACTATGAAATAAAACTTTCACATTTCTAGTGTATAGCTTAGCAAAAGTGAACAAGACAACACATGCTAAATATAGAAAATGTCATATCCCTGGTACGACACCATGCAGTGTTAATAATTTTTCATAAACCATGCCACGCAAGTTGAGAATGTGTGTTTAAGATTTTTTCTTGAATTTTTTTGTAACTATTCTGTCATAATTAGATTCATTAAAAAACTGTTTAAAAATTATTTGATGTCTTATAAAAACCGTAAAATATCAGTCACAAGGGTGTTCCTTTTAGAAAGTGATAGGTGTCACATTAATTTTGAACAACTTTAAAAACAAACTAATGATGTTGAACACTTGAAAAAATTGATTTCTTTACTAACTGCTCTAAAAACTCATAGGTATATTTGTGCATCTTTGAGTATTTATTCATATTCATGCATCTACATCTCATACAACTTTCAAAAAACTAATTCATGAGCACAAAAACTGCCTTCGAAAATCAACTGAAGTGTTTATGAAAGTATTGCAAATTATCATTAATTTGCATTTTTTAGTTTAGTGTATTGTAATTCCTATAGATTCATTGCTTGTAATAGTTCCTTATACAACTACTTCTAAAGAGACTTTCTAAATTTTTTTGAGTCTGCAGTGCTGTTGAATTCTTTAAAAAGCTGTCAGAAGTTGCATTATGTACTAAATGAACAGCCTTAACTGCTAAAGCAAGGAAACATTACTTATTGAAACCCTCAGGTTTAAAGAGGACAGATATTCATATCTATAGGAACCAGGGGCGTAGCCAGAAATTTTTCATGGGGGGTGTTACGACTACTACAACTCATATATATGTATACGAGGGTGTGATAATGTAGTGAAGAATATACATTTTGGTACGGCAAAAAATTCCTCATGGGGGGGGGGTTATGACCCCCCTTGGCTACGCCCCTGATAGGAACCCAAGTAGGGCATACGGTGGGAGAAAGGGATGTTTGCCAGACATGAGTCAGGGGCTGATCACAGTCTGTGACCTATTGCTTTTTCTATTTGGACATTGAGTTCTAGTCTGATAAAAGACTATGTTGTCTTACCTGACATCTGATAGGCTAAATTCTACTGGATTTAATGAAATGTGGTTATATAGATTAGATTGTGCAGAATTATAACTCAGTGTTCTTAAAAACTTATTTGATTTCATTAGTTATGTAAAAGGATGAAAATAGTTTACCATACAATTGTCTGCATACTGTTTATTTTGTATTTTTAATTTCTACCACAGTACCTACTGCATAAAATAGTCTTTTTGTATTAATACAATGCTATCAAGAGATGCCATTTGCATCTCAGTTTTACAGCATTATTAGATTCGATGCAGTAGCCTGTACAACACTAACACCTACAGATTCTGCATAATTTTAGCTGATTACACAATACTGACACTGCAAGATTACTTCACAAAATTTACATTTTTGTTTTAACAGACTTTTTCCTTTTTAAAAAAAGTACTACATGATAATTTTTCTTTCTGTTACCTTTTATTTTAAATGATATTTGAATATATATATATATATATATATATTTATAAAAAGTATAGATATTGGTGATTTGAAGAAATGGCTCCTTGGAAAATTGCTGTAGTTTTCAAGGAATTATTTTATTATTTTGAAATTCATATTATAAACTTCTAAATTTTCAAAGTTGAAAGAATTTATAAACCCCACCAATAACGCATAAATTCCATTAAAAAGAAATCAACATGAATTTGCAAAATTTGTTCAATGTTCTTAATCATGCCATTAAAATAACATGCAATCTTACAACATGCCATTAAAATGTTGTAAGATTTTTTTCTTAAAGAAGTCAATATATTTTTTGTGTACCACTCATCAAGTTATTTTGTATATTTAGTTTTGATGCATTTTTACACTCTTAGATGTTTATTATTATTATTATTTTTTTTTTACTTTAAACTGAAAAAGAAACAAATTTCATTAAATGCTGCCATCTAGTGAAGAGTATTAAGACTAAAATTCTACTTTTTTTAAATGTGTAAAATTTTAGGAGTAAATTTGATAAAATTTACTCCTAATATGTTTTTCTGAACGACTTTTTGATCAGCTCTTTTAGAAGTTATGTTTTTCTGAAAAACTTTTTGATCAGTTTCTTTAATAAAATATGTTAAAAAACTTTCAGATAAAAAATACAGAAAAATTCATAGACAAGAGTCCCAAATATATTACTTCAACAGCCCTTTTAAACATTGGACAAATTTGAGATCCAGTTTGTGTGATCAAATCCAATAAAAGTTTTTCAGAAAAACATTAATTTGATTTGATCACTCAAACAAGAGTGATCCTTATTTTATGAAAATTACACTCGAATTTGCCAAAATAACATTTTTTAAAACATGCAGAAACCGATTTGACTACCATCGGTAATTTAAAACATACATTAAAATTTTAAATATATTTATATATAGCATATTTCTCAAATTTCTATTTTACTTTCACCTTTAAGGCTCAAAAACTTCATGAGAAAATGCTGCCATCTAGTGGAGGATATTAATATTAAAGTTTTATATTCTTACACTTTATTTACTTAACACCCCCCCCCCCCCAACCTATTAACACAATTTATGGATTATTTTATTTGTTATCTGTAAATGAATTTATCAATAATAAATTCATTTCAAGCTGATGCTTTCATATTTATGTCATTTATACTTTGCACATTCATCAAAGTATTGTAGGATTTGAGTTCATCGTCCCTCCCCTTCCCTCTTACCAAATTTATTGATGATATCTCAAATTCGTCCAGTGTTTAAAAAAGCTGTTGAAATAATATATCTGGGACTCTTGTCTACGAATTTTTCTGTATTTTGTAAATATATTTTTCTAAAGGAACTGATCAAAACATTTTTCAGAAAAACATAACATGGATTTAAGCCATGGGAAATGTTTTAATTTTCGTGTGCAATAATCCTAATTTTCACATACGTTACCAGGGAGTGAGCCACAGAAGCTTGGAACCCTTCCAAAATTTGGATTTTTCTTATTTGTGAAAGTCAATAATCAAGCCATCTTTGTTCCTTTGACATCTTTTGGACAGGGTGGCAACAGATCAGGGAAATCCTAGAAAAATCAGGGTACTTTATTGATCTGGATTGATCATGGAAATATCAGGGAATTTTGTGAAATATCCAAAAATCGAAGAATTTTCATTTTTGCCTTGTGCAGAAGACCATTTTTAGCTGTGGATCAGTAGCTGGCATGTTAAGTTGTTAATTGTTACTTTAATTATTTAGCCTCGTGGTGGATTGGCTCTTTTCCTTTTGCCAAGAAGGTGGTACTTCATGGTCATTGTGACCTGTGACGCCTTATTCCACTCCTGAGTTTTCTAACAGTTTTGTCACGGTAATTTTGATTGTTATTGAGTGTTCACAAGGATCAGGGAAAAATCGGGGAACTTTTTTCGCAATTTCTGTAGCCACCCTGTTGGACCCTCCATGAAAATTTTTTTGGCCTGTGTGCTTCTGTGGATGTAAGTGTATGACTCCGGGTCCTTAAAGCAGCTTTACTCATGGTGCTTCAAACATGCAAAATTTTATCAAATATAGCCAGTTATGGTGGAAAATGCTGAAGTATCTGTTGGTATTTTTGGAAATGTAAATAAATAAATGAAGTAATAATAATCTTCTATCACAGCTTAAAATTTGTTTGTTGTCTGCAAAAACATTCAAGTTATTTTATGTTTGGTTTTCAACATTTTCTTTTATTTTTCTTCAATTCAGGGTACAGATGAAACTGTTCGTGTTGTATCTATGGACCAAGATTTCCATGTGGACTGCTATGTTTGTGAGGTATGCTTTTTTTTTATATCTATTCGTTTACAATTTAACCCTTTCCCAATGCTGAAAAAAGGGCAGCCATTGCCATCGCTCGACTTAACTACCAGCAAGATGGCAGACGATCGAAACGTTCATCGCGCGCCACAGCTCTAGAGACCCTTTTTTGACGACAGCTGGCTGTGCTCGCGCACAGCCAGCTGCATCAAAAAAGGGGCTCTAGAGCTGTGGCGCACTGAACGTTTTGATCGTCCGCCATCTTGCTGGTAGTTAAGTCGAGCGATGGCAATGGCTGCCCTTTTTTCAGCAGATGTCAGTGCTGTTAAAAGTAATCGTGACCATTTTTTTAACGGGGAAAGGGCGTGCTAAAACATAAAGGATTCTCGTGAAGCTATGTCACCCGCAACTATTTTTATAGAATCCAATCTATTCTTCGTGACTTGCAACAGTCAAAATGTCAGAGTTGGGTGTTCCCAGAGTGGGATCACTGCACTTTAAATTGTTAAGAAAAAATACACCACCCATAAAGTTATCTGTGAATTTTTTTTTTTTTAATGTAATCAGAGGTAAAACGATTATACTGTTAGTACCTGCAGTGAATTATAAGAGTTTTAACCCTTTCCGGATAGCTTCCGAATCTGCAGAAGTTACTCCCAAGACGAAAAACACAGCTGCATGAATTACCTTGGATGACAGGAGACTATTATTGCTTAGTCTAATCTGCATGGAAGCCTTCAAAATTGCATTATGTTCTATATTAATTTTTGATGTATTATACCGTCGACATGTCAAGCGAAGAGATTAGTCGCCAATGGGTTTGTACTCTGCAGTTCCGTTGCTATTGCATACGCGATAATGCGCATCAAAATACCGTATGTTCTGCTTTGGTTAAACTGAATCGTGTTACTTTTAAAATTTATAAATTTTCATGTGTGCGGTTGATTTTTAAAATTGATTTATGACTTAACGAAATTTAAGCGTTTAACAAAGCATTGTAATTGGAATAATATGAAAAGTGTGTGTTATTAACTGCGGAGTTTGCATTAAGCAGAACTGTTATGTGTAGGCCGTCAAGGCACCATTTGATGGCTTGCGTTTGTTTTGTACTTATTTTAAAATGTTTGCGTGTGTATTAAAAAAAAAAATGTTTTGTATGTCTTGATGGAATTTAAGTATTACTTAAATAGGTTTATGTTTATAATAGCAAAATTGGTTTTTGTTTTTATGGCAACTCGGGTGGTATGTAAATATTTGACCAGGAGTATTTGAAGGTAACCCAACCTTAGCGACGCCAACTAGGTGAAAAAAATTTTTAGCGAAAATGTCGATGGGTATAATACACAAGTACCTAATTTTTTTTCCCATGATAGTTGGCTTAAGAAAGAATTACATTGTTATATTCTGCTCTCATGAGTAATTTCAACATTAGAAGTGAAAGAGATTATAAAAAATCAGTACTCTGCTTGAGAAACTGTGTTCCCTTTGACAAACTAAGGTAGAGTTTAATATTTACCTTAATTTAATGTAACTTTTATTTAAAAAATATAACGAGAATTTACATTAGATTTTGTACTGCTTAAAAATAGAATATTTAAAAATTATTTTAAAAGCACTTTTGTGTGCGATACCAGTGATTGAAGTGCAGATACACTTTGAAAACAGGTACAATTATCAGCATCATTTGATTCATCTATAGATGAATGAGATGAAGTCCAAGAATCTATACTATCCGCCGTACTTTCATCAGTGTATGTGATTGCTTTAATAGAGATAATGTGTTTTTCTGCATTAGTCCTCTTTTTCTTTTAGCCATATTTTCACCTCGCTTATTCTAACTTTCTGACCCCAGACTGTGAAAATACTATTTTAGAACAAATATCACCCATCCCTCTAAAAAATAAGAAATGAAAACAGAAACTCCCAACTAGAAAAGAGTGGACTGAACAGTGCAATTCACTGTAAATGCGTTTATTTACATTACCAAAGTACTTCGGTAATGTAACTTCCCTAGGGAAAAAAAAGGTGAATAAAAATAAATAAAAAAGTATTTCTGAAGGCTAGTGGTATCTGAAAAACAGCTAGGAACCTTTAGGGATAGTTTAAGGCGTATTAGGGCATAAGATGTTAAAAGGTTTCAATTTTTGATGATTTATTGCAAAGTTCTGAGCAAATAAATAAATTCCCAAAACTGAAATTAGCTTGACGAAATCTTCCATGTTTGGCAAGAAACTAACAAATCTTACCGTTTATTACTAAGAAGAAGTATAGTTAGAATATGACTGACAAAGATTGTAAAACAATTTTAAGGCAATTTTAATATAGATTTCAATTCCAAAGAAGTGTTTTATGGAACAAAGAAGACAAATATGGTATGCTCATGGATTAGAATATGCTTAATGAAGATTGTAAAGCAGTTTTAGTAAGTGAATTTAATATGAATTTGAAAGAAGTGTTTTATAGAACAAGGAAGAAAAATACAGCAATAATTCATGAATTATGATATACTTTCCAGCTTAATGGAATAAGGGAAAAAAACAAGGATGATGCATGGTTTATAAAACACTTTTAATGTATAGTTTTTTAGTGCATATTTAAACTGTGTAATTGTTTTAGATTTAAATTTTTTGTGTGCAGATGTTGAAAATTTCAGATTTTTCCAACCCTGTTATACAGTATACTATTGCAGAGGGTCTACCAGTCAGGAAAGTCTTGAAAAAGCCAGGGAAATTGGAAGCAGGTCAGGAAAGTCTAGAAAAGGAACTGGGAAGTGGAAAATTCTGAAAAGAATAAATTTTCTTCTGTATAAAAATTTTTCTTTCCTTTATTTTTTTAACCCCTTTTCAGACTCCAGGGAGTGAAAAATGCTGAAAAGGGGGATTTATGTTTAGGAAGGAAGAATTGATCAGAATGTTTGTGGGATATGCAATGCTCGCACCTCTTCTGCATTTTGCGGTTAGTTTTGTGACGAGGGTCAAAAGCTATTTGTCTATGATCAGCAATAGAATTTCTTTCTAAATTGAAAAAAGTATAGTAGACAAAAATTAAATATTTCTATTCGAAATTTTGAACATAAGATTAGGCGCAGATTCCAGATACATCACATTAATATTCCAATAGCATAAGTACCGTAATTTCCGGAAGAAACGCCGCATCAGCATAAACACCGCACTCGAAGAAAAATTAAAACTGTACAGAAACACCGCATTGGCGTAAACGCCGCACTAAATTAAATTGCATGCACATGACCTTGAACCTCACAGTTGGAAAATTTTGCTGTGTCATGATGTATGGCATTTCATTTAAGAGAAAAAAATGAAATAAAATCATAATATAAAAATAAATTATTAAGTAATTAAATTACTAAGTTGGCAGGAGAGTCAAAAGCTAACAGGGTTTCATCCATATTTATTACTAGCTGAAGTACCCGTCCTTGACGGGTTTGTGAATGCAAATTTCCAAAAAGCAAGAACTTTCGTCAGCATTGTAGGAGTACACAGAATGGATGTAGTATGTTGCCAAAGTAAAGAAAGCTAAGTTATAATTTTTATGTATTGTTAAAATATTACAGGTTAGAGAGTAACTAAGTAATATTTCATTCGCTTTAGTTATAATTATGTGATGCGCGAACGAATATTTACGCATATTGAAATAATTTTCGCAAAATCTCAAAATCTAATCAATATTTTTTGAAAAATTGGAAGCCTAGAATTTAAGTTGAGTGACAAGCTATCATGTCACCCAATTTCGTTTAATTCCCTGCAGTCTTTATTTCGTGATGCTCGAACAAAATTTCAGCATTTTAAAACGACTTTCGCAAAATCTCAAAATGTAATCAAAATATTTTTAAAATTCTCTCAACGCCTATAAATTAAGATTAGCAACTATCTATCATATGACTAAATTTCGTATCATTCGTATTAGTTGTTATTACGTGATGTTTGAAGAAATATGTACGGATTTTGAGAGAATTTTCACAAAATCTCAAAATATAATAAAAATGTTTAAAAAATCTGATGTGTCCAACACATGACTTCCTTGCACGTATTATTAGATCAAAAATATTTTCGACGCACTTCCTCTAAATTTATTTGTTTGAAAGAGATAAAATATCAATAATAGTAAGGTTTAGCGATTTGCAGCCAAATATTTCGATATCGCCAAGCTGAGTTCAATTTGAAAGATTTCCTTCTGACATTTTATTTGGCGATATTTCACCAAAAGCCGACAAACTTGAGATAGTCAGCGAGATTTTGGGGATAGCCAAAGTGTCTGTTAGTCATTGACCACAGACTTTCAATGAATTGAATGCATCCATACACCTCAATGTATTCAAAGTCATTTGGCTCACCCTGTAAATAAATTCTCAGTCGATTGCTGTCAAAAAACATATTGAAAACAGTTAGATATTACAATAGTTCTAAATACAAAAGTTAAAAAATCTACGGGTTAGTTTTAGAGTTATACAAAATACGAAATAACTTTTGGCGCCAAATTTGGCGATATTTCGGCGAAACTCGTCAATGTCGACGACATTTGGCGAGATTTTAAGCATGAACCAAACAATGACAGATTATCGCCAAATTTGGCGATATTTCGCCAAAACTCGCCAAGAACGATGACAAATGGCGATACTTTGGGCATGGACCAAATGATTGACTATCGCCAAATTTGGCGATATTTCGCCAAAACTCGCCAAGGTCGAGGACAGACGGCGAGTTTTTGGGCATGTACCAAACAATGACTGTCTACAGTTGTATTATATTGAAGATGTCCATAGACATTAAAGTACTAAAATTCTTTTCGGTGGTCCTGTAAATAAACTCTCCAGTAGATTGGAACCAAAAATCGAGATACACAACTAGATGTTACAACATTCTTATATATGAAATTTCATAATAGTTTTTGAGATTTGAGAGTTAAATATGCACACACGTACACCAAAAGTCGCCAAGCTTGGCGACTTTTGGCATAGTTCTTGAGGGAGGCACGTGACCGTGGTCGGACCATTACCTAACTTATGTGGTAGGACGGTATTGTGCTTGAAATGGATGAATGCCCCTAAAATTGCCATTGACCGTAATGTATTGGAAATCTTTTGAGTGTTCCTGTAGCAGAACTACAAATGATAAAGACACTTTTTTTAATGGAGAAATTCATTTTCTAACTCTTTACAGCATATATCACTTCTGAGTCGTTTGAAATAGCCCAATACCTCTAAAAAACGCTTTGATGAATTTCGGCCCATAGAGCGTAATGTATTTCGAATCTTTTGGGCGGTTCTGTAGATAAACTATCCAGTCGAATGGAATCGAAAGGGGAGGTGCACAACTAGATGTTACAGCAATCCTAAATATAAAGTTTCAACATTCTACGCCTAATAGTTTTTGAGATATGCGAGTTTAATGAGTTTCGGCCCATTGAGCGTAATGTATTTCGAATGTTTTGGGCAGTCCTGTAGATAAACTATCCAGTCGAATGGAACCAAAAGGAGAGGTGCACAACTAGATGTTACAACTATCCAAAATATGAAGTTTCGACATTCTACGCCTAATAGCTTTCGAGTTAGGCGAGTTTAATGAATTTCGGCCCATAGAGCGTAATGTATTTCGAATCTTTTGGGCGGTCCTGTACATAAACTATCCATTCGATTGCCACCAAAAGGGGAGGTGCACAACTAGATCATAGAACAATCTTAAATATCAAATCTCAACATTCTACGACCAATAGTTTTTGAGATATGCGAGTGACATACATACGTACGTACAGACGGCATGGAAAAACTGGCCACAGCAGACTCGCCGCTGGTCAAAATGAGTTGCAGACACGTTAATATGATCGTGCATGCTAGCCTACGATAGGATGCATCGAAAAAAATTTTAAAATTAAATTTAGAGGTAGTCAAAATCGGTTTTTTTGTCGAAATTTGGCCCCCAAAATTTTTCGGGATCACATTACTTCCTTATACTACGTACAAGGAAGTAAAAATTGGACACCTATAGTTCATGTTGTGCAACCATCTATCATTTGACCCAATTCCATATCATTCGCTTTAGTCGTTATTACGTAATGCGGGAACAAAGATTCACTCAGTTCTAAAGATTCACTTTTCTTGCCTTCAGAGTTGAGAGTTAATCATTTATGGCACGTTTCCACTGGGAGGCTTCCGCGACGACCACCGCTTCCTCATATGTTGAGAGCTCCACGGTGCACAGAAATGAGATTTCACCATCAGTAGAATCTGGCTCAGAATCATCGTCGCCTGCGACTGGAGGGGAGGGTGCAGGATCCGAAGTTTTGAAGTTGAAATAGCTTGCGTCGTAGACTATACCGTCAGAGTCACAGTACTCTTTCACCTTTTTGGCTCCTCTTAAACGTAGATTGGAGTTTGGTGGGTAATAGTATACGTCGATCCGACCTCTTGTTTTACCGCTCGCTCTCTCCTTCTCCACGCGACGCCAGGGTACGTCTCGGCAATGTGTCACTCGGCTGGGACTTCTTCGGAGACTGGAGCTGGACTACTAAGAACAGTTTCTGCATTTTCCTCTGGAGCTTCTGCCAGTTGAGGGATAAATCTGGAATTAGAATCAAACAAAACGTTCTTAGTGTATCCCTTCACAAGCTCATTGAACCGGACGTGTTTCGTCTCTAAAATTTTTCTTTCTCTCGAAAGCCATATCCGGTACCCGACGGTGTCAAACGCATATCCGACGAGGACACCCACTTTTGATGTTTGAAGAAATATGTACGGATTTTGAGATAATTTTCCCAAAATCTCAAAATATAATAAAAATGTTTAAAAAATTGGACACCTATAGTTCATGTTGTGCAACCATCTATCATTTGACCCAATTCCATATCATTCGCTTTAGTCGTTATGACGTAATGCGGGAACAAAGATTCACTCAGTTTTAAACGATTTTCGCAAAATCTCGAAATCTGATCGATTTTTTAATTAGATGCTTATAGTTTAAAGTGAGTGACCACCTATCATTTCACCAAATATCATTTTTTCACCTTTGCAGTTATTACGTGATGCTTGAACACAAATTTACGCAGTTTGAAAGGATTTTTGCAAAATCTCAAAATCCAATCAAGATTTTTTAAGAATTCGATGCCTATGTTTTGTTGTTCCTAGGGAACAAAACATCGTGAGGTCCTACTTCTGCTTACCAGAGTTAAATTAAAAAAACAAAGCCATAAGTAGGCTAAAATATTTTTATTAAGTAACAAGTTCTATTTACAAGTCATGACAACAATTATGACATTTTACGGGACACAGGATGCAAAACGTTACTACGGTCACATGAGCAAGAAAACATTTCAAAAGAATTTTAAAGGATATTTAGCTAAATTTAGAACTAACGTTTACATTTCTGCAAGGCTCACGCAACTAGCGTAACAGGCCAATAAGTACTTAAGACTTAAGTAAGTAAGACTAAGTAAGTAAGTAAGACTTAAAGTTCCATTTAATTTAACGATATCTGCAAATCGCAGTATAAATTAAGTTACGTTACTTTAAACACGGCTTACAGCCGCTGGCTGAACTGCGTCCTACGCACCCGGCTCCCTCTCTGCTGCTCTGCAACCAACTAAGATTGAGAGTTCTTATACAACAGTAGAATGCCGCTAGCTGACGTGGCGTCCAATCAGAGACCGCCGCACACGGGAGCGAGGATATTAGCATATGGCGAAAACTTGAAACATTTGCATATGATTCGCACGTGGCGAAGGAATGACTCGCGAGCTAAATCAGCACAGAAAAGAATATCGCGGAAAAGAGATTACGGCCAGCAGCACAAACGCTGCTCAACTTCGCCGATGAAACTTGTTTTGATTTTAAACCGGAGCTCATGTGTCCGTTTACAAATGATGATGCTGCTCCAATTCGAACAGCTATTAAATCTTTTTGCGACGACGGGAGAACGGATTGTTGTTTTGAAACTGGGAAAGGTTTTTACTTAAGTTTTAGTTACGTTTTACTTATGCTATTGAAGATAAGAATTAAGTAATTTAAGTTAAAATAAATTAATTTCAGTTTCATAATAATTAATCCCTACAAAACTCCCCCTTTCTCCCATCGTCGTAAATATGATAATTATATTTAAACAATTTTTCTTTTGTGACCGGCTTGGTCAACAAATCGGCTACGTTCCAATTTCCAGGAACCTTCAATAATTGAAAAAGTCCATCTTTCAATAACTCTTTTACAAAATGGAATCGAATATCAATGTGTTTGTTTCTAGCATTCTCAAGTTGGTTTTTACTGTAATAAATAGCACTTTCAGAATCGCTGAACATAACAGGTTTCTCAATTTTAATTTTCAAAATATCTGCACTCTCTTCATAAATTCTATGCAGCCAAAGTAATTCTTTACAGCATTCTGATATGGAGATTAGAGATGAGACGGGCTCAGCCCGAGCCCGGGCCCGACTCGGGCTCGGGCTCTGTAATTCACGGTTGCGTTCGGGCTCGGGCGGGCTCGGGCTCGTGAAAAATTTCTCCTTTGTTGAACATACTCCTTGAAACAGATTTTAAAAAGTGATTCATGGGATAAATAGACGTACTTATTTCAAAAAATAGCGGCACGGGGGACTAGAAGGTGTGTGAAGCTCCAAAAATTATTGTATCCTATTCATGAAGTAGTTAATTTTATTTGTCTTTAGCTGAAATTTCTGGCTCGGGCGGGCTCGGATTAAAAGTCTTCGGGCTCGGGCGGGCTCGGGCTTCAAAAAATGAGCCCGAACTCATCTCTAATGGAGATATACTCAGCCTCCATCGTCGACAACGCGACGCACTTTTGCTTTCTCGTTTTCCAAGAAATTGGAATATTTTTAAAGAAAATTATAAATCCGGAAAAAGATCGTCTACTATCACGATCGGAGGCCCATGAAGCGTCAGTGAATGCACTTAAATGCTTCTTGTCGTCTATGGTCAAAGGTATGAAATAATTTTCAGTCGAAACTACATAATTAAAAACTTGACATAACAACCGCCAGTGTGTTAACGTTGGGCAGGAATTAAATTGAGCTAACATCGTCACCGCAAATAAAATATCGGGTCGGGATCGAGTTGCTAAAAACAGTAACGATCCGATCAGCTGTCTATACGGGACTTCTCCTTCAACAGAAGGTTTATTGCCGCTCGTAACAAGTCGGCCTGGCGACATTGGCAATTCACATTTAACAAAGGGAATATTTTTGAATTTTTCTTTTAGACGACTAATATACTGCTTCTGGTGAATAGCCCAATTTCCCTGTGAATCTTTAAATTCTATACCTAAAATTTTCTTTACTTCTCCAAGATTTTTTATTTCGAATTTAGATTTTAAAAGTTCAGTGACTGCATTTAATTGAGAAAGATGTCTTGAGAATACTATTAAATCGTCTACATAGATCAAAAGTATGACATTACATTCCAAGTGGTACACGCAATTCGTTTTTGAGAACGGGGAAAACCCCAGACTTAGCAAAGTAGTGTTAAGCTCTGAATGCCACTGTCTACCAGCTTGATGCAAGCCGTAGATTGCTTTATGTAATTTCAAAACATGCGATTTTCGCGTGGTACCATCAGGAAAATTAAAGCCTTTGGGCGTCTCCATAAAATGTTCACGATCTAACCGACCATAAAGGTAGGCACATTTCACATCAAGATGCCTATGGAACCATTTTAAGGAGAGGACCAAAAGACTTAGAAAAAGATAAATTACCTCAAAATTTACAACAGGTGAAAAAACTTCGTCGTAGTCCAATCCAAACACTTGGTTAAAACCTTGGGCCACGAGTCTCGCTTTAAAGGTGCTTTTTGACAGCGGCGTGGATTCCTTTACTTTGAAAACCCAACGAGAGCCAATTACAGGGATGCTACGGCTGCGCCAATTGCGCAAAACTGCGCCAAATGGAATCCCTTGATACATCCTGATACAAAAAGCTTATTTTTGAAGGTTTCTGCGCCAAAAGAATTTCTTAGTATTTCCTGATACAAAAAGTATAATTTTAAACAAATTCTGCTCCAAATCCGTGCTGTCCCAAGGTCCAAAAAAGTAAATAAAACCAAAAAATACATACTAATGTATCACTTTCCCGTTTTCACCAGAACACTGTTCGATTTTTCATATCAGAAAGTGCGTACAGTTCCAAACTGATCTCCCCCAAAATCAACAAATCCAAACAATATATTTCATCACTTTAAAATCAAGGATAGAATTAATAATAGTAAAACAATTAACAAAAAAAAAGACAATGGTTTTAGAAAATTTTTCCTCTACAAAGCACTTTATTTAATAGATTCTTGTAAATAACTTATCAAAGGCCGTCAAAACATCCTGCCTCTTTACCCTGTTTGGTAAACGATATGCATTCAGAATGAGGCAGATGTTCCATCAAAAGAATAAACAGAGAAAACTTATCCCATAGGTTAAAGTAAACATAGTTTAGAGCTGATATAAATCAAACAACAAAAATAAAATCACTAATGTATCTAAACACTCCTGTATTTCTGAATAGCTCTAAACGCTATATATGCTTTTAAACCTTTTTTTTTTTTTTCTTATTAAGCATTTTTTGTGCGACAATAAGGGTAGTGCGCAAAAGAAATTGGGGGAGGGGGGAGGCGGCTAGATAATATATGTAATAGTTAAATTAGCAGTTTTTTTCAAGGTTCAAAAGAACGCTTTAAATGAATGGTTTTCAAAATAAATTTCTCCTTTTTAAAACCAAGAAAGAAATAATTTTTTTTCTGTTTGTATTTTGAATAACCTCAAAAAATAATCCACTATACGCAAAACGGAAAGTAAATGAAAGCTCTAATAAGAAAAAAAAGTAAAATCATTAAATGAACTATTTTAAACCAATAAAAATCACTCAAAACAACGGGTGTTTAAAACATAAAATATTTTTTTTTAAATTATAAAATAACACCATAAAGCTGTTCGAGCAAAAAATTTTGCGCCCCACCAGTGGCTTACACAGCCACCAGTGGCCCCAACACCCCCACACGGCCACCAGTGGCCCCAACACGGCTTACAGCCGTTGGCTGAACTGCGTCCTACGCACCCGGCTCCCTCTCTGCTGCTCTGCAACCAACTAAGATTGAGAGTTCTTATACAACAGTAGAATGCCGCTAGCTGACGTGGCATCCAATCAGAGACCGCCGCACACGGGAGCGAGGATATTAGCATATGGCGAAAACTTGAAACATTTGCATATGATTCGCACGTGGCGAAGGAATGACTCGCGAGCTAAATCAGCACAGAAAAGAATATCGCAGAAAAGAGATTACGGCCAGCAGCACAAACGCTGCTCAACTTCGCCGATGAAACTTGTTTTGATTTTAAACCGGAGCTCATGTGTCCGTTTACAAATGATGCTGCTGCTCCAATTCGAACAGCTATTAAATCTTTTTGCGATGACGGGAGAACAGATTATTGTTTTGAAACTGGGAAAGGTTTTTACTTAAGTTTTAGTTACGTTTTACTTATGCTATTGAAGATAAGAATTAAGTAATTTAAGTTAAAATAAATTAATTTCAGTTTCATAATAATTAATCCCTACATGTTTTAAGTTGAGTGATTACCTATCATGACACCCAATTTCATATCATTCGCTTCAGTCGTTTTTACGTGATGCTTGAACACAAATTTACGCAGTTTGAAACGATTTTCGCAAAATCTGAAAATCTAATCAAGATTTTTAAAAAATTCAATGCCTATGTTTTAAGTTGAGTGACCACCTATCATGACACCCAATTTCATATCATTCGCTTCAGTCGTTTTTACTTGATGCTTAATAGGGATGGACGCGAGACGAAAAATAGGAGTCTCGCGTCTCGCAAAATAGCCTAAAAGCTTTGTCTCGTCTCGCAAAAATCCCTATATCGTAATGTTAAAAATGTGTGTCTCGTCTCGCAAAAAAGCTGTAGATCTCTGTCTCGTCTCGCAAAAAAGTCGTCTCGCGTCCATCCCTAATGCTTAAACAAAAAAAACGTCATGGACAGAATGACAGACAGACAAACTTTTTTTTAGGGTCGCATCGGATTCCCGGGTGCTTGAAACGGATAGAAATCGCAAAATTTTTGAATTCCAAGAAATGTACAGACAAAAGTCTAATTTTATTTATATAGATTTGTGATAGAAGTTTTTTCTCTTGAATATTATTTCTTACGTATTCCAAAAATGATGATTTTTTTTCTTGCCAGTCCGTTGGTAGTTGTTGTAAAGCCGTTGTTCTGGTACACACAGAAATTTTCTTTCTTTTCATGAATCTGCTGCACCAGCAGGGTCCTCCTTTGAAGTCCTTTATATCCAATTGTTGTGCCATAAGCTTCGCTTGTAAGCGAATTTTATGGCACAAAGAGTAAGTCGAAATTGCCATTCCTTTTACTCTTTGCTCCTTTATCTACTTTTCAAGGTCGTCTTCAAGAATTGGCCAGTTTACAGTACCACTCCGTTTAGCACGTTTATGCTGTGGCATATATTGGAGTTCTGACTTTTCGGTCCTCCATCGTCGTATGCAGCGTTCATCCACTTCAAATTCTCGAGCTGCTGCTCTATTTCCAATTTCCTCAGCACGAGAAATTACGTTAAGTTTAAAACTAGCTGTGTAACTTTTATGCCTTTTAGGAGCCATCCAGAAAAATTATGTTAAGCTTGTTTAACACTATATAATTCGACGTGTACGACGAGATCTACAGTGTTGCTAGTTGCCATGGCAGAAGAATTATAAATGAATTCCCTAAAAATTTCCTCCCAAGAAATAAAATTTCCCCCATTTCCAAATGCCTAATGCAGTTTCGACCAAATCTACTTCTTCCATGAACTGAGCTAGCAAGCCTATTGGTCAGTTTTGGTTCACAAACACACTGTAAAATTACGCTGAACCGGCCGATTGGTTGCCTTCAGGGAGCCCTGGTTGCCTTTTACCTCACAAACGGCACTGTGAAGGCTTTTCCTACCCTTTTCCCCTATTCCTCATATATAGCTGAAAATTTTCTCGATCTGGTAACACATGTTAAAACTGAAAGAAAAGAAACAGGGACAATCATATAGGACGATTATCGATGCATTGTACAAGAGCAAAATGAAATTTGCCTGTAAGATAGCGCTGTGAATCATAATTTTTTATTTTTCGCATGCGTGTGCACGTGGCGAGGGAGCTGCTTACGCTTTGCGTCGTCAGAGGGCGCGAGAGCGCTAATTATTATAACGGGGTGCAGTATTTTCCTTTAAGAGGCTGACATGATTTCGCCGCTTGCCGATGATCGTTCTATAAACTCTTAGTCCATGGAAATAAAGAATGTAGTTGACGACTTGGCTATTGTATCCATTTGCAAGATACGTGGAGGCGTGACAGTTTCCCGAAAGAATCACTGTGGATTTACAAAATAAGGGGAAGGGGAGAGGATGGGTTCTGAAAAATTCATTTAAGGACAGAGTTCCTCAAAATCTGACGGTCTTCTACGTACAGAACCAAAGTGATAAGCTAACATTTGTTCATGTGAATGGATATTTTTATTTTTTTTTGGCACGTAAGCGCCGCATTGTTAGAAACGCCGCACCTGTTAAAATTTTACTTTTTAAACACGTAAACGCCGCGGCGTTTCTTCCGGAAATTACGGTAGTGTTGGTCAAATCTGAGCTAACCAGTATCTTACTTAATATGTAAACTTGGAGTATTTTTTATGTGTAACTTAAGCGCATGTATTATATTACAGTTAACAATTTATTTAAAAATAGTTATAGCAAAATATTTAATTTTAAAAAGGGGAGGGACTCTATTGTGGGAATTCCCACTTAAAATTCGTAGATGGTCTGTAATTTTTTTTCCCAAAGAGCCCAAACGTCTGGCAAAAGTCGGGAAATTGACTTTAGAAATTTAGTAGACACCCTATATTGGGACCACAGTATTATTTTGTGTTAATTAATTTTTCATGTTAAATATATTTAACATAAATTCTATTTGCAGGATTGTAGTTTGCAACTGACAGATGAACCTGACAAACGATGCTACCCATTAGATCGCCACTTATTATGTCAGGAATGTCATATACATCGCCTGGAAGTTATGAGCAATGCTAGCGTTAGTCTACAGTGAATTCCAAGTTACTAACTCTAAAAATCTTTTTTATTTTAATCCGTTTAAAAATTCCATGTGACTGTATATGCTTCAATAGTTTTTGTTTATTTATGTACATTTTGTATTCTGTGTGTTGTGTTTTCTACATTGAAGATGAGTAATATAGCTTCTAAAAGTTAAATAAATGTCAGAAAAGAGAGTTTTTCTTTTCTTCCATATTGTTATAGCCTGTTTATAATATCGTTATAAATAATATTCTGATAGTGATATTGTTCTGTATATATATTTGTGTATGTGTTAACTGTAAAGTCTAAATAAATAAATTTAAAAGCATTGATTTTATAGTTCAGCAACAGACAGTTTTATCATAGGTCAGACTTGATATCTCAAACTCAAAGTTTCTTCCCATTTATGGCATTTATTTTATGCTCAAGTTTCTAGTGACATTCTAAACTTTTTTAAAGTTAAAGAAAAGTAATTTTACTCAGGGAAATAAAAGCACCATGTATGGACTCTTGGTTATTAATAATTATGCACCAATTACGTTTTGTGACAATGCTACTATCCCTCTGCTTATCCCTGCCTCATTCCCCTTCCTTAATAAGTACTATCGGGGTACCCCCACTAGTAACCAGTGTTATCATATATACCAATCTCAAATAATATCCAGTTTCAAATCTAAGCCTAATAAGTAAAATGTGAAGAAAAAGTATTTACAAATTCGAACCTGAAATGAGGCTGACATTAAATTAAAACCTCACAGTAAATGACATTATTAGTAAAAACCCTATTCAACTTGGTTAATTTTTACCTCTGGATTTTATTATAATAGATAAAATAGTACAAAGCATTTGTAAAAACCTAAATCTTTTCGAAATTTTATCTGTGTTAATAAAATACAATCCATATATTAAAAAAAGAAAGAAAAATGTTCTTTACAAAACTCAGCATTTATTTTTTAAAAAATGGAATGTTAAACATTTTTTTTTTTAATGCTTTTTGCTTTTTCTACAGGCAATATCTAAAAAAAAAAAATGCAAATAAAGTATGATGGGAAATCATTGTGCATCATATTTTTATGTTATTCTCATTAACATTATCCACTCTAATTCTCTCACCTACTATCACTAACATTAACTCCATTTTATGTTAGGCATCCAAAAAAAATGAACTTTGATTGTATTTGAATGACTCCTGTCATGTTTTCTACCACATTTAAATATTCGTGCATATGACCAGATACAAAGAATTGATTTTCTTGCTCCTTGAAGTGCATTGCACTCAGAGGAAATTCTACTTTAGGATCTATCCATCTTTTTCTCTCTGATGATAACTTGCTCACTCACATTGATTATGTTTAAATACACTGCATTTAATATGATGCATATGTTAAAGCTTTTATCCAAGGGAAGGCATATCCTGAAATATTTTGCCCTCTCAAAAAAAAAAAATATTCAGAAAGGTTGATTTTCCTTTTAGGTTTCAATATAAAGTATTGTTCTTCTTAAAAATATTTGAAATCAAAATAAGATTTTTTTGGTTAACAGTACACCTATGCTAATATGCAAAGTTAACAACCTCATGTCTATTTCTTGTATTTACATATCCATAAACAAATATAATACACGACACTCAAGGAAGTGCAAAATAGTGTCGATAAAAGTGGACTGTCTTGATAACTAGAAATGCATGTATACAAAATTGGGACTTTGAAAAATGTCGTGATAACTAGGGTGACAGGAAAACTGTGTGTCGGGATAATGAGGACCAGCTGTATTTTAGTTTGTTAAAAACTGACACCAGTATTTCACTCCACTACAAGTTGTAGCGAAATCTCGCTCTCCAGCAGAGGGCGTGAGCAAGCACTCTCTAACTAAGTTGTCGATGTAAAAGAAAGACAGTCGAGTTTCGATTGTACTTCGATAAGCACACGTATGCGCATTCATTTTGTAAGACACCAACTATGTAAATATTATGTATATTTAATTAAATAGCTTTAGTCAAGACTACCTCTCTTCGAGTGATTCATTTGAATATTTGGATTAACTACCTTTGATGAACCACCGACGTTAATTTTGTATTGCTTTTCGAAAGTGCCTTTTGTCATCACAAGTAGTGCCCATTGGTGAAACTGGATTCGCTTTTTGAAGGCTCCATCTTGTATTATTGCAGTAGAAAATTTTATTTTTCGAGAGTGGGCTAAAATTTTATTGTGAGCTTAGCCCGCCCAGTTATGTCAATGTAGTGCCCTGTTTGTGGAAATGTACCACAGAATATCTGCGCTGCATGCCATTTAAATAAAAAGTCAAAGAAATCTTACTGAGAAAGAAAACATAATATGTACAAATAGATTAAAAGAAAGAATAGGAAAAAAAGAAATTGTAGGAGAAACATTAGACTAGTCAATGTCTCAGTGAATTTGTAGTTGGTAATAACTGCTTCTTTCTTTTGCCTTGTGTGTTTTTGGAAAAACTCGCTAGGATATGTGACTCTAAAAAAAAATGTTGATGTCTTTTTAAATAAACCAAGAGTAGCCCATACTTAAAGTGAGAAATCAAATTAATAAAACCCAATGACATTAAGAATGTCAGTTATTTCTCACATGTATCACTTAAGAGAAATTATTTTAACTTGAAAAAATATTTCAGTCTTCACAATTTCATGTTAAACATGTTTCACTATTCCAGTTTTTTTAACAGTTTATGCACATTTATGCAAGTTATACAAGTGAATATAAACGATATGATGCATGTCAGTAAACGTGTTATATTTACTTAATTTTATTTAAAGTAATTAAAAAATAAAGGTAATTATTAACCTTTACCACAGCAATTTTGCTAATTTATGCCCAGTTGTACTATTTTTTATTTAAGAAATTTTTTTAAATTTTAAGTTTAGACATCAATAAAATTAATAAATTAGTAAGGACAAATAAATGTTTTTATCCACATTAATACATTAATTAATTGTAAAAACATTTGAATCTTACTTAAGTTTTATTAATTAATTTACTGTGCTACTATGTATTAATTTGCATAGATCACTTATAAAACTTATGTAACATTTTGTGATATGTATTAAAATTTCTGCCAGTTGTATATTTATGTTCTTGTTAAGTTGTATCTTGTGTACTTTTTCATTTTTTAACTTTCTGATATTTTATGCTATACTTATAATATTAATTTAAGTAATTTATTATTTACATAGAAATAATCATCATGGTGATTAGTTATGCAAATTTGTTTTAATTCATTTTCTGAAATCAAATCAGCTGAATTATCGAATAAGTTCATGAGGAGAAAACCATATGCATTATTTCAAATTATAAAGTTACATATGTCAGCCTTGCTTTTTGCCATTTTTTAAAAAATAAGAATCTAATCAAACTTTTACAGTCAAAAAGAGGGCTGCTGATTTTTTTTAAGGCTGTTTAAAAAAATAATAGAACTTAATGAAATTTTTAAAAATAAAATCATTATATTATCTTAATTAGCATAATTGTTCTTTGCTGATCATTAGTGCTTGAATACCACATTTTGTGTAGCAATTCACTTAGTCATATTAATTTATATTTAGTATAATTTGCATACTCGAACCATGCAAGAGGGAGAAGTACAGAAAACATTTGCTAATATTATTAACATTTTAATAACATTAGTAAAAAATTACAATTAGTGCAGTTAAGTTTTTTAAAGATTATCTTTGTCTACCACTGTAAATGTGCAAATTGTTTATGTTTTATGTAAAATGCGATCTCTAGTTTAGTTAAAATTTGGATTTTAAAAGTATTCTCTAAGATATCAACCCATAAAGTGATATTGGCTGACCAAATGAAGCTGCTTATTCACATGTTAACCAAAGGAGAAAAAATTACCATAACTCATACAATTATTATGTTATCTTAAATTTTATTGACTTTCTAGCTATTGGTGCAATGTATAAGATGTTTTCCCTGTTATGTTTTTTTCCCTTTGTATATTTGAAAGATTCTATTAATTTTCAAAGCTATTTTCTTAAATTTGAATTGAGTATTTTAAATATTGCCTGAGGCATACTGTAGGTAGTCAAACTATTAGGGACTCATATAGTTTAAGTAAATTTTTATATTTTCTTTTAGGTTTTGTAGGCATATTTTATTTATTAGAGTGATCTATTTGATCATGGAAACAATGTACTACATTGATATTTAATTTCTTTTTGTCTGTAAAAGTAATATTTATATTATGAAAATCTTGTGAAAATAATTAGTTTTTGGTGGTGCCACACTTTGATGAAGTTTCACCCTTTTTTTTTTGGGGGGGGGGGGGACAACAATACAGTTGAACCTTATTATAACAAACTTCACAACATCCGGTGGTTAGCTAAATCTGAAGTATTAAGAAATAAGTACCGTGTTTACTCACATAATAGTCACATTCCCATTTTGAAGCAGAAAAAGTCGACAAAACATTTTCCCTGCATAAAAGTCACAGTGATGTATTTGATCTTCATTTATGTCGAAAAATATTACTATAAAAAGAAAAATGCCTCTTTTTGATGTGCAATGAAGAAAAGATTATTTAGTATACGGCAGATAACCTGGAAAAGTTGATAAGTTAGTAATTTTAGTATAATACCAGTAATGTTTTAGGTTTAGAGTGTGAAAAATTAGCAAAAAAAGTGTGACTATTACCTGAGTAGACAGGGTAGTAAAATGGCGGGACTAAAATTTGTTATATCTGCGAGTTTGTTACATACCAGGTTTGCAATAACAGGGTTTGACTGTAGTGATAACCAGTGGCAAAAAAGCAAGCAAACTTTATGAAAACAAACTTATATGCTAAAAAAGTTCTTTTATTGTAGTTACAAAAAGAGTTTGATAAATGCCCCTAAACTTTGAAAATATTAATAATTCTAGAAGGGTTTTTTTTTTTTTAAGTAGGTCAATAGTGAACTTTGCAGTGTGTGACTATTGGTTTAAAAGCACAAAAATATATAACAAATTATTATCCATTAATACATAAACTAAAAATTTATATTTATAATTAGCTTTTTTTAAATTATTCAATGTTATTTATCAAATGATCCTTCAAACTGGCATATTTTTCTAGTCGTTAAAAAAGCAAGTAATAAAAAAATTGTACACTCACCAGTGAAAGCTGACCTTTTTTTCCCTTATAACTTATTACTATTTATTGCTATATGGGTAAAATGAATAAATGAATATTAATAAATTGAACTGATATCAATTAAAACAAGTGTCGAAATTTTCAGATTAGATGTATATTTTTGGTGATTGTTTTAATATTGGAACAATACAAGAATTCTTGAAATGTCATATTTTGTGTACCTTTAATTTGCATTTTCTGATAAATTATTTCTTATTATCGTACTTTTTTTAATGAATATATTTGACTGCATTTTGCAGCGAAAGAAATAATTCCATTTTATCTTTTCTTATTATTATTTTAAATCAATGATGAAAAGCGTAAATAATAGTTATTTACTGAATAGAGTAAAGCTGCTTGTTTCCATTATATCTTGTATTTTATGTACATATGTTTATTTGACATTCCTGTACCTTTTTTTAATGTGATGTTGACAAGCAGTAAGGAAAATTGGTTGGGTGCTGGAAACTCGCCAATAATTGTCCAATATGCTGAAACTTTAATGCTGGGTTTCTAGTTCTCTTTTAAAGAGAAAATAATAATAATAATGCATTGTGTTCTAATTGTTATAGTTTTGTATCACAGCTTTTTTGAATTCATTAAAAATCATGCTTTTATTAAGGCCTTGGTTTTGTCATTTCTCTTTGAATGTAAGTTTAGGAAGGTGATAAGTTTTAAAGTAATAGGATCCTGTAATCTGTTGGAATTGTTTAATTTTTAAAATTTAACACCTAATTAAAGTGGTGAATGTAAGTGAATGAATCTACTCATTGTAATAGTTTATTCAGAGGCACAGACTTCAAACACAGTGCTGTTAGCTACAATGAACCTGGGTTATAATGTATTGAGAAGCTTGGTTCCTATTTAAGTTCAGTATGTTTTATAATGATGTACAAATTAGGTTATAGTGTACTTTGATTAGTGCATAACATTTCTTGATCACATATGAATATTTGGGTGACCAGAAAAATAAATAAATAAAATAAAATAAAAAATTGCATGAATGCGTAACATAAGTGTTTGATAAAAGATTTTTCAAAATTTGTAACCTATATGGGATAGGAAGCCAAAACATATATATATATCTTATTTCAAATAAAAAATGTGATATATCCATTAAATTCTTGCTCTAAAATGCAAAACATGGATACATAAAAATTGATTCAAAACATTTTGAAATTCACCCTTCAAGGAGAGTTGAACTTTACTCTGCCTATTTTTTTTTAAACCCTTCTCCACATATCTTTTTTGAAATAAAAATCGGTTGTGAAATTCATGATTTAAAATTTAACAAATAGGAATTCATTATCTAGGTACAACTTGTTTGTAACTTTTTTTTTTTTTTTTTTTTTTTTTATTGCATGCAAAGGTATTTTTTTTTTTTTTTTTTTTTTTTTTGGGCCTATAAAGAGTTCAATTCATTTCATTTTTAGCTTTTTGTAAAGAGCCAGCAGTTTTGATCATATAAAAGCAGTTGATAGCCTTTTCTAATTGATAGTTTTCCTATAAATTCTTTTAACCAATAACATTCAAATATCCTTGAGAGATAATAGAGATTAAAGTTGTAATTAAAAATAAAAAATCTTAGTTATTAAAGATTAAAGAGAAACTGGTTGTGTGTGCACTAGGTCATTCTCATCCTGTACAATAGTTTAAGGTGAGCAATTCCGAACCATTGGGATTCACAGAGCATTTGCAGGGAAGCCGTGAGTAAAACAAAGAGCAAGTTATAATGCATGTTTTTAAAAATCATCTATTTTTACTTTAAAACATCTAATTTTTCCTTAAAACGTCTATTCAAACTTTATTGATTATATTGTTTTGTAGAAAAGGCAACTAAATGGTCATTATTGAAGAATAAAAAACTGTATGTATGCAAGAGAATGGGAGGGGGGGAGTGCCATCGTAAGTTATCCTTTTTTTTAGGGGGGTGTCTCAGTGTTAAGAAGTATGGAACATCTAGTATAAGTAATTTTTGTGTCCTCTATGGTGGATGCAGAGTCTTAAAAGGTTTAAAATTAAATAATGATTTAGTTCATTTTATCTTTTAGGTATAATTATGTTTTACTAATTGTATACGTTTAAATTGAACATCTTCAAAAGTGAATGTCGACCCTTTAAAAAAATTACATTCCTGAGGTATGCAATCTTTTTATTCTCCCATTATGCAATCTTTTTTGCACTGCTCTGTTGATTAGTGAGAGTTATTACATTCTTTGGTAGATATGGTGAAGTTCCAAGGAGAGAAAATGGTGGTGATATATGGCGTTTTATTAGGAGGCACATATTTTTTCAAGGGAATAAGTCATTAGTTTTATTATTTGATTTAAGTTCAAGTTTAATATTGAACCCAGGTTTAACCTGTTTGCCCTCATCACTGGAAAGAACCACCAGGAAAAAATCCTCTTCCATAACTGGCGTTGCCTCTGAGAATTGTACAAAGCTGGGTTCTAACTGAGCATTGAAAGACAGACTTGAAATGTCTCTAGTCAACGAAGAGGGATCTTTGCTCCTGTTTCTTTCCAGTGCTACACTGGGCTCCAACAACACATTGAAAAATCCATCCTGGGAAGCTGCAGTATTCCCATATGTTATTGTGGCATCACATGTATGCATACAGCTCTTAGTGCCCAGCACGTACTAACACCATCCTTTTGTATGAGCAGAAGAGGGGGTATTCTCTCTATACTGATATTTTAAAACACCATTCTAGTTTAACTTCAGATCAAAAATAACTGTCTAAAGCATTACTTTCTAATACATAAAATTTGATATCTGCCAGAACTTGACAAAGTCAGTTACGATTCAGGAGCTCATGAGTGAAGTGGGATCAAACTCGTAAAATTGATCTCCATTGTATCTACCTCTGCAACTTCAGATGTAAGAACTCTCATGAGTAAAAACGTATTTCTGCATGAACATGATTCAAAAATACATAACACAGGGATAGAAATTAGAACATTTTATCACTAATTCGTATACCTCATTAAAAAAATGATAAACAAAAGTAATTACATAAATTATATGTATTGATTTCCATTAAGAGCTGAATTAAAAAATTTAAATACCTATTATTAAAATATAAAATTAGGTGTATATCAATAAAATTATGACATGTATTGTGGGACTAAATGAAAAAAGTTTGAAAGAGAAAAATGTAAAAAAAAAAAATGTTACTGGTCTGATGGACCATTAAATTTTGTATTCTATTGGTCCCGTAATGTCCATAAGCCGTGCATAGCAAAAATCCATTAAAAATCTATTGTAATAGAATTTATGTACTGAACTGCAGGGAGAAAATCTGTATTTGGTAATTAAATTTGTTGTAGAAAATTTTGGAGAACTGGCAGCAGTGCTGGATTTAGAAGTGTGAAGGCCCTGGGTCAAAACAAAGGAGTAGTAGCTCCTAATTATTTCTCAAACAAGTTAACGATTATTTCGACGACAAGTGTGGCGAAGTGAGTTCGCTGTTAACTCATAGCCTAGAGGTCCAGGGTTCGATTCTCATGGAAGTAGATTTTTATTTATGCAAGCAATAATGTCTACTTCTTACCTGGTGTTGAACGTTGATATTTCACTCCACCGCTTTCCAAAATGTTGTCTTGTTCCTTTGTCACAAAAGTGGAATCTTTGCTGCTGTGTCTCTTGACTGGTGTAATTGAATAGGTTAAACTTTAATTTCGTGGTGAGTTTAACTCCTTAACAAACCCAAGAGATGTCTAGGTTAAATGGTGAAACCATTGTGTCTTTCTTGAATGGTTCTTGATTTGAAAGTGGAGGAAAATAGGTTTTGGTGACAATTGTCTTTCACTTTTAACACTTGTTTCTAAGTATGTATAGATGTTGTGCCCAAGAATTATCATTGAAACTGTTCTTGATAATCTGTTATATTTCCCTTCTCCACTATTAAATCCGCAATCGAGTAAATAAAAGCAAAAAAGCCACACAACATATTTTTAATTTCACGAGAAAATTTAGTTGAATGGTTTCGTCACCAATAAGGTTGTATCAGTAATATGAACCTATACTATAGGCAGCGCCAGTCTGTTTTTTGTCAGTAATAAACTTGAAACTTAAAGAAAACTGTATCTATATTTCTTTCTCAGACAAATGGAGCTCATTGAAATATCATTCCTGTAAACATCTACAAAACATCCATTCTTGACACACCTATTAACAGGGTGGATATCTAATAGTCATAGACACAACATCAGGAGCATGTGCCCCTCCCCCTCACCCACACACACTGATTTAAAAAAAAAAAAAGTTAAAATCTTCATTTTCAACATTTATTTGGGAATTAAAAAAAAAAAAAAAACTTCCCTTTCTGCTCTTGAATTTGATAGACATCCCCCTTCCACCAAAGTTTTCATCAATCTACAATACATATAACCTATACTAAATTTTGAAAATAGAACCAAAATTTGCATGAGAGCAATTTTTAAGGAAACATCATGCATTTTTTAAAAACAATATGTATACTCTTTGTTTCACTATGAAATTATAAATACCCTTTACTACTACATTTGTTAAAATAAGTTTTTTAATATGTAATTTGTTAAATTATGTTTGTAAAACATATTATTTTGATTCTTTAATCAGAAAAATTCATTTGAAGTTATTGGAGTAAGGAAGTATTATGGTTAAGCACAGTTTTAATTCTTAAAAATGCAGCAGAAATTGCATGTGTGTACCCAAATCCTATATCAGAGACAATTATATGGCAATTTGTAATTGGTTACAAGAATTAAAATAATGTTTATCATTATTCCTATGTAAAAAAAGAAAATTACCACTAGCTTTTGTAAAATTTGTCTAAAAGTAATCATCCTTAATTGTATTCAAAATTTTAAAAAACTCAGGTATTCAGAAATTCTTTCAATTATATTTTTGTAAAATGTGTATAACTTTTTTGTCAACAATTGCATCTGATTGTAATTTAGCCAACTCTAAACCTAATATTTGCCATGTAAAATTTGAACACAAATAGTGTACTAAAGTCGAATAAATAATTCTATGCAATTCAGGTGTTCAAACCCTTTGAGGAGGTTTATTTAATACAATGATCTAGGGCTGCTTTGTTCCAATCTGAAGAAAGATTTAACTTTGTTCAGCAGCTTTTCTAGTGGATTTTTCCAAATAATTTTAATTTTGTCAATAAGGGGCACTTTTTCCTGCCTTTGTGTTTTTGAGTTACTAATTCATGCGCTATTTGGAACATGGTTTTCTAAGCATAGTAGAGCTTGGTTACTTTTACTTGTTTGTTATGAGAGGGTTGCTTGCATCACTGAATGAATGAATTTGATCTGCTAGTGTCCTATTTGGAGTTCTTCAGCTTTAATTTAGATCATCATCAGTAGGGAGGGACTTCTGACTGTCATCACCCTAGGGATGGACGCGAGACGACTTTTTTGCGAGACGAGACAGAGATTTACAGATTTTTGCAAGACGAGACACACATTTTTAACATTACGATATAGGGATTTTTGCGAGACGAGACAAGCTTTTAGCCTATTTTGCGAGAAGCTTATTTTTCGTCTTGCGTCCATCCCACCCCTCAGAAACTACTAGTGAGCACAGAGGGAACTTTTAGAACCATGGAGTGGAATTCTCCCCCGGTGGTTTCTGAAATCGTCGGTGGTTAGCTGCCGACTGGGCAGAAGCAGTTGTTTGGTTATCGACTGCGCTAACGATTCCGGAGGCCATCGGGAGGTCTTTTAGCCATTCACAACAACCCTTTGACGCTGCTCCTTAAAACTCCACCTCATGTGACCTCGAGGCGGGGCAAAGTTAACGACTGCGAAAAATTAGCGACGAGGGGAGAATCCAGCTCATGGATTCAATGTGCACATGCCGTGCATTTACACAGTAGTTTTCAGTTGCAGCATGGATATTTATAATGATTTTGGATTTTGTGTGATTACGGCAACGCTACGCTAGTGCGATCTGCCAAGGATGGGGGTGCCTTGGTACAGCGCTGCCCGAGGGGTGTGTGGGGCCCAGGCGAAGCACAATAGTGGGGCCTCTTTTCTATCATGTCTTATGTAAGTTACTACTAGCACTGCTAGTACATATTAGTTTTATTTCTTGACTTTTTTTGGGATATATCGCAACCATCTACCAAGCTCGGTCTAATGTGATAGCAAAAAAAGGGCCCAGGAAAGGGGGCTCTTTAAGCATGGGGCTTTAGGCGATCGCCTATATTTGCACCCCCCTTTTGCACTGGCCCTGCTTGGTAGTAGGACTTTCTTAGGGGCTCTAACGTGTATTCACGCTACATCTGGAGAAAACCTACCAAAACTCCAGACCAGTAGATCGACGGGACCCAAACCCGGGACCTTCACACTTCGGCCGTCTACCATTTTCAGTGACAACCACTGTGCCATGGTGAGGTTTCATAGTGAATGTCGCCTATGGGACAAATTTGGAATTAATAGAAAAACTTAGTGCCTTTACTAACCAATCTCGAGTCTGCTTTTCAAAGTTGGTGCAAAATTAACCACCCGCAGGTGCTAATAATAGAGGTATAAAGTAAAACTAGAGCTGCAATTACTTTGTTTTGGCTGTAACAAAAGATAATGGGAGTCAGCGGTGGCCCTACGTGCTGTCACAGAGTCTCATCCTGATGTACCGGTACTTTTTCACTTTGGAGATGGGGAAAGAAATTGCCCCTTTGATTTCTATGTTACAATCTTCTGGACCAGTTCATTTAGAAACTGCTTTGTTTTAAACTTTGACATTTGGAGAATAGGTACGAAAATGATCATTTAATAAAATGACATACCTTGAAAATACGAAGATAGTTCCTAATACTTTTCATTTCAAATCCTTACATCAATTCCTGTGCAGTGGCGCCATCTGGAGGATGAGGCATCGACAGAAGTATTTCAAATGAAAAATAAAATGTATCGGGCGCTATCTTCGCGTTTCAAATTTGTCATTTTATTAAAAGATAATTTTCATACCTATTCACCAAATTTCAAGGTTTTATACAAAATAATTTCTGAATGAACTGTTCCAGGCTATTGTAACACAGTATAGGGGCTGAATCGTCCAATGCCGATCTTCGGTAAGCTATGAGAGCTTGTAACCCCACCCGTGTTTCCTAGTATCTTTTGTCACAGCCGAAACAAAGGGGTTGCCTCTCTAGTTTTTACTTTATAGTACCTCTGTGGTACAAATAACCACTCCATTAACCTGTGAGAAAATGGTATTAAAAGAAAAATAATTAAAATGATGGTATAAATTTACTCATTTTTCATACACTTCAAAGGAGGATTCACATCTGTACACTCTAATTTTGAATTTCGATCACCGATTTTATTTAACTTCTATTCCATGTGCAGTGCAACCGAATAGGAATGAAATAGTATAGAGCGGTTACCCATAGCAACTGGAAAACTTTGTCTGATCTCACATTACAACTTGCAAAACAAATTGTGTTTATAACAGTTTTTCCTTGGCCACAGACAAACGCCCGCAATGCAAGGGGGAAAAACCCAGAACAATTCACGATACTCTACAGCATAAAAAGAATAAAAGATTCATCTTGCGAGACGCTTCGATTATTTGGCGATGTGCTGCCGCCAAACTTCTGCCGATTTTGAATGAACCTCAGAGCAGCTGTACTATATCACTATTTTTGTGATTTTGTGTGACCTTGCAAAAGAACTTGAAATATTATTTCCTTGCTGTGAATAGAATAAGCTGTTATAAGCGTTCATGTAGTTATTGTCTTGCGCTTCGAATGTGTAAAATGCCGCTAAATGTCGTAGCCCGTGATGTATTGAAATTCTTTTGAAAGCACCTGTAGGAGAACAATAAACGCTACACACAGTATTTTCAATGGGAAACATTATTTTGTAATCCTTAATGACAAATATTAAATTTGTTTAGTTTGAAATATCACTTCAATGTGCTTTCAACAATGACTTCCCATTGAGCATAATGTTTTGGAAATTTGGGTGCTCCCGTCCTGTAAAAGAACTATTAATGCTTCATGCACCATTTTCGATAGGATACATGGTACAGTACGTAAGAATAGCATACGTAAATTTCGCAGCAGTCGATGCATATTTATGGCAGTTTGAGCTAGGGCGGTCGAGCAGACGAACCGAAAGCATAAAAGCATTACTACTTTGGTGGAAAATGTTAAAAAGCGTTAATTTATGGCTAAATTAATCTGTAATAACATTAAATTTGAATGAAAGTTTAAAAAAAAAATTGGTATAGAGTAATGTTTTTTTCTACTAAAAACTTCGGGTATAAGTCTGACTTCCCGAGCAGCGGAAAGCTCTGTCATTTTAATATCGTATCTAAACTCGCAATAGAAGAGTACTACCAAACACTTTCATCAGTGTTGCCACTTCTGCCGAAGAAAAAGTGGCTGAAAGCAAAGTTAAATGTGGCCGGAAATGGCTAAAAATGTTTTCAAGCTGAGAAAAAAATAAATTATTCTACTTCTTAGTGCTTGTGCTGCTGAAAATATGCTTGTCTGCAAGTGTTTTTGAGTCATTTGGACTCATTTCCGATTTATAAAATACTTCAGTATTGCCAGTTGGCCAAGGCCTAGCCACAGAGTGGCTAAATTGGCAGATCTAGCCACAAAGTGGCTAAACTGGCAACACTGACTTTCATAACAGCATTTTCTCGAAAATAGTCTGCTTTACATTCAGATAAAAAGTAATGCTATCATTCAATGAATTGCCATTTTCCACTAATAAATTTATTTCATTTTGCAACGTACTGCGGTGGAAACTGTAAACTATCAGCTTGGAAAGAAAAAAATGTTCCAAATTCGTACCGCACTGCATCTCCATTACTTTTAATAAATCTTTAAAATTTAAGCGGTAAGAATTCCAAAATTTTCTCTCTTAAAATATGAATACAAAAAAGATATATATAGAGTGTTCATAGTTAAAATTTCCCTATTCAAAAGAATACATCGAAAGCTATTGGTCAGAATCCTGCCAAATTTGGAGGAAACCTTAACCCTCTCAGACCCTAGCTCCACAACTGAAGACACAAAAATTACCCATATTATCGAATAGGATGGGTGTTGCAATTTATGCTCGTATATAAAAACTAATTTTTCTAGAAAATGTCATAATCAGGATATTTATTTCATAATTTTTAACCCTTTAACGGGCGGTGTCCTCGCCGTGAGGACACCAAACTCTGACGTTTTGACTGTTGCCAGTCAAGAAGAATAGATTTGATTTCCATAAAAATAGTTGCGGGTTACAGAGCTCCACGAGAATCCTTTACATTTTAGCACGTTCATTTCCCGTAAAAAAATTGTCACGATTATTTTTAACAGCACTGACATCTGCTGAAAAATGGTAGAACGCGAGAACAGCTGGAAAGATTGCCCAATGCTGAAAAAAGGGCAGCCGTTGCCATCGCTCGACTCAACTATCAGCAAGATGGCGGACGATCGAAACGTTCATCGCGTGCCACAGATCGAGAGACCCTTTTTCGACGACAGCCGGCTGCGTCAAAAAAGGGTCTCGATCTGTGGCACGCGATAAACGTTTCGATCGTCCGCCATCTTGCTGGTAGTTAAGTAGAGCGATGGCAACGGCTGCCCTTTTTTCAGCATTGGGAAAGGGTTGCGCCTCAAAGGGTTAATTACAAATTTAATGGATTATCAAACGAAAAATCATTTTTTGGTTAAAAATTTCGGGGGTTGGGGGGGTGAAATATTGGCTTGCTTTATAGGCCAATATTTAGAATTCCAAAAATGTTTTATTTTTGTTTGTAGGACAACTAGAAGTGAAGTTATAGCGTAAATAGAGAGCCGAAAAAGAAATTTTAGAGACCGAAAGTGGGAATTTAAAGTGCCGTAAAATGTATACAAACAATTTCAACTGCCTCTCCGAAGCACTATATAAAAGTATTCGAACGTATAAAGGTTATTTGAATATATTTTTTTAAATATTTAATCGAGGAAGTGTGGCATACACGGAAATTTTTTACCATTTTTTTTCTTAAAGTTATTTTAATTTTGAAATTCTATGTATATGTTAGTCAAACTGTATTTAATTTCACAGCTTCATATCCTACTTTAGCTAGAAACATGTCTATTGGAATAATATATCATTTATTCTTTTTAATGTGTTCCAAAATCGACCAAGAGCGAATTCAGGTATCAAGACGTCAATTACTATTACTTTAAAAACAATTTGAATTTTATTTAAAAAAAAAAAAAAACTAAAATGAGTTACAATCCATGTTATGTAGGTTTTGAACTATAAATATACTGAGTTTTAAGGCTTTACATTGAATAGAAAATTTTTTGTTTAGCATTGAAAATGCGTTTTCTGCGAAACTGTCTTTCATTGATTTTCCTTGCGATAAATGTGATTTCTCAGAATGCGTTCAAGGTATTGACTTCAAATTTTAGTAGGATATTTCAATCATGACTAGCTGTGCTATAAACCAGAATCTATGTTTTCTGTAATTATTTATTTTATGACCATTTTTTATTTAAAAAATGCTTTAAAAAATAACGAGTTTTCATATATAAAGTTAAATATTTGCATAAATATTAGAATAACTGCAAATGTTTTAGTTCATGACACAGATAAACATGTTACTTATGTACTGTAAAAAAATAATTTAGATTATATTTATTAGAATTTAGTACATGAGGTGAGGCGTAAGTGCAGTTTTTTTTAACCAAATTTTTACTAATATTTCAATTTAATTTAATTAAAACTGAAACAAAGAATATGAGTATATACTCCATTTTAATTAAAAACATAGTTATATTAAAATTTTGCTTTTCCTAAAAAAGTGCGCCTAAGGTATCGCTTACCTTTAACATAAGTCTAGAAAGATTTACTTAGAAAAATAAATAATTAAAAAAATCAACCAAAGATGGCGATTTACAATGTTTTAGTTCTAATAAAACAAGCAAATAAACATTCATGAAAACAATAAAGAGTTTGTGAAACAGATATTTTACTCCTGTGTACTCTGGTAGAATTTGCATTTCAAAAGCTATAACACTGTTGAGCACCACCTGGTGGTAATTTCTTTAATTATATTTTGTCTAAGCGATCTCTCTCATATGATCTCATTAAGGTTTCCTGCAAATTTGGTAGCATTCTGGCAGTAGTTTTCGCAGAACAGCGCTCTGAATAGGGAAGCTTCAACAATGAACACTGAACAAAATAACGTAGGATTTACTTTCTGCTGTTGCTTAGTTTCTTTTGAAAAATCTATAAAAATATGATATTGCGATAACAGTGTAAACTGACCTATCCGCTGCAGAATATCTGTGTGCTAGTAAAATTAGTGACAAATGATGAATGCAGATGGCGCTACCACGCAACTAAAATATGTTTGCTTAGTTTTAAAAATCGCATTAAATGGTAGTAAATACTGTTTTTTTTTTTTTAACTTTCTTATTTATTCGTCAACCATGCTCGTCCACATTTTCCTCCCAAAATACTGCAATTTAACGTCAATTATAGGAAACTTACACAATTTCCAGTACCCAGCTTGCTAATTCTATTCCTATTGCTGTAGCCAACTGTGATTTAGAAATAATTTTGTAGGGGGGAAGATGCATTAGCGTACAAAGTTATCCTGTTGCTATTTAACTGTCCGTCCAAGCACAAGAATTCTAAAACTATATTTCATGGCCATCATTCAAGAAGCTGAAATGATACTATCTACTGGTTTCATTGAATGGAGGCGTAGAGGGGGCAGGCAGAAATAAACAAACAACTCTCAATTTGTGATTAGAAATTCTTTTAATTGACAGTACAGATAAAATAAGGCAAAGCAGATGCAACAAATCCCTGTTCCCGCTTTGCCTTATGAATACAGCTGTTTTAACCTCTATTCACAATGACACCGATAAATCAGCTGGTACGTTATTGCACAAAACTATAGGCTTGCATGTACATCAAAATGAATTAGCAATTAAATTAATCATTCAGTAGCAACTTCATTGCAAACGGGAAAATGATGCAACAAGGTGATAGCGTTTTGAGATCGTGTGAATGATAGTTATCCTTTTTCCATTATGTTGGTTTTGATTCTTTTACTGCATATTATATTATATTCGCCATAAGAGTTATATATGTATAAATATATATATATATAAACGCGTTGTCTGCTCGTTTCTCGGAACAAGAAGAGTCCATACTTTGCACGTTCCTCTCACGAGTAGTGTAATAATGAGAGTTCGCGTGAAAATCACATGACTCAACCCCTCCCAAAGAACTCGAGCTGAGAGACATGTAGAAAACAAAACCACTTTCCATCACGTTAACGACGCTTCTTTTTTTCAATTTTTGTTTGTTGATTTACCTAAACACTAGATATAACATTGAGCATTAGAGGCAGCCGTGAAAAATTCGAAGAAAAAGTAAAATTGAAATCACAATGGTAGGCAATTATATAAATAGGAAACTGAACCTTCTACAATGTCCCATATTTACACGGTTGAATGGGGCGATCCAGTAACAATATGGCCAGGTCACTGTTTTCAATCTGGCGGATAAATTTATTACGGGATCGAAATTTTGCATGAAAAGATCCACCTCAACTTCACCTCAGTCTAAATTTGTATTAAAGTATATTTGTTTGCTTCTTTTATTTGATTTAGAAAAAGACTTGGAAAGCTTGGTCGTCCCAGCGTCAGATCGACGCCATTTTTACCTTGCTTGTTTTGTTTTTTATTTTTTTTACGATAAAATTGCAGATACTGCATACGAGAAAAACATAAATGTGAAAGCTAAAGTCGTATGCCGATGCCCACGCAGATCAGTTCTGCCTTTTCTTTGGGGACTATTTCTATTTGCGTTGGCAGCTGATGCCCAAGCAATCGGATAAGAATCTAGCTTTATATAGCACTGAAATCGGTAGTGGAATCTTACGAAGTTAGCACTTTAGGTTACCGATGAAATTTTTTTATATGAAGATGAAAAAATACATTTTGAAATAGCATGGAAAAATTAACAATTTTTTCTTTTTTCAAATTTCTTACTTTTTACATAAACTTTTATTATAAGTATCAACTTGAGATAAAATTCAACTTTTTTTTTTCCTTTTCACTAACACAATAGAAACACTACTACGTTCTACTAAATGCTTTGATGAATGACATTGTTCGAATTGAAAATGCAAAAAACCGACGCGATTTTTTACACCACGGAGCGGGAAAAAAAATAAATTAAAATTTATAAATTTTTAATAATCTCCGAGAGCTTCGAAATATACTGGACAAAGTGCGTGAGGCTTTTGCTAAAAAGGATCAAAAGCTTTTGAATATTTGTCAAATGGAAAGTAAATATACGTATCATTTATGTATACGTTGGGAGGGTGGGGGTTAATTTCAGCCTTACAAGCGGCTTGACAAATGTATTGGATTTCATTCAATCCAAGATAGTTCCACTGTTGTTAAAAACCAGCACGAGACTGGGCGGAACATTAATAAAAATTTGAAGAAAAAAAAAACGTAAAAATAAAAAAGGTGAGGGTAGATAAGATGAGTAAGAAATGCTAAAGATATCCAACTGCTGCTTCAGAAGGTGTCTTCTGGTACATAAACAAGAATCCAGTTGACCATCCAAAGGACAATACATATATAATTACGTTAATACAACAACATCATCCAATTTGTGATCAGCTTAACTTCTTTAATTTAATGTTCTAGTTGAGTTCTGAAGCATATCGGTTGTTCAAGAACTTATGTTATTGTATAAGAGTTTTTTGTTTTTATACTTTTCAGCGGTGAAGAGAAAAATTCTTAGGCATATTAAATCAACAACTTTTGTTGGTCTCAAAGAAGTCCTATTGGCTTTTGTATTTCACCTCGCTTCTTTAGATCATCGACCAGCAACAAGACAGAATACAGGAATTCTGGAGAACTATCGTTTCCGCCCGGCGCTGTATTCTTTCAGACGAACGAATAGGGGCGCCGTAGGTATTTAGCTTCTAAAACAGCTAGTATTATTATTTTTTTCTTGTTTATTTATCATGATAGATACATGTATATAAGATACACAATGGCCACAAAAAATGAAACATCGTAAACAAATAATATATCATCAGGACAATGCATAACAAAGACGCATTGCGTACTACACGAAAGATCATCATCAATGCTGAATACAACAAACAAACAGTTGGATGAACGTACAAGATAGTGAATTTTTTTTTCTTTGTTTTTTTTCTATTTTTTTGTTGCTTTTTTATTTGTTTTCTCAGGCCTATCAATCAACAGTTATCTTCTTCGTTCCACAAAAAGTCACACCACAGATCTGGGGCTCAAAACCTGTGACAGAGTCTTTTTGTAAATTCCATTCAGAGTTACGACCTTCATCCAGTTTGTGCTTTTATTTTATTTTATTTTTTATCCATGCGGCAGTTTTATTTTTTGGCCTATCAATATGAGTCTTTTATTTTTTAATGAATAAGACTAACAAAAAGCCGACGTCAAATGCCATACAGATGAAATAATGATAATTTAAATTAAAAAAATGAAAATAGGAAAATTAGCATGCCTGCCAGGTTTCAACTTGGAGTTCGAAAAGGGGAAGTATAACTCAAAACTTATGAGTGGCAACAATTTAACTGTGCAACAAATATGATATATAGTAATGCGAACCAACATATAATGAGGATATATTGAATCGATGCAGCCTCTTTTTTGAGGGGGGTGGGGGTTGGGAGTAGGGGGTAGGGGGGACTGCATCTGTGCGTTCCGGGGATGGAACTTTTTAAACAACCGTCACATCGCCAGATCGCAAAATTATCACAATTTTGTTCCGAATTTCTAGTCGATATGGAATCGCATTTCATCGATACGCAATCGACTGAACACGTTCAACATTTCTTCGAATATGAACGCTGTGTGCTGCAACAAGCGTTTTTTTTTTTTTTTTTTTTTTCTTAAAGAAAAGTGTGGGGGGGGCAGAGAAAAAGACAAAGGAGGTGGACTAATTACAAATATTTTAAATAAATAAGTAAATAAATAAACGAGATCCTTTGATAAAGGAAGGCGGAGGTAAGGAATGCAAGCAGAATGTCTCTTAACTCACGTTGTGCCAGCAACAGAATACACACACACAAAAAAAGGTGGCTTATTCTTAAATAACAAGTTACAGAATTTTCACTTTAATGAATTCATTAAGAAGCTAGGGGAGAAGGGGTTGATAAGATAGTAAAATCTCACTTATATAAACGCACGGGGTCTTTCTGTTTTTTAAATTATTACTGAAGACAAAGTGGGAGAGTGAACGTCAATAAACGATATTTTAAGACAAGAGATGCCTCGTGTGAAATAAAAGTTCTTCACAAGGAATGGGATATATTTGGTATCGGGAGAAGGAAATATAGGTTGGTTTTTTTTTTACGCTTTGGTGGGGATCCGAATGTTCAGTAGAGGCCACACCCTCTGAGGTTGTTGGCAATAATGACGTCGGTGACGGCGTCGAACACAAACTGAATGTTGGTCGTGTCGGTAGCGCATGTCATATGGCAGTAGATTTCTTTTGTGGTGGATTTGTTCTTTGCTTCGAACTGGGCCTGTATGTAGGCTGCAGCTTCGCCATACTCCTGAGCACCTGGAAAGGAAGAGAAACAGCAGGGAATCAGTCTAGTGAATTAGCAATTGGGAATATACAATCGTGAACAAACAAACCAGTGTCAGTGCATGTTAGAGATGAGTTCGGGCTCATTAGTCAGAGCCCGAGTCCGAAATTTCAACTAATTTATCTATAAGTATAATAAAAGAGTCTCTGTGTGTGCGTGTCTGTCTGTCGTTCTCATGACGGACAAACCATTGGCCGATTTGCACGAAATCTTACACGTGGGTTCTCAGGGGGTCGGAAATGTGTATCTCGGGAGAATTTTTTAATTATTTTATATTTTACGTCATTTTCGACCGTCTTTTCTCTTTGCCCTCCGAAAAAGAGGACTTCCGATCGTCCGAAAGAAAAAATAATTACACGATCGGAAGGAGGAAAGAGTTTTCTTTCCAACGAGACCATCATTTTCGAAATAGCTGCATTTCCCGGTTTTATAAAATAAAAAAAGATTCTGGCGTTTCTTAAGTAAGATTTTCGCCTCTCGCAGCTCGCATCGAGAAAGCTACGGATTATTTCGACTAAAAAAATATACGGTTACGAACAAACTCTTCGACTTTGGTTTTAAAAAGATGCAGCCTCTAGTATAATTTTTTTGTCAGTTAAAAATTAATTGGTAAATCCCGTATAATAATTTCGGCGTGTTCCAGAAAAGAAGAGCCATTTCTGCTCCAGCACCATGTGACGTTCGAGGATCCATCGCTTCTCCCGAATCGTGTGTAGTTGGAGAGGAGGTGTGTAATATTTGGCGAACTGCCAGTTTTTGGTCGCGAAGCGGCCGTCGGCGAACTAGCTGGTCGCCGGAGGCGGCCGCTCACCGTAACATGCAAGCACAAGTCGGTCGTGAGCCGTAGGTTGCACATTTCGGTCGCGAAGCAGCGCATGTGCTGTAGGTTGTACATTTTGGTCGCGAAGTGGCCGTCGGCGGATCAACTGGTCGCCGAAGGTGGCTAGTAGATAAATAAAAATCAATTACTTCATTGACAAAATATAATAAATTTTGCCGTTTGTGCAAATTAAAGACAAATATAATAGCAAACTCTTAAAATACTTTCTAATTCTTTATATTCAAGTTTATCAAATAAAAATAAGTTTATTTCTCCTATGAATCCCTTTTTAAAGTCTGCTTACAAGGAGCATGTTCAATAAAGGAGAAATTTCTCACGGGCCTGGCCAAGCACAATCGTGTATTTCAGGCTTGAGTTGAGCCCGTCTCATCTCTACTGCACGCTAGTGTTCTATTGTTCACTATGTGCCACGTCAGTTTACTGAAAGCAAAATTGGTTATGCATCTCTTCCTTCGGTTTCGTTAAAGCAGCATTTGCATTAAGAGGAAAGTCCTAGTAAGGAACAGCCCCTATGTCCTTTACGCAGTGGCGTAGCCAGAAATTTTTCATGGGGGGGGTTACGACAACTTCAACTCATATATATGTATAGGTATGTGTGATAAGCGAGTGAAGAATATGCATTTTGTATGGCAAAAAATTACTCATGGGGGGGGGGTGTGACCCCCCTTGGATACGCCACTGCCTTTACGTTACATTCGTCAGGACCAGTTCATTTAGAAACTATTTTGTATGAAATCTTGAATTTGATAAATAGGTCCGAAAATGGTCTTTTAATGAAATGGTATGAATTAAAAGCGAGAAAATAGCGCCTGATACACGTTATTTTTCTTTTGAAATACTTTTGTTAATGCTTTGCCCTCCAAAATTGTGCCACTGCACAGGCATTGACGGAAGGATTTCAAATTATGAAAAAAAAAAATGCATTAGAAGCTATCCTCATACTTTTAATTTATGCCACTTTATTAAATGATCGTTTTCGTACCTATTCACCGAATTCCAAGTTTTTTATACTAAGTAGTTTCAAAATGAACGGGTTCAGAAGATTGTAAGATAGTGAGTATAGGGACTTACTGGGACTCATAGGAATAAGTACAGACCCTTTAACTTTTAAAAAAGTTCATTGGCCACATCTAGGATCAACTGAAGTAAAAGATGTCAAAATTAACCCTTTGAGGCGCAACCCTTTCCCAATGCCGAAAAAAGGGCAGCCGTTGCCATCGCTCGACTTAACTACCAGCAAGTTGGCGGACGATCGAAACGTTCACCGCGTGCCACAGATCTGAGTCCCCTTTTTTGACCACAGCCAGCTGTCGTGGCTGTGGTCAAAAGCAGGCTGTCGTCAAAAAAGGGTCTCTAGATCTGTGGCACGCGATGAACGTTTCAATCGTCCGCCATCTTGCTGGTAGTTAAGTCGAGCCATGGCAACGGCTGCCCTTTTTTCAGCATTGGGCAATCTATCCAGCTGTTCTCGCATTCTTCCATTTTTCCAGCAGATGTCAGTGCTGTTAAAAATAATTGTGACCATTTTTTACGGGAAATGACGTGCTAAAAAGTAAAGGATTCGCGTGGAGCTATGTCACCCGCAACTATTTTTGTAGAAATTAAATCTATTCTTCGTGACTGGCAACAGTCAAAACGTCAAAGTGTGGTGTTCCCAGAGCGGGAACACTGCGCGTTAAAGGGTTAAAGAAAAAATGAGCTACAAAAAATTCTTTTACTTCAGTTTGATTTCAGGAGCGATTGAATCGTCAGCTTGATTTTTTGTTTGTAAAAGTAAGTGGTCCATTATTTGTTCATGGTCCATCACTGTTACACATACCTTATTTTTGAACTCAAATACCCCATCTCAAAAATGTATTCGAGAATAAGTCAAAATTAACTTCGTTTATTTCGCATTAAAAATATTGTTATCCGTCAGTGGCGAACTCAGGGTTTTAGTTTAAGGGGGGGGGGCTACAAATACTATTGAACTCGGTTATAATGTCTTCATTTGTAAATAAAAACTCCCTTATATAATGACAAATATTCTGGTTCATTGGCCCATGGAATATTAGCTCACTATTAAAGTAACTCGGTATTAGCGTCGTAAATGATAATCTGTTCTTTTCTTTGACGTTATAATCAAGTTCAACTGTATATAATGTACTATTTGTAAGTAAAAATTTAATTTATCAACTATTTTGTAAAAAGAACCTTTAAAATATTTCTAAGACAATTTTAAAAAATAAAATATTTTAATTCTTAAGGTAATTAAGATTTAAATTATCATGTTTTAATTCAAATCTCTATTTTTAAGAGGTTTTCACTTTTTCCAGGTTTTTTTTTTTTTTTTTTCTAGACTTTCCGGACCTATTTTCCCTTTTCCTAGCATTTTACAGACTTTCCTGACAGTTAAACACCCTGATGTAACAAACAGAAGAAAATAAAAATCGGTTTGAGGGCATTTTGGAATTCGTCCTATATAGGAGGGAGGGGGGCTACCCTCTCACATTTTCACATGTCTTTCTTCAGCGAAAAGCAATAATCTATGAAATTCTCGCTTTTAAAGTAAACATATAAATGCATTGTTTAGGCACAACTTGTTTGAAAATAAGAATATGTTAAAAATTTATTTGTTTGAATTTAATATATACATATAAAGAAAATAGTTTTCTTCCAGTACACCTTATATTCTGCGTTGAAATATACTTAGAGGTGAAATGTTGTCAAGAAACAGATATATTGTGGTCATAAGATAAAATAACCAGATTTTTTAAACAAAGAATTGGGGACAAATCAGCTTGCTGTACCCCAGTTCCGAAACAGAAAAATTGGGGATATTTTATAAATTCAATGCTTTTTTTAGTTTCTATTCATTCACTAAAGCATTATCAACATTCATAAAACGAGGGAAACATTAACGATTCATTTTTATGGGAAAGAAATAACTGTAATAATCAAAATTTTGTCCTCAATTACTGTTTTGCGTTTTAGGGACAATCGACGATATCGGTACGAGGCTATTTCAGTCACTTGTCGGTGGAAAAATATAAATTTGGACCAATCAGATTAAAGCATTGAGTGTTGACGGACTATACTATTGAGGTTGATTGATTGTGGGTCACGTGTCGATTGAAAAATGACGTCACAACGATAAAGTCCATTTGAAAAAAAAGTGAGGACTGTCCCCAAAAATTGAGGACGTTTGGTCATCTCAGGAGGTGTAGAAATTAGATTATTTAATCAGTGGTCCAATGGATCTGTGACTCCATGTCTGCCCTGATCCGTATACATGATTTAAAAAAAAAAAAAAATGAAAAACAAAAGAAATTATATGAGCAATATATATCGATTTCCGTTAAGAGCTGAGTTAAAAAAAGTAAATACCTATTGCAAAAATATTAAATACAGGATGACCATAATTAAAGTAGAAGTGTTTAGAGCCCGATTCTGAGGAAACTGTTAATCCAAACGACACCATATTCGCAGTAAATATTAATTAGACCATGAGTTTTTTATTTAAAAAAATAGCTCAGAATTTCGCCACCAGGAGCCGGAATGGAGTTGTAATGCCCATCTTTGAAATAATATAGGCACAGAAAGTTAACATTAATTAGTATCATTGACATGCATGGTTCAATATGTTGGAGTGAAAAACAAAAGAAAATATATGAGCAATATATATCGATTTCCGTTAAGAGCTGAGTTAAAAAAAGTAAATACTTATTGCAAAAATATTAAATACAGGATGACCATAATTAAAGTAGAAGTGTTTAGAGCCCGATTCTCTGAGGAAACTGTTAAGCCAAACTGAAGGGGGGGGGGTGACTCCTCCAACTGAAACTCCAAGGGTTCCACCCTTGGAGATGTTCCAAAAAGTGTACTGCAGAATGCAGCAGATCTTCATTGGTTTGCTTGACGTACAGTGTTATTCGGTACTTCAAAGTGGCTAAATTATCTACATTCCATTGGTATACCAAGCTCTTTACATAATCCCACAACCAAGATTCACAATGGATCAGCGGGCGAACGGGCTAGCCACTTCATGAAAAACGCTCGACTAATCCGTCGGTCCTTAGTAAAATGCTGTCGTAGGATTTTATACACGAGCAGTCCAATGTGCGGGGATGCTCCATCCTGCATAAATATTGTAGATTCAAATCATCTACGCTGTTGAAGTTGGGCAATAACAAAGTTCAGCAGCATTTTTTCGTTGCCTCTTAACATTGACGGAACAAGTTTTTGCATCAATTGATGCGTTCTCTTCAAAAAAAAAAAAAAAAAAGAAAAAAAAAAAGAGGCCAATGAATGGTGCCTATGGTAAATGAAGCAGTAAAGCCACACCAAACTTTTACTGTCGGAGAGTGCAAAGGTATCTCCTGAAACACATGAGGGATTTTAGAAGCCCAGAAGTGGAATCTGTTTGTTGATTGTTTCATTCAGATGAAAATGCGCCTTATCACTCCAGATGATGTCCCAAGGCCATGATTCGTCAACTTCCATGCGAGTTAAGAGCATTGTGATAGGTCTAAGCTAGCTTCTGCACCTCCTTGAAGCAACTGTTGAGTGTGGCTGCTTTTGCATGGGTAACACTTTAGCAATTTGAGCATGATTTTCCATGCCGTAGAACATGACAGATCCAGTTGCCTGGACATCGCCCGAGCATTTCTAGATCCGGCTGTTGGATCCTCTATAGCAGTTGCAACTGCATGAAAGTTCATTCCTTACAGGTTTACGCACTCGTCCTGGTAAAGTTCCTGAATTTTCAAAATTCACAACCATTTTTCGCAATCCTGTGATGCTTATTGGACTTTTCCTTATGCCTTTCAATTTCCAATATTTTCGAAGGGCAGCAGATGCATTTTCAATTCTTTTGAAGTAAAAGTTTACTAGCAAAGCACGATCACGTAAAGTTAGCACAGCGAACGTTTAACAGCAAAGCACAATCGTAAAAATGTTAGTGCATCATTGATTTCGAAACATCCTGTTCTTTTACATACTTAACGATGTAGTTCGAAAAAAACTGTGATTTTGGTACATAAATACAAATAAACTAACTATGTCAGGCACTTCAAAATTTTTAGAATACCACTTTACAAGCTGTGCTATGCACGCTTAAACCCAAAGAGCGAAAAAAACCATACATTTCGGAGCGATCCGTTTCCATCTAAATCTACCGGTTTTTCCGCGAAAGTGCTCTTCAAGTAGTCTTTTTTCTGAGAACGCCTTTCTTCCCTTCCTGCTTTTTCCAAGAATTTCCGTCCTCGCTTATTGTTATATTCCGCTCCGCTCTTGTGATCGAAAAACGCTCCTAAAGGAGAAGCTCACTTTTGAAAACTGGCTCAAAAATCGCTCCGACTGATCGAACTTCGCTCGTTTGGTTTAAGTGTGTGCACTGCAATGAGCGATAAACATGCATCAGTTGCGAGACTTTCGGAAAAAAATTCTTAAAAATCGACAATTTAGTAGGATGTGTCACTTTCCGAAAATTTTTTGCTGTTTAATTCCGTGTTACAGAACTTTTCCTGACAGTTTTATAAAAGGCACCGCTATTTCATTTATTACGGAGGGTAATACAGCTTATAAAGAATTATCTTGAATTGAGTTCCTGGGACAATTAGTTTATTTCAATTTGTGTACTTAGACCTTGAGGGAGATTTTGTTTCTTCGAACTACACCCTTAAGTACTATGTAACAATGCTGACTAAAATTTGCATAAGGTTTTGCATTACTACCTTCTTTTCCCGTAAAAATCTGCTTATTCCCTACAACGCACTACTGAGTGTGAGACTCGTTGAAAAACTGTTTATGAAATGTAAAATGTGGTGCAATATCAAAATGCTTGTATTTAAAATGTTAACTTTCTATACTTCTTAGGCCTGTTTTACTCCAAAAATGGATCTTCGCGCCACTTTCACCACTGGTGGGGAAAATCCGAACTATTTTTTCTTTGAATCAAAACCCCTAGGTTTGGTCTAATTAGTATTAACTGCAAATTTTGTTCAGTTTGGCCCAATAGTTTTGTCGTAATCGGGCTCTAAACACCTCTACTTTAATTATGGCAACCCTGTAGATCAAATTACCGTATTAACCCGGATATAATGCGATATTTTTTGACTCATCATTTCGAATTAAAAACCTGACTCGCGCTGAATTCGAGGACTAAATACACGATTTTTCTAATTATCTTGATGAACGATTTCGGGGTTGCGTTATATACGAGGCCGCATTATATTCGGACATTTTCCAGGGCAATGCCCGAAATTTTAATACAAACAGATCAAACTTCTTGACCATTGTTATTCTAAAAATCATTTTTTTTTATCAGCTGTTGCCATTCGCAATCTGCGTAAATTTGTAGAAAAAAATATTATGTTTTGTGTAGCGGGTACATTACTGCAGGCTGTTAAAAATCTGGGTTTTTTCAGGGCTTTGGGAGTTTTATCAGTTTTTTTTTTTTTTTTTTCAAAGGAAGGGATGGGGTTTCAGAATATTTGAAAAAAGATTTTTGCTAATTATTAAATGCAACTTAAAGGGACTATTGATTACAAAAAGTCGATTATAAATAAAAAAAAAGGCTAAATTAATAGTAATAACGAATTACAATTATTAATCATATATGAAAAACGTATAAATGAATAACAATAACAAACCCAATCATGGTTTGTTCTTAGATAAATTGACTATTAGTAATAATTTTAATAGTACTAGTGCTTAATTAGAACTTTTAAACTAATGATTTTTTATTTTTAAAAAATCCATATTAATTTTAATTCAAATAGGCATAAAAAAAATTTCTAGAAAGTTTTTGTCTATGTGCAGTCTTTCTGATTTTTTTTTCTTATGTAGTGGTGGTATGGGAAAAAGGGGGGTGTTTATAAACTTTGCAGGTGGTATACTGATATTAAGAAGATGTATTATCTACATAATTAAAATTGAAAGTTTGAAAAAACCCAGTTGGGTTATTTCTTGTTTTTTTTTCAAGTGAGCTTTTTCGAAAAATCCCACCCGGGTTTTTTCGGGTTGGGCAAAATCATAAAAACCCTGAGTATATGACATGTACGATTAGATGACACTTATTGTGGAACCGGATGAAGAAGGTTTGTGAGAGAAAAGTGTAAAGTCTGTCGATCACAAGAATAGCTCTCACCAACAAGTCTGGTTAGTGACGGTCGCTGTAGCAACTGGACCTTTCCATTTCCAATAGAGGGTTGAGCGTGAGAGGAATTAGCGGAATGACAGGTAATTCCTCACTTCGCGTCATTTTATATAAAGCTTTACTGGTCCGCCAAACCAATAAACTTTTTATTCTAGTGGTCCGTTATATACTTTGGTAGTGTCGGGCCAGCGGACCACAGTTAATTTCGAGCCCTGGATAAAAGTATGTGTTCAAGGTACTGTACCGGTATATTCTGGGAAGCAGATGGTGAGGGGAGACTTCTTGATTTTTTCTTCGAAAAGATCTTTCTTGTTTAGGAAGAGAATGATGGAGGTGTCCGTGAACCACTTGTTGTTGCAAATTGAATCGAACAGCTTCAAACTCTCTTGCATTCGATTCTAGAGGAGAGCCAAAAAGAATAGAAAGACGTTAGAAAGAACGGGGGAGTACAATCCATGCACTGTTAATAGAATTACTTCAACATTTCACCATACAATAGAGGTAAACTGCTGCGATCTTTCAATGGAGCAACGTTGAACCATGATTTGGTTATTGGATCAGTTTAAGCATCAAATCATACAACGTTTCTCAATAGGAAGGATTTTAGGATATAATTCTCAAATATTAATAACAATAGTTAGTAGAGACAGTAAATGTTTTAATTTATAATAAATATTTACTGTCATAAACCACTTTTCAATGGCTCTGGAAGAAAAAAAAAGCACATCGAACGACCCCTTTCAGGGGTTGTACAGAAATTACGAAGAAAAATATTTTTTTGCACTCTAGCAATAAACCTAGATTAAAATTACGTACAGTTGTCTAATTAAAATTAACGTAAAGACACTGAGCATCTTTGTTTGAAGATATCCCCCAAGCTCTTGAGGGCCCTCTGTGTTTGGGGACTCGAGGCGCTGCCCCCAAACACAATAATACCCCCAACACAATAATTCCTGGCAATATTGGAAGAAAAAAAAGCACACTGAACGACCCCTTTTCAGGGGTTGTACAGAAATTACGAAGAAAAAATTTTTTTGCACTCTAGCAATAAACGTTTGCATTAAAATTAACGTAAAGACACTGAGCATCTTTGTTTGAAGATATCCCCCAAGTTCTTGAGGACCCTCTGTGTTTGGGGACTCGAGGCGTTGCCCTGACAATATTCGGATTTTCTGGAGATATTGCAACAATAAACGATGGGTCTCGAATCTGTGGCAACTTTTTTTTTTTTTTTAAGTTTACCAAATTTTTTTGGTTTTATTTATGTTACGAATAGAAGATGAATGCTGGCGTTTTGAGAATGGTAACATTTAGTTTTCCTATTATCACTCCTAGTGCTGGTATAAAAACAAACGGGGAAATACCCCCCTTGGAAACATCGTTGAAATATCCATTGAAAAGCTTCATAACGAGCTTTCATTACGCCTAGGTAAGATTCTGGAGAAACTTTCTGTAACTCAAAAATGACATCTTGCGGGCCGGCCTCCCTACTAGCAATTTTTCTCTGGCCATCATCGGCCGGTTACGTGGCCGGTGGTAACCCGAGCAAAAATTGCTCATAGAGTATACATATGATGCATGTGGGAATAGCTTTATGTGTGAGTACGTACAGTTGTCTCGTCCTCATGCAGCACCTGGTCATACTCGCTCATGGCTACGCAGAAGATGATAGCTGTGACGTCTTCGAAGCAGTGTATCCATTTTTTCCGCTCTGACCGTTGGCCGCCTACATCGAACAACCTGGAACACAAAGCACTCGTGTAAAAGATTTTATATTTCAGCAAGCCACTAGAATTCATGAGTTGAACTGATAGTATTGAACAAGAGAATGAAAAAAAACTATATTCTGTAGAGCAGTGTTTTCCCCAACTTTTTTATTGCCGCGGACGGGTCAACGTTTGATCATTTTACCGTGGTCCGCTGGAGGTGGGGGGGGGAGGACATTCATTGTTTATATTTCAGATTGTTTAGATTTGATAATATTCGATAATGTTGATGTTATTATAATTTTGATATAGGAAAATGACTTTACGTTAATGTATTGTTCGATAAAAAACTCGTTTTATTTATTTATTTATTTGTTCAGGGTTTTCTTTCCACTTTCATGAAAATACATTTTTTTTTCAAATTTATGACTGCAATTTGAATTCAGAATCTTGGAAATGTTTAATAAACGATAAACTGATTAATAATAGTTACAAGATGTCGTCCTTTAAAAAGGTACAAATTATCACAAATCCGACAAAATGGAAGTAATTTAATATTCCTTGTACTGCCCGGTACCATTTAATCCATGGACTGGAGTTTGGGGACCACTAAATCAAGGATTTATTTTTATTTTTGAATGAACATAACAGCATTTTTTTTTACTTAAGTCATTTATTATTTATTCCCTCTGATTACTGTTTGGAGGAACGAATAGTAAATACGGAGTAAGCATCCTCTAGTTCTTTTATGGGGAGAAAATGAAGTAACTGTACGCTTAGCCTTGGAGGGCTCGGCTCGATAAATCGTATGAGCTTCAAACGGCTCTTTAACTTTGGGCCACCCCCCAAGGCTACGCTTAGGGTTACTTCATTTTTCTCCCCCTAGAAGAACATAGCGGACGGAGGAAAAACCAGTTACAGTTGTGGCTTTACTTTTCCCCCTCTTGCCTACTCCATATTATTCTCTCCTCCAAGAATTACTGGCATAAAAATCCTAATTAGATCATCTTAAAATATTTTCTGAAATTAAAAGAATGTAAAAAAAAATAAACCTTAAAATTTCTTGATCAAACTCTTCTAAACAAACATTTGAATCAGATTGCAACGAATTTTAACTTCATGTAATTAAGGGTGAACTGTCAGAGATCTGCCAACCAAATACGCGAAAGAATAATTTTTTTTTTTTTTAAATCTGCACTCCATCCTAGAGGCACTGCTTCCCCTAGCCGAATCTCTTGACTACGGGCCTTTTCTTCTGAATGATTGCAACTCTGATTTACCTTGGTTCTATTCCTTATACTACCCTTTACAATTGTGTTACATATTTTTGAAGCAGTCTATATACAGAGTTGTCACAATTAAACTTACTCCTGCAATCAGGATTTTGCAAGTGAAACCTGTTGGTCGACTTCCGCCAACTTTGGCATATGAATAGCACACGAGATGCATCCAAGGAAGTTTTTAAAATGCTTACTTCAAGAAATGTCTACTACATGCTGCTTTGCATGAGCAAACATTAAATTTGACAATGGAAATGACTAATTCGAAAAGGTACAAACAATTTCAAAATTTAGTCAATAGTTTTTGACTATTTATTAACTAATTTTGTCATTTCTTGTGCTGAATTTACTGATTTTCTACGCAAAGCGCTACCTAGAGGACATTTTTTGAACTAAACTTCATTTTGCGCATCTCGCTGTTGTATTTAGGATATTTGTTTCCGAATTTGTGTGTTTGGTTTCAAGAACGCACTTATAAATCCACGTCGAATAAAGTCAACAATACAGAGAGAGGTTTCGCTTGCACGGGGAAAGGAAATTTAAACAGCTATGGGATTGAGTGGGAATCGAACCCACGACCTCACGCTTAAGCGACTAGCGTGGAGTAGGACAGACCCTTAGCCTCCAAATCGCCGGTCCCCAAGCGCATCTCGTCGTGTGCCAAAGTTGGTGGCAATCAGGGCACCTGTTTCGAATGCAGAATGCCGTTTATAAGTAAAGCTTAATCATAACCACCCCGCAGTTAAAGATGTTTTAGTGTCCTGATGCCATCGGGGTCGACCATTTTGCCGGGATATTGGCAAAATCTGATAAAGATCAAAAAGGGAAGAGACTTAATTTGTTGTTTCTGTTTTAATAAACTTCTGGCTATCGCAAATTACGCCAGGTCCTCCATATAGAATGGCGATAGGTGAAATTAAACTGCTTCCTTTGTTGAACCCCAGTGGGAGGAAGACCGAAATAGCTCGCTCAATTTCGAATAAACACCAGACAAGGGGCTCTACCACGATGGTATCGTAGTATATCAGTGATGGATATTTCTTGCTCTCGAATAGTCAAATATTTCGGATAAATAGCCGCGACTCCACTTTTGGTGATAGCAAGATGAGTGTCGAATAAAACAAGTCAGTATTTTTGTACCTGCTAGGTCAATCTCGAGACTGAGACCGATCAACCAACCAAAATACACGTCTTTCTCCCCTTTTTTTTAAACGAAGGCATTGTCTTCAGAATTTCCAAAGTGTCGGGAAACATCTATCAAGGTAGGAGTGTGCTTTTTGACAGTGAGCAGAGCTAAGGAAAAGGGTCCTTTTGTGTGAGTACTTTACACTCCATGATACACATAATAAAATCACATCCATCTTCTACTCTCCGGTATCGGAACGCAAGTTTTCGCCTTCATCTGATGTGTCGGGAAAAAGCAGCGTTATTTCCGACAGTGAATCCGACATGGGAACGTTTCCGACACCTTGGTGGTAGGACACATCGGATATTTCTCGGATTGTGACGTCCTGAGAAGAGAAGGCACGATTTATCCGCTACCGAAAGCTTTTCGACGTCACAATCCGAGAAATATTCGATATGCCCTAGCACGATGCTACCGTAATTAATCGGAAATAATGCTATTTTTTTTCCGACACGTTGGATGAAGGTGAAAACTTGCATTCCGGTATCGGAGAGTACAAAATGGATGGGTTTTTATTGTGTGTATCATGAAGTGTCAAGTACTTCGACTAAAGCTCCCTCTTCCTGGCACGGTGGATCAGTCAAAAACCGGCTTCCACTCTTGATGGATGTCTTTCGAAGACCTGTGGGAGTCTTCGAAAATTCAGAAGACAATGCCTCCGTTTAAGAAAAAGAGAAGAAATCCGTGTGTTTTGATTGGTTGATCGGTCTGAGTGTCTGATAGACCTTAGCATGCACAAAAATACTCGCCTGTTTTATTCGACACCCATCGTGCCAGCACCAAAAGGAGAGTTGCGGCTATTTATCCGAAGTATTTGACTATCCGAGAGCGAGAAATATCCGCTACGGATATTCTACGATACCATGGTGCTAGAGCCCCTGGATCGACAACTTCTAAGGTATCGTTCCAAAATGGAGAACATTGGAGCCACGAACAGATTTAAAGTGCACTAGATCCCTTCAGCATACACAGTCCCACATCAGTCCAGTCGAGAGAGGCTGCACCCTCCCAAATGCTGATCACTGCTTCAGTTAGTGTTCTTTTCTGCGGACCGAACTTGAATTGAGTAGGCTGTGATGAGACTAGAAACTTAATTTCAGTAATGTATTCTACAGGACATCCTAATAATAATACAATCGGGAGCAACGTGTATACATACAATCACCAATGCGGGGATAAAGTGAAGGGCACAAAATGGAAATCTCTGTCTCTGCGGATATAAACTTGTGATAATATATTCATAACAAACAAAACCAATGTGTTGAATAGTGTTTTATGAACGATGCGTTTGATTTGATCTCTTTGCTTGAGCTATGAATGCTAGTAATAAAAGCAAGCCTTACTTGAAGTTAAGATTCTTGAAGGAAAAGTGAACTTCCACAATTCCTGTTGTCTTAACACGTGTTCGTAGTATATCTTGTTCCGTGGGCATATAGTCTTTTTTGCAAAGTCGATCTAAGTCATCCAAGAAACTGGAAAAAACAAAAGTAATTTTCATTTTTGTGAAGGAGAAATGAAAGAACATCGAAAATTATATCGTTCATCAGTTGTGCAAAGTCAGTGGCGTACGCCACTTGCAGAGTACTTACTGATGTGGAAAACAAAAACCAAGTAGATTATTAAACATTTAATTTTACAGTAAGTTTTAAAATACACAACAAACTTTATTGTTACTCAGCAAAAAGGTTCTCACCGTGTTTCCATATTGTTGCGGAATTACTCTGCTACTCCTGGGGTTCGTCGTTCTAAAGTCCAGTTGGTGTAAAAAGTTCAAGTAAAAAGTCACTTGTCAGGATGGAACACAAACTTTATTTCTTCTAGAACTTCGTAGAACAATCAGCTGTACACAATACACAAGCACAATCTAGCAGTAACGTGCTTTTAACAGTTCGCTTAGATCTGAAGCTCTCACAAATGCTGTATTCCTCACACAAAATAAGTCACTTTCACAGGCAAAAATTCAGTGAAAATATACGAGAAATAACACTAACAGTCTCTCAAGACTCAGCGATGAAGAATTTACACACAGCACTTTGAAAACAGCTTCGTAAAGCAAGCTAAAACACAGCTTCTATAGCACTATCAATTAATTCACAAGCGTAAAGAGAGCTCTTCACACATCGAGCGTTCAACTCGCACTGACTCTCTGGGCGACGCGCTCTTCAATTTCTCGAGGGTTCTACATAAAGCGTGAATTTTGATTACGTCATAGAAGATAAATGTTAGGTTATTATGCGTTTTTAATGCAGGAAAAACAACTTCCAGGCCCCATTGGGAAAATCGCGCCAAATGACCAAAAAGTCGCCAAGCTTGGCGACTTTTGGCGAAATATCGCCAAATTTGGCGCCAAAAATAAGTCCTCAAAAGTGAAGAGATCTAAGCTCTAGGACTAATATTTCTCGAGATTTCTAGAAGCCCATAGAAAAACATATGGGAAAGCGAAACCTCCGTATCTCCGGTTCTAATTGGCCAATTTTGATGCAACAAAAAGCAAAATTTATCTATTTGAAGCGTAGAATACGAATTTTAAACCATTTTAAGCCCCAGAGCAGCGGGTTGCCCCGAAAATTCGTAACAATATGAAATCAGCACTGGCTCTCTTTGTTGACATTTGTTCGTTTATTTTTATTGCTAGTTGTTAGAAATAATTTTAAACCCATTATCAAACCCCTAGTTGTGTACGTTTTTTAGAAAATTGGGATTGAATCACCTAACTTCAAAATCGTTTTTCTACGACACTATGATTGATATTCGAGGAAAAAAATCACATGGAAGCTACTAATTAGAATTTAATACTTATTTGTTTTATAATTTCTAATTAACAATAAGTCAGCAATTTTTTTTTAAACACTCGGGTTGGTTTTCCGCAAGTAATTCTTGAGGTACGTCGACCAAAAGAATCACCACTAATCAGTAAGTGCTCAAGCATAATACATAGTAAGCAATTACATACATGAGATAATAATTGGAATAAAATACTTGAAATAATAAAAGTTCTGTGGCATAATATATTAATTAATTCTCGCCGAATCTCTCTTTCTGTTCATGTTTTGGCGATTACGAACGCCTACTTAAGCAAATCAATAGAAATCACTTGACGAAGGATGTTGCATTAACAGTAACCGCCTACAAAGGGGGGGGAGGGCATTTTATGACTGATTTATGCTATGCTACAGGGAGTGTTTATTAATTTAAAAATGTTCTAACCACTGAAAGTCCATGTAGTTGATACTCATTATAGCTGAACACTTACTGATTATAGGTGAGTTTTTTTTTTATCGGTGTATCTCGAGAAAGAGCTTCAAAAAACACCTCTATTTTAAAAAAAATTGCTGCCTTGTTGTTGGTTGAAAAATTATAAAAATTAATATGTAATAGAATTCCAATTATTAACTTGTGGTTTTGCGTTTTGTTTTCAACCAAATATCTATTATAGTTCCGTTGGAAAATGATACTATTAAAGTTGGGGTTACAGCTACTATTTTCCGAAAAAGTATAAAGTTAGGGGTTTGATAATGGTTTCAGAATTGTTTTTAAAAACTAGCAATAAAAACAAAAGCATGAATGTCAAGAGACATCAATGCAGATTTCATATGTAACCTGTCCTTTTTATTTAGCACTTATTTTAACAGAATAATTCTGCTCGATCAAAAAACTATTTCGTTTAATCAAGCAAATTATTTTTAAAAAGACACTTGGCAAATTTTTGTTATATTTTGATGATTAAGAGAATTCTGTGCATTAGGTAGTTTACTGGTTGCATGAATCACGTCGATGGTTCAAAAAGTACAGTAACATGAGTTCTCACGTGTATGCATACTTCCCTATCGAATGAAATTCCATGTCCGGGTACAACAAATGATAGCAATCAAATGCCACGTGCCACAGCTCTTCCTATGGAACGTATTGGAACATCCTCCCTACATCCCGGATCTCGCACCCAGTGATTTTCCTCTCTTCGAGACGTTGAAGATGCACCTGGTAGAACGTCATTTCCAAACCGATGCTGCAGTCCAGGACGCCGTAGTTAAGTAATTCAACTACTCGGACCCTAATTTCCTCAATGCCGGTTCCGATAGATTGGTAAAAAAGAGGCAGCCAATGCTTTGATGCCCATGGATGCTATGCTGAAAAATAATCTGTACCAGATACCTTGCTATTTTCGCGTACCTCTTGAATTTCGGGAAAAAACTTTGTGGACTTGTTACCTTACTTTTTCAATCGTCTATGGGCCACACCATAGTGCATGTTAGTGGTAGATGGCTGAAGTGTAAAATTCCCGAGTTCGCGCGCGCGCGCTGGCTTATATCTGTCTAACGGGTTGGAGTTCTGGACAGTTTTCTCCAGATGTAACGTGAATACGCGTTAGAAACCTTAAAAAGTGCTTCGCCCGATGCTCCTCACCTTAAGCAGATAGATCTGGAGTAGCTTTGCCTTAATAAACAATGCCATATACACTCTATAACAAAAAAATCGACGCACCAAGAAACAATCATCCGATTGCTTTGAAATTTCGTATGCATGAATGTTTTGAACAGATATGCAAATGATTTCAAATTTGGTGTCCAATGAATGAATAGTTTGATCTCTAGCGCATCGGAACTGCGCATCCAGCAGACGTATATAAGGAGCAGTTCTTCAACGGTTGTTAAAACTTTCGGTTTGATTGCGATTCAGATGACCTTTCAACAACTTAAAAAATGCCTCGCTGCAGGATTCGTGCTCATTACGAGCAACTGTCAGAGTTTGACAGAGGTCGTATCATTGGATTGAAAGAGGCCGGTTGGACTAATCGGAGAATCGCTCGCCATTTGAGTCGAAGCGATGCGATGATTCGAAGATGCTGGCAAGGGTGGGTGGAAAATGGCAGAGTGCAGCGTCAGGATGGTAGCGGTCGACCTAGGGCTACAACAGATCGTGAGGACAGAGTGATGGTCCGATCAGCTGTCACAGCGCCTTCTTCATCTCTATCAACCATCAGACGTTCAACCCAAACACCAGTGTCCATCATGACCATTCACAGACGGTTGAGAGAGCGAAATCTACGCTCGCGCCTACCGTTACGCACCCTGCCACTCACGCCTGCACACTGCCGAGCCAGATTACAGTGGTGCAGGGCTCGATCAGGTTGGAATGATGCCGACTGGGGACGTATAGTCTTTAGCGACGAATCCCGCTTCCAACTGTGTCCTGACGATCATCGAAGACGTGTTTGGGGACGCACAGGGCAGAGGGGGGATCCTGCTTTCACTATTGCACGCCACACTGGCCCTCAACGAGGCATTATGGTCTGGGGTGCCATTTCCTTTGACAGCCGGACCCCTTTGGTCGTCATTAGAGGTACACTTACTGCACAGCGGTATGTGGACGACATCCTAAGACCTGTTTTGCTACCGTTCCTTTTGCAGAGCCCTGGGCTAGTTTTTCAACAGGACAATGCCAGACCACATACGGCTCGTGTTGCTCTAAACCATAGGTTCCCAACGTGGGCGATAACGCCCCCCTCTGGGCGTTTGAGGCTTTCAGGGGGGCGGTAAAAGACCCAGAGAAAAATTAGGAGGCGTTGATATGGCACGGAGGGGCGTGGGAAGATTAACCAAATATAGTCTAAAAAATACTTAAAAATCACTCTGATAATTCATTTCTATCACGTGTGCGAACATTCACATATTTCGATAGGAGACTTCGCTGTCGAGAGAAAGAGATACCTCTCTAAAACTTTTATTCCTCTTTTTTAAATGAAGAAGAAATTCAGTGTAGAGTTTCAATTCCAGAAATATTCTATCTATTAGTATTTTTTTTATTTAATTCTTGTTTTCACCATGCATTATGTACGCTCTTATTTCTCTGGAGTGGGAGGGGGGGGCGGTATTGAAATATTCACTAAGAAAAGGGGACGCCAGTTCATAAAAGTTTGGGAGCCTATGCTCTAAACTGTCTGCAAGCTTGTCAAACTCTTCCTTGGCCTGCCAGATCGCCAGATCTCTCTCCCATCGAGCATGTCTGGGATATGATGGGAAGGCGATTGCATCTGGCACGGACTGTTGATGACCTCGTTCGACAATTGGAGCGAATTTGGCAGGAAATGCCGCAGGAGACCATCCGGGAGCTTTATCGGTCTATGCCACGCCGTGTGGCAGCTTGTATCCAGGCTAGCGGCGGGTCAACACCTTATTGAACTTGTTACTGTAACTCTGAAATAAATTATTCAATTGTTCTGAAATGTTAATCATTTACTATTCTGTACATTGTCTTCCTATCCGCCAATTTTCGTATCAATCGGACACCTCCTTCTTGGTGCGTCGATTTATTTGTTATAGAGTGTATACGAGCCGCCTCCTAAAAACTAATCGTTTATCAAATTTGACAGTACGGCTTATGAAGAAATACAGTAGACCT